>JAHLML010000007.1:3000000-3396843 GCA_019915145.1 Strobilurus orientalis | reverse complement strand
TCGAGGTCATACGTATTGCGCCACACTTCGTTCGGAGATGAATCTAAGATTTGAGAGAGGTATACATTTAGTCTGATTCAGAGAGCATTCATCATCTGGCGCATCCTTTCACTTCCTTGACGTTTCCGCATCCCCTCCCCGTCTACATCCATATATTCGGACATCCCCTTCTCCACATCTGTATCGATCCCAGACACATCAGCGTCCGCAGCGTCATCCTGGGCTGGAGTTATATGGTGTCTATGAGCCTTGGCATTAGGCTCAGGATCAGACGACTCTGGCGACGGTGGGATGTTTTTCTTTGACTTTCGGAGTTTGCGCTTGTCGACAGGATGTCGGCCGGTGTGTTTCTGGTTCGACGAGGTGTAGCAAGGTATCTGCCGGCAGCTTGACGCTAGATGCCGTTGTCAATTTCGAGAGGGGGAGGGGCACAAAAGGAAGACTGACGGTGTTGCTAGTCAACGACATCGCGGACTCAAATGTGAATGAGTATGCCTTATCATAGCATCGCTCCTATATAACTGTTCACATCGGACAAAGCTACCAGTACCATTGTAGAGGAAAAGGTCATCGATCCTGGGGTGCTTTGACCAACGGTGCCACTTCCAAAGATCGCTTGTTGCCGCAGTTAGACCTTTGTATCACTCAGATGTCAATGATATCGATCTTCGGTACATGGCTCATTTCAAATAGTTGTGCTTTGGCTAATTAGTTTGCGTACAAGCCGAAGATAGGAGACACTCACATCCATACTGCCTCAGTGCCTGCGCCACACAGATTCCTGCAACTCATTTGCGTAATCGAGAAGCTTTTGCATTGCCTGGTGGTGCATATCTGACGACGTAAATTCGGAGAACTCTATGTACCGGAGATGGTTCGCCTCCGCCCATTCTAATTTCTCCTGCTATGAGGCCACATATGAACTGTTCAAAGGACGCCTGATCCCAGAGAAGCGCATGTCGATAGCGTATAGCGTGCATCTTCAGCACAAGAATGGTTATCTGCGGCTTGCGGGTGTGCTGGACGCGAGTACATCTGCAGGGTAGACGCCCTCGTCGATAGTGGTGTTCTCCATTCGCAGCTCCTTTGACGAAGTGCACTGAGCAATGACGCTGACAAAGCTCCAGTCCAGCCCAATGCGGTCGAACGCTAGAGTACGCAGTGTAGAGGAAAGAACGAGCTGCCTCAGCCCGACAATTTTCGCGGTGGGGAGGTAATGCCAGGGCATGCCGTTCTCGTCTTTGCTGTCCACGATCAAGCAGTTGACGTTGACGAGGCGGGCGGCAATGTCCTTGAAGAAAGCGGTCTCGTCGGCGTAGAGCCTGCCTGTCGTGAGCCCAGCAAGGTCGGATACGCGGAGGGTGGTGACGAGTGGGGCGATGGATGGCCCTGCGGACGATTCAAGGAGGGCAAAGAAGGCAGGATAGAGGTTGCCTGTGTTGATGCGGTGAACGTAGCGCCCTGGGCGGAGGTGGATGGAGGCGAACAAGTGCTTGCGCGCCGTCGAGAGGAAAGGATGCGAGACGAGGGTACAGGCCGTCAGCGACGCTGGGTCAGCGGCCGCTAGACCCTCGAGGATGTGGTCCAGAAGCTCTTGCGGGAGGTCCGCGAAAGACATTCCTCGAATGTAACAAAGGGAGGTGGCGGTTGATATTACTGTACATGGGTAGGGCAAACTAAACGCTATTCGCCCACCACCGTTTAGCGCGCCTAGCACTCGGGTCCGCGGCAACTGCCGCCCGACGGTTCGAGTTCGACAGAATCGACTGTCCTCTTCGGACAAAAAGAAAAACAACAGAGAGCGGCCGATGATCCCTGGCGCGTCGGTATGTCTCCCAGCCGGAACTGTCATCATGCCTTGACATCTCTGTATTAGGACACAGCGAGCGAGCTTGTGAAATACCGTGTGTTGTAAGTAATCAAGAAGATCCATGCAAAGTTCACTGTCATAATAACACGATCCTACTGTCTCTCTACGACAGCTTGGTGCTCTCTAGCTTGCCCCTCAGAAACCGAACAATCTCTTTCCACTACCGCATAAGCAAAGTTCGTGTCGGAAGGAGGTGTGGGCCGCGAAACGAGTCCCACACTGGACAGGAACGACTCCGTTTCTTGCCTTTTCACCGTGACATGTACACCCATGTTGTCTCCCATGGACTCGGACGGAGGCGTCAAGTCGAAGGGCGTATCGATGATATAAGACATTGTGTTTAGGAAGCTCTCTGTTTTTGGTGCGCCGCGACGGTCCATGTTGATGGCAATGGACCATACCGCCCATGAGCCGTATCTGACAGGGAAGGTTGAGAGAGACACAAAGACACGGGCAATGAAAAAGGCGTACACTTGAGTGCTCATGAGCAACGATGCGATGAACCACCGCGAAACTCGTTCCAACATCGCGTGTGGAATGCCAACGACCTTTGATAGCCAGCCGACCCATATCAAGTAGCCCGCAAAGACCATTTGCTAACTAAAGATGGAGATCGATATTCGCATGTTTGAAGAGACGCAGCTGGACCTACAACGACTGTACAGCGGCAAACTTCAACAGCGGCTTCACGATCTCCTTGGAGTATTTCAGCCTATACATCAATAATGAGATGAATATGGATTGCTCCGTCGTGGCCTGAAAGAGCCATATCAGTCCGAGTGTGAATGTTGCCGGGTTCTTCGAGATATCAGCGGCGATCGCAAGGAAGGATACCGCGAAGATGGTCTGCAGAACATGACCCTTGTAGTCAGCAACGACAGTCACAACCATCTTGAGACGTACGCAGAAATGGTGAATGAGGAGTGGGATACGCATATACGAACGATATATGAGTTCATAGATATCTATGCTCCCATCAGCTGGCACTCAGAGAGGACGGAAGAAATGCGAAGCCTATACGCACACAAACAAGCAACGATGGTAACGGCAGCACGTAGTTCAGCAGTATGTCCGACGGTGTATCTCTCTGATAGCATCGGTGATGAAGTCATCTGGAGTATAAACGCAACCGTCGTATAGAAGGTATTCATTGCATCTACCACTCATGTTTAGACGCTGCATAGACACAACGATGGGAAATACATACAGGTGACGGTGTTCCGTTGATTCTCAAACGAAAGCCCGCGGAACACCTCCGAGTACCGGGTCAACACAGTTTCTGTACCCTTGCCAGAGACATAGAGAAGGACTAGATAGACGATTGTCGGAACAGCATACTGTACATGTTCGTCAAACGAGGGTCATAGTGGGCGCCAAGGAAATGCACGCACAAATCCCACTGTGGTCGCGTAGTTCTGCTCCATGTTCATCTTGAAGAGCTGTAACTTAGTTCCCTTCGAAAGACTAGAGATACCCGGCGAGGAAACATTCGCAGCTACCAGATTGGTCTTGAAAGGATATGCAGCGACGGTCTTCGTGTAGTCTTGGGATTCTGAGAAGACCCTCAGAGATAGCTAACAGCAACCAGGAAGGCATCATACCGCATATTGCGCCGCCTGTGGCTCCCAAACTGGAACAGTGGATATCTGGCCGGGACTGGACAAGCTCTTTCACCGTGTAGCTGTGATTCTATGTCAATGCCAGAGTAAAGCGAGGGCCGCGAGGAACTCGCCGGCATATCTGAATGTTCGAGTCGAACGGGACCGATACAAGGTAGCTGTAACATGAGTCGTACCTGATCACGATATAGTACATGGACACGAACGGAATCAAGGACGCTTACGACGAATACTGCTTATTCGACCCAGAGCAGTAGTTTGTAGCAGCCTGACAGATGTCTGTAGCAGCCTTCCGCAGAACTATATTCGTCGTGTTCTCCGTGCCGTTCATGATGCCCATCTCCTTCGCAATGAATGGAACCAAGCTGGGCTGGACATAATCCAAAGCATCGTTCAGACGTCGTGCATTGATGTCGTAAGATGCGATCTGTAGATCCTTGGTAAGGGACAGCCACATATCGACCTGGAGGGGGACGGCGGACTTGAGGTTGTCGTAATACAGAGAGAAAACAACACTAGCAGCGACAACGGAGAGTTGGATAGAAAGCGACTCGATAATGGCATCGACAGGATGACCGATGAGCTGGGGGTATTCGCTCGAGCCACTGAGCTGGAGATGCCGTAGAGAAAATCTAAGTTTGGCGTGTCAATAATCTCGAATCGTCCAGGCCGTACTACGCACCAGTGTTATTCTCTCGTCCTAACAGTGCTACAGTACTACATGATCAGCGCGCAAATGTCGGGTAGAAGGCAAGATGCGCACTTGTTACGCCGTTGATGCGACCGACACAGTCTCTGGTTAACAGAGAGCTGTTTCCCGACGCTGCAATCGCAGCCGGCGCAAGCAAGCTATCCAAGGGGCGCGCTGAGTTTAACCTCATGTCTTAACATAGAGATGACTGACCTATCTATGAAGGCCTGGAAAGTGTCGAAGAGCTCTGCGGGCTGTCGAGCGTGACAGGTGGACAGAGAAAAGAAAAAGACGTATAGATAGGAAAGACCGTTCACAATCTGCATGGTGAAACAGGAGGGAGGAGAAAAATGAAAACGTGGACAGGAGAGACCAGGAGAAAAAATATAGAGGATTCGGATGGGATGTGGCTCCGAGTTCTTGAACCCTATGATATGATCAGAGTTTCAGCGTTCACTGAGTACCCCGAGCGCAGATCAGGTCTGTTGAACCAATGCCGAATTTGTCAAGAGGGATGAAAGAGATTTCAAGTTCATTTTCGGGTGCGTGGAGTTGCATGTGTCGACCACCTGGAGGATGTGGGTCCAATTGTTAAGCCCGACACCGTGAGACCGACTGAAGTGTCCGCCGTTCTATTGACCGCTGAGAGAATCAACGACGCAACTATAAGCACACCGGATAAGTATATTCCGTAGCTGATTGGCCTGATTGAGACTGACTTACTCGACTCAAGAGTACACTAAATTACAGGTGAACCCGGCGATAGGCCATGGGTTGCGAGCGGTGTGACTGTCGGTCTACCCGGTCAACGGAAAGACATGTGTCTTGCATGTGTCGACTGCAGCCAGCCGTCCCTTGAGGTCCTCTGCCATTGAAAACGCTCGTACTGGGCATCCCGGGAATGCTAATGCGCAAAGTACCTGCTGTCGTGTTTGAAGGCCGAACGCAGTGTAGGTCCCGTATATCGGTGATGCACGGGAATGTCCATGCGAGGGACCCATGCCCAGTACTATTACAGAGCACTGATGACCACTCGCACGCGTCGGACCAAGAATCTCGATTCTCAATCTCTGGATTGAGCAGATTCCACGCTGGCGCTGGCGCCGCAGACGTTCAAGCTCGACACAACCGCTGTGAAATGTTTCAACTGTCATCGCTGTGGGAGTCAAAGAGTGGCGTACAGCAGGTAATTGTGGGCGTCGCGGCATCCGAGAGTCTATGCCAGTGCCCGTATTGATTGAATCTCCTTTTGTCGGTTGCACACCTCCACCTTTGACAGGCTCCGAACGCACACTGATGACGACTGAGTGCGCACTGGGCGCTGAGCGCTGAGCCCTCGGTAAACATGTGAAAGCTGTTGAGAAACCTGCAGGCTAACAAAGCGACGTCAGAAGCGGGCAAACCCAGTCTTCACTTTTGGGTTTTGTGAACTAGTGTGCTTCGCGGGCACTAGACCGAATTGTGCCATCCATGGTGTGTTGACATGGGCAGAGTTACAGTTTCAGAAAATACAGACGTTCGTGCACTCCAAGGCTCTAAATCCTGCCAGGTGATTCGTGAGGTTCGGGGTATGCCACCGGCCGGCAAAGGTGAGCCAGCCGATAAGCCGAAAGGGCCGACCCTGTCAGATGGACCTGATCGGCGCTCTCTCCTTCCTTCTTTCCGTTGGACTTTTTCCTGCTCGACACGAAGCCAAGCAAACTATTGGAAAAGCCATGGATGATTCTAGCAGCGAGAACGTTTTGAAAAACATCCCCACCTTTAGTGTTGTACCCGCCGGACGGGACGAACATTTCAAAAACCAAGCCTCGACGACGGAAGAAATTAAGACTGCGAGGAAGGATATCTCCACGACATGCTGGGAGTGCGCCAGACACAAGTCGGCGGACTTTCCATTGAAGCAGTGCAGTGGTGTAAGCTCTTTTCGTATGTAGTGTCCGTCACAAATCTCACCGATACCTCCGCAGTGTAAAGTAGTTTTGTACTGCTCAAGCGCGGTATGATGCCGATTCAGTTCTGAAGTGCGTTACTGATCCCTTCAAATTCGATTCTATAGTGCCAGAAAAAAAAACTGGTACGCGTCACATCGTCTCTCGCAGATCTCTACTAAGCGCTAGGTAGGTAGGCCATCCCACAAGGCCACATGCACTATCGATCCTCTGGACACCAGGGCTCACAAATTTGCCAAAAACTTCCAAAAAGAAGCAGAACCATGATCGGCGAACCGGCGAACCGGCGAACACGGGTCACCTGACCTCTGACGGCCAGGGCCACGTCGCCCTCTGAGCTCGCGCTTGCTCACCGACCGCCATCATCTCGCCGCCACTGTCCATTGCCTCTCTGTCGCAAGGCCCAGAGCGCACTCCTCTCCATCCCTGCTGGTCCAGTGGCTCTATATCTGTGTACACTGGGCTCAGCCGTTTGTCCTGCCCTCCCTCGCCCTGTCTGGACCTTCCATCGCCGGGCCTGTGACCTGTGCCATGGCCGCTCCCAAGTGAGCCGTGCCATGCACCTCCTCTTTGCCAATACTGATGCATTGATAGCCCACTTCCGTGGACGACGTGTCGGAAGTGCCGCCAGCCCCTCCAATATCGGTGGAAAACAGGGAAAAAGCGAATTTGGGGCGTGGTGAGGCGCATATATGCTATATTCTCTGGCATATACTGACTCACACCTAGTGCCGCAACTACGACCCCATGACTGGTGTAGCCTGCGAGGAATATCACTACCCAGCCGGAAGCTCCGACGCCAATCCCTTCGGGGACCTCAGTATGGCCATCAACGGTCTCACTGGCGCCCATCCTGAACAAATCACGCTCCATATCCCCCAGCAGGGTCACTCCTCCTCATCTTGCTCTGCGCCAGGCTGTACGAAGGCACAGAATCAGGATTGCAAGCATCACTGCTGCAAAGCGTGTTGCGCCAAACTTGGAGGCTGCTCACTCTCCACTCACAACAAGAATCGCAAGAGTAGAGGTGGAAGACAACAGCCGTCTGGCAGTGCACCTCCACAGGTGCCGCCCCATCCACCGCCTCACCCGCCGCCTCCGTCCCATTCACTTCCCCGATCATCTCGTTCAACGACTCCAGCCGCAACAACGTCCTCTCGCTCTGATACTCTTAATGCCTCAGCCTCGATGCCCGCTCTCTCCGTCTCTGAACATCAGCCAAGCCAAAGCTCGTTTCTTGACCCCACTCCAAACCCTCGCTACTACAGTCAAATGCGCCCCCTCTATAAAGCCAGTCAGTCTCATAACCAACAAGAGCAAGCACGCCGTGAGCTGGCAGAGGCGCGAACTCTTAATGCTAGCCGTGTTGAATCCGAAGTAGAACTCTACGTATGGGATGAGGTACGTCTTCACCTAAGATGCCAATTCTTTCACTAACCTTATACTTCCAGATGTCTGACGAGCCCGAAACATTCCCCTTCCAGGACGGCTTTGTTCCGCCTCATTTCTCCTTCACACGCAGGCTCCTGATGACCGTTGGACTTCTCTCGGTGGATGCAGACCCTGATCTGCAGTTCTGTGGCCGACTGTATCACGAAGGCTCCAAGCGCTTTCGCCAGCTGGCCATTGACCAAATAGAGGAGATTCCACCATCCCATTCCTTCTTTCTCATTCCCGCCTCTCTCAAGAAGGCTCCCCCGGGCTTTGACGAGATTTACCGTCGTGCAAATCACCGTAATGCACCACCACATATCCGTACCGGTCTCCAAGCAGAGCGTCAAGCTGTACGCGACGCCAACGACCGTGATATCCAACAACGTGCCGCAGCCTTGCGATCAAAGTCATCCCGCCGTCGCTCTTCTTCTACACCTCCGTCCCGTAAACCCAAACGATCCAAACAATCACGGCGCTCATCGTCTACTCCTCGCTCGCCCTCAGCCGGTTCCACATCTCAAAGCACCTCTACCACCTCTGCTTCCACTCCCACTCGCATCAACACGCCGGTCTCCGACAACTGGTCTCCGCCTGATCCTCTTTCTCCGGGAACATTCCCACATCTCCTTCCTCGCGCTCCTCCAACTGCTGTCAAGGTCGAAAGTGACGAGGATGACGACCACAATACTACTCTGCGTGCATGGGATAACAATATCGACTTGGAGGCTCTTCGCCGCGATGATGGGGTGTATGATCTGACAGAGCTCAGTGAAACGGAGGACACCAATGCCAGAAGTGGCGAAAGTGGCGATGACGGTGAGGAGAGTGACAGCAATGATGGTGCTGTGGGAGATTTTCGACTGCCTCTGAACTGGTGCGCGGAGACAGATCCCCCACTGATTGACCTATACGGCACCCGCTGGCCTTCGCGCTTCTACTACCGAGAAGTGGTCACCTTCTTCAAGAAGCATGCCGGTGACAAGGAGAACCTCATCAAACCTGACTTCGTGAAGACGTTTGGCCGGCCCTTTGTCTCTCGTACATACTCAGCAAATCGGAAACGGTGGGAGGGAGCCCCTCAAGCGTCTCGAGACGAGGCTTGGGATGCTGCGTTTTCTACGGACGGGGAGTGGCGCACATTTGCCGCCCGTCATCCGCTGCCTGATTCCCACGTCAAGGTGGCCCGACGCAAGCTCAGGAAGGCTGGTGAGAAAGTTTAATCGTCTTGCATGTGTATGGACTCGGACTCTGTTGTAGTGTATCGTATCATTTCTTCTATTGTTTTGTTGTTCTATTGTACTGTATCACACATGTTGTAACATTGTCAGACGTAAAATCATTGCATTGAGTATGTATACTACGCTATTTATCACCGTCAACCCAGTAAGCAGGTGCAGCACCGGCATGCTCAAGTGCAACACGTCTTGACTCATTGCGTATGAGAATCATCTCGTCCAAGAAGAAGTCAAATAAGTACTCGCTCATCTCCCGGCAC
Source organism: Strobilurus orientalis (assembly GCA_019915145.1). Taxonomy (NCBI): domain Eukaryota; kingdom Fungi; phylum Basidiomycota; class Agaricomycetes; order Agaricales; family Physalacriaceae; genus Strobilurus; species Strobilurus orientalis. Next base: position 3,387,785 of record JAHLML010000007.1, on the reverse strand, counting down.
ATCGAGACGTACTTCCCAAACCAGGCGTTCACCTGTTCACAAACAGATGTATTGAACCACCAGGACTTTCCATCCTCTCCAATCAGCTCTGGGAATGCAGCGGGGTTACAATTTTCCTGACAGAAGGTATCCGATGCCTTGTGTTTTGACTTGAAGTGGAAGACGTCGACGGCCATCCCAATCCGAGGAAACGCTGGATCGTTCTTGACGTGTCGAGCCAGGCCACAATTGTTGTCAAAGATTAGATGGTCGGGAACAAACCCATCCCAGTAGGTTTCCTTGATGAATGCCTAGAGAAATAATGAGCGACATACACAAGGATTAATATGACGTGGACAAACTGCAACAGAGGGTAAGGATTCGGAATGGAAAAACGTCCCACGAGCGGCAATGATACCACATGGATATACAAGAAGCTGCTCATTATGAGTGCGCTTCCTGCGAAAGGCCTGCTTGGTCTTGACAAAGGCTTTATCCTCGTCACCGTCACCCTCATTCCCGTCGCCATCATCAACACCATCCTCAGGCGCATCATCATCGAGAAGAAGCGGTACAGCAATGGGCTCTCCACTATCCAGTGCCTGTGCTTGGGCTGCCTCTAAGCGTCGTTTGAGCTGGAAGACACTCCGACCACGTTCCTCGTAGTCGTCCTCCGCCTGAACGTGAGTTGGATCATCGCATGACATTTTTCCAGACCGTGGTCGCGTACACCCGGAACGTAGCAAAGATCGTCGAGATGAGCGTGAAGGAGACAGAAGCGGTCCCGAGGACTCTCAAGAACTTCCTGACAGGTCTCAATGAAGCATCGTGGGCGACCTATTGCTACCCCATCACAAACGACAACAGAGGTAGTAGTGACAGCTGGAGAAGCGTGGATTTAGACTTGGAATTGATATATGCATTGTCAAACTCACGTTGATTGGGATCACCTGGCGGATGTGTCCGCACACATTTGTTACATCGATGTCGCTTCTCGGGCTGTCCAAAGATCTTGATGTGCTCATTGCGCTCCTTCATGGCTGCATTGAGACGACCCCGACGTGTATCATCATGAGAGAAACAGAGTGGTCGCTGGCGTCGTGTTGCATCCAGCCAGAGCGAATAAATGATGAATCCCTCCCATGAGGTACGGTGCGAGAGACTGAGTGAGATGTTCCACGACTCCGGAACGCGTGCCTCTGGATATAGCTGGAGGTATGCGGCCATACAATTCGATGCAGAGACCCTGGATTGAGGATATTGATCAGGTTCTATGTTACGTCGGGATGGACATAGAACATACCAGGCAAGGTTCATATTGAGCCTCCATTGCTCTAGTACTCGCCTTTCAGCAAAGCAATGTTCACCGATCTGAATACAAGAAGTGATATCCTTGTAGTACGTGCGCTGCCGATGCTGGACTTGATAGTCGTGATGATAGGTTGTGTCACACCCATTGCATCGGAAGTGAATTGCCCAGACAGGAATGGGACCGTGTGCAAGGGAAAGAAGTATAGCGTGTTTCTGAGTCACCGTATGGAGCTTGAAGCCCTGTGCATATTGGCGACATGACGGGTTCGTGCAATGCTTCACTGGCGGCCATAAGTTACGTGAAGAAGCTGGAGAAGGGTGAGAAAAAGTAATAAACGAGAGATAGAGCACGCACTGAATCCAAGGATATGGCCATGGTCACGAAACAGCTTCTCGTATGAGTCGGCATCGCGAATGGAAGCTAACAACGGATCCTCGTCGGCCTCCCAAATCATCTTCCTAAGAGCCTGCCACAAGGCGGCTACATCTTCCACAGCTATCGAGCAGGCATTTGACAAAAGAGGGTGAGACTGGGAGATAAATTGTTCGGTACATTGGCAGGATCATGGTCGCGTGGTTGTACCAGGAGTATATCGTTGTGTAAATCGATGGAAAGACGAATGAAGGCTATGACAGTGGAGAGGGGGATATCTGTGACATTGTGCGTAAGGGCGTTGATGGAATTAATGAGGGAAATGATAGAGAACATGGCGGTTGTTGGGCAAGGACGCGTGGACCGGGGACCCCGGCCCGATTGGTGTTCGCCGGTTCGCCGGTTCGCCAGTTCGCTGATCACGGTTCTGCCCTGCCCTCAAAACTTCATGGCCAACGACCAGCTAAAGGCGTTTCTGGAAGTTGCGCTCATTTTGGACTTTGACCTTATTGCTGCGCCACGGGCCGACGAAGCGCTGTTCGCTCAGGTTGATATCAGATTGATGCCATCCGAACTGATGGGCTACCTCACTGCAGACAAAGAGGATCCCGAAGCGTCCATCGAGAGTGTCCTCCGCGTCCGCAACGTCAAGGCAGATAAAGCCCAAGAGCACCTCATTCGGCCCCAGCATGTAGAGGAATGGCAGCGCACGCGGGACGAGATCAAGACCAAGGGGTACGAGTATAACGACGATACACCGGTGGTCATCGTCGAGTTCTCCCGGCAGTTATCAAACAACTCGGCGTACTTTTACTTGCCGATTCGACAGACTGCCTTCAGAAGGGCAAAAGAGGCAAAGCCGATGACCTACGTCTCGGGGATGCTGGGGGAAAGACAGATACCGCTCAGCGTTGATTCCTGTGTTGAGTCAGTTTTTTTTCTCGTGCCAAAGTCTCAGAGCCACACTCACACCGTTCATATTAGCTCCATGAATTCGCATATTGCAGCAGACAAGAGGAACACTCTTCTCTTACGAGCACCCCTCAAGATGAAGGACATGAAGCGAGAGTGTGATGCCGAATAAGTTGATGTGTAGATAATTGCTACGTTAAATGTCAATATTGTCAATGCCAAGTATAAGTGCGCTATCAAGACTGGCGTTGAGTCGAGTCGGAAGCCAAAAGCGTCTGTTTCAGTGTTTGGGCACCGATGCCAAACATCGAGCTTAGTCATCCACTTTCGCAGGTGCAGCGAACACGTCGCCGCGACTTGCCTCCTCCGAACCGTTTGCTCGCCGTTGCGCACGACCACCAACCCTTCCCCGCTTTAGACAACCCCCAGACCGGGCCTTGTTCATCATCCTCCGCCCGTCGCCCTCCATAGTTTGCGAACAAAAGTTTCCAACATGAATTTGTTCAGGCTGTTCGGTATGCGCCCGCCTCGCCGCCGCAGTGGGCGCTGCTAACAACAATTTACAGCCGATTTGTCTCATTTGGCGTCCATTCTCATTCTGCTGCACAAAATAAAAACTTCGCGCTCGTGTCGAGGTGCGCCGTTCCGCTGGACTCACCCGCCGCGCCTGCTGACGAGTGAACAGGCATATCATTCAAAACACAGGCCCTCTATGTCGGCGTCTTCGTCACCCGCTACTTGGACCTCACATACCGCTGGGTTTCGCTATACAACTTCATAATGAAGTTGTTCTTCATTGGAAGCAGCTGCTATATACTCTACCTCATGCGCTACCGGTATCGGTGAGTGCCGCCGCTTTTGCGGCAAGGACGCTGTCTCACCACCCCCCAGACCAACCCACGATCCGTCCATTGACACATTCCGCATCGAGTATCTGCTTGGCCCGTGCTTCGTGCTCGCCCTCATCTTCAATTACAAGTTCAACGCAACCGAAATCCTTTGGTCCTTCTCCATCTTCGTTGAAAGTGTCGCCATTCTTCCCCAGCTCTTCATGCTCCAGCGCACCGGGGAGGCTGAGACCATTACCACCCACTATCTAGCCGCGCTCGGCGTGTATCGTGCACTCTACATTCCCAACTGGATATACCGGTCCGTTGACGCGTCCTGCCTCTCTTCATCAGCTGACACGCCCAATAGTTACTTCAGCGAAGGCGTCGTTGACCCTATAGCTGTTACCGCTGGAATAGTGCAAACTGGACTCTACCTCGACTTTTTCTACGTGTACTTCACAAAGTGAGTGCAAGGCCGCCTTTGCTCTGACCGTTTCTCATTCTGCGCCAGGGTATTGCAAGGCGAAAAGTTCGAACTCCCCGCATAAACCGGCCACGAACATCTGTAGAAGGACGATGGATGGCAGCTGGACGCCTCTCGATATCACCTTAATAACGCACCCTGTAATTTGCGCCATGTATTCACGAATACATATGATACGTGCCAGCACGTTTCCTCGTACCCGGATGCCGGATGCTCCCACCGGCCACCGCGGGCCATTCAATTTACGAGAAAAGAAGACTCCCAACGAAGCCACAACCAGCCCACAATTAAAGTCGGGCTCGGTGGTGAAAATGGAGACCCCGACGTCGGACCAATTCAGACGGTTGTTCTACATGTGCTCGCCACTTAGTCGCTCACCTTCTTCTCATACAGTTGCTGCGGGTTTGCTCCACTCTATGCATGATCAGCAAAGATGAAAGGTGGTTATAGCTTTCGGATGTTACGTTCGTGCGAAATGAATATGCCTGTACCACGAAGATTGGCGAAGCTTCCGACGAAACTGATGCTTTCGGTTACGGGCTATCAGAGTACGCCGGAATCCCCACTGGAAGATGGATATATATGCGAGCGGACACTCGTCTTCCTTCTACTTTTCAGACTTTTCCCTGATGGCGAAGGGCCCTGCTGAAATTGCGTGCGTAATAGTGCTCTTTTGTGAAGAAACCATTGACACTGAGCGCGTAGCCATGGGCCGATACTCATTGGCTTCACATTCAATGTGTTGCTCTTTGGGGTCATGATATTGCAAGTGTACCTGTACTTCACAAATTGCAAGACGTGTGTGACCGTTCTCTTCTCCGTTGAGAAGCATTTTTTCACGCTGTACGACAGAGATAAGACATGGTTGAAACTTCTGGTCAGTATTCGCTCTCGTGATCTTCCTGTTCGACCTCACAGCGCCCATTGAAGGTCTCGGTACTCTTTCTGGCTGACCTGGTCAACGTCGTTTTCGATTGGATATATGTTTACGACTGCCTTATCATCCACGTGCGAAAATGGGCCGTCGCTTGAATCCGTCAGGGCACGCACGGCAGGGTACGAATGGATATGTCACAAGTGATACAAGAAAGGGTACGGTAGATTATATACATGTTAAACTAGATAGACCACCAAGAATAGAGCACCAAGATAAGATTCCAACGCCACCTACAATCCCAGCACGCGACGGAGCACGTCACGGAAAGCCTTTTTCACAACTCGCGCCACGTACTTCACGATGCACGCCCGAGCCAACATGATAACGTCGGTGTCCACGATGATTACCAACATCCAGGGTAGCGCGGGCACAACGCGCGCAACGGAGACGGAGATGATAAATTTGACCCCGGCCGGGGTCCTGAAAACGGTCAAGTACTGCTAAAACACAACACAAACACGTACCTGATATTCTCCATCGTCACGAAGGCCTGATCGGCCTCACAACGGGCCCAGAACGCGTGGTTCATCAGCTCGAATGCGCCAGCGCCGAACATCAAGAGCGCAGGACCGTCAATGTGCGCCCCAAACTCGAAGATCGCGTTCCCGATGGCGGCGGCGGCGGCGCGGTACAGGGCGCGGAAGGCGGCGCGGAGGGCGCGGTAGACATAGCGGGTAGCGCACAGTGCAGTGACTAAGGCCTGCGCGACCAGGAAAACGAGCACGCGCATAGCCAGGATGACCGCGATGATCGTGACGCCTATCGCGACAGAGTCACACAGCCTACAAGCACCCCCTTAGCTTGCCAAGGACACAAAGAGGAAAGAGACACTTACAATGCAACACCAGTAACAGACACCCTGTGAACAGTCAGTCAGTAACAGCCAGCCAAGTGCCCAAGTGCAAGCGTATACACGCTCACATTGGGTTCAGCAGAGATGGTGGTAGTAGGAGGTCAAGAGCAGTTTGACATCGTTTGCGCAAAGTTGGGGTTTATATATGCAAGACTCATAAAACCCGAAAAATCTGAAAAAATTCGAGGAGGTGGGCGTCACTATTACAAGAGAGATGGTATAAGGAAGTGCGTGGGAAAAAGCTTAATCTGGGTCAAGATAAATGATACAAAGCCCAAACAGACCCATTTTCATGGTTTTGCGAGCGGAGAGGGTACACCGTAAGATGTGGCGCATACATGCAAGCTTGATGGTTGGTCATCGATGTGTGATGCGATACTTGATGGTACCTGATCGCCGTCACACATGTGATTTAACCTTTCCGCTGTGACACATAGCCCGAAAGACAACACAAAATCACGAAAAAATCTATGAAGGCTAGCATCCTTGTGTTCTGAAAGACGGACCAGAAAGTGCGTGGGAAAAAGCTTATTTTTTTTTTTTTTTTTTCGAAAACCGATGTTTTCCAATTGTCGAATAACATCGCTGGGTGATCACAGAAAGACTGGCGGTGCATGTTCTTCCGTTCGTTTGCTCTCGTTTGTGTTCGTTTGCGCGACGAGACCTTTTCTGCGTGGCCTGTACCCTATCCAAAGCGCTTTGGGCATGGAGGCTGTCTCATACAAACAGGAAGTACGTTTGCTCTCGTTTGTGTTCGTTTGTACGACACAAGTATCGCCGGGTGACATGTCCTCAACTCTGCGTCAGCCACGCACACTGCGTACCAGCAGTATCTCATGAGAACGCACATTATACCGAAGATTTACTGGCGCAGAACACGGAGTCTGACTTGCTGTTTTCTCAAACCATAGGGTGCGCGCAAAGACCTCGAAGCGGCGTTTTATTAAAAATTAACCTCTTCAACTTATTCACATAAGACTTTATAGACTCCCAGTCACTCAAATGCTATTTAATTCCGATTGATTCCATCCCCCCCCCCCTCCCCTCGGACAGCTCACCCTTGGTACACGAGCGCAAATGAGTCTATGGTTCGGAATATTACACGACTCTCCCCGTCCACGGTGTAGCCCACAACGATCTCATGATTTCCGCCATCGATTAGTGCTGGATCCCGACTAGCTCGCAACTGCCATTGCGGTACATCAGTCCGAAGGTCCAGTACGACGCTGTAGTTTTTCGTAACTATCTCGCCAGAGTTCAACGTCCTCTTGAAACACAGGTGAGACGAGCCCGGGACAAGGTCGTCGACAATCATCCCCCGTCTCAAGGAAGTCAGCATGGCCAAAATGCGGTCTTGTTCCACGAGGAGTTGTAGCATCGCCCAAGAGGCTACGTAATTGGCAGCGGGATCGCCTGTATAGCAGCATTGGAAATGTGAAATGGCGCTCGAAGAACCAAGACTCACCTGAGACATTGCATTCGTCCCGATGGCCTGCTCTCCAATCTTCTATCTGACAGACTCGCGAGCAGTAGCAAGCGTGGTAACACCCCGTGCACGCACGCACCAGCATCCTCTCCTCATCGGTATGAAGCCGCTGTGGGAGAAATTGTCAGACGGACTGCTCGCACATGGAATATGCTCTTACGAGGGAGTTGCTACATGCGTTGTACATAGCCTTCTTGAAGAATGTGTGTCGCTCTTTTACCGTCGTATAAGTGACATTCCAATCGGCTCGAAACTCTCGAGCAGAGTCGCCAGCGTCGAGCCATTGCGGATCCCCGTTTACCTCCGTCATCCGGTGGTACAATGGTACAATCACATCGACGTGAATACTCTGATACCGCATGATAGTCAGAATGTAGGCCGCGGAGTCGCCCGCATTGTCCCCCTCCCGAACAACCCTCAAGACCGACGGACAGAGGCCATTCGCCAATGCGCTGAGAAGACCAGCGCGACTGTCCTTCATGAGCATGGCGAGCACACGCAGACATTCGGGCCGCATCCACTTGTGAACTGGCAAGTCTGGGTCGTCGATTTCCACTTCGTAAGTCTGCCGCAGGTAGGCCGGTATCTGCGTACACCCTTCTTGCATGCAAGGCAGGTAAGCTCGTCGCGTACCGCAATATGCAGTCAAGATCGTCGTCGTGAAGCGAAAGCGTTGCCAGAAAGTCCGATCGACTGTTCGGGCACTGAGAGAACTCCACACGTTCGCCATCGTAGCTGCAACCTTGTCCTCCGGTAACTTGACCAACTCCTCCATCGCAAGCTCTTTTCCGTCACTCTTCATGACCTCATCCATCGTGTTGTTCGCCATCGCCAGAGTCATCATCTTCGTTTGCCCCTCGCAATGCAAGAGGGACTCTAGCGCCACGAAGTGAAGGACGAACAACCTGCTCGTCGTCGCCGCTGAAACGAAAGGGGGATAACGGCATGGAGTGGCCAGCATGTGAACCAGTCTCTCCAAAAAGGAATCAGGCGAAAGTGACGCAGCTCCTTCGACGATGGTGGCGTGCATTCTTGGGACATGCCGCATCACGACCTGCAACACGCGCGCCCACGTCGACGCTAAATCATCAACAGCCGCTTGCCAGCAAGAGCATAGCTCCCCGAAGGGGTACTCGCAATCGAGAGCCATCAGGGTCTGAACGATATCGTCGAGATCCTGCAATGTACAGGGACGCGAGGCAAGTTCGCCATCCAATGCGTCGAAGGCTGCAATGGCTATCGTGCATGCCCGAGCGTTTGAGTCCTGCGTTTTGTGGACGTGCATCGTAGAGCGTCACAGTGGAGGTGTAGGATGAAAGTATGGGCAGCAGTCCAATTTGATCTTCGCGCTTTGACTATCGATCGGTGTCCACCTGCACAGCCCATTCACTCGCACGCTATTGTGCAGCGAAGGGGAGCAATTCAAACTTCAGCGAAACAACGAAAAATTGCAATGGCATACACGGCAGAGTAGCTCGCTCGCAGATGAACTATATATCTACTGCCCAGCCCAAATATCCCAGCGACACGATTCACATGTCCTCGGAGTCCTCCTGAACACTTCTTCCTCGTCGTAGTCCGGCTCCAACATCCTTATAAAATACGCATGATAATATACATCCAAGGTTTCCCGAGTGACGGAGACGAACGAGCCGTCGGGGTAGGGGTCAGCGGGCTAAGGAAATGGTTTCAGCAACTGGGAGAACGCACGCGCCAGAACATACACTCACCTGTCCGACCATAAGTCGATAATGGTCTGCGTGCGTCCAGACATAGTCGACCAAAAACCAAGGACCGCAGTTGTCAAGGCCATGGTACGACCGTACGACCACGTCGGTATAGTCCACCAGCGTGGGTCCATCTACGTCGTCGTACTGAAACGCTGCTCGAAATTCAACATGTGCGTAGGGCACAGGATGGCCTGTGCGACAAAGTGGACGAGTGGTAGGCATGCGTTTGAGGATGGTGGTTGTAACGAAAGTCGCTTGAGAGCGAGGACCCTGATTTTTAAGCTAACCCTGCGTCCTATCAGTGTTCTATCGAAGGCGGCGCCTAGGCACCAATGTTAATCAATCACCCCTGAGCTTGAGGTTTAGGCTGGATGCTCTCAAGTCGATCTCTGCCTAATCCTTGCGTACACCCTCAAAATGCACACGGCCTTAATCTTGCCAGCCAATCCAAGATTATACAGCAACATCAAGCCCACGCGCTCCAGACGGTCAGTGAGAACCGTACTCTTCCATTACCCTCGAGTCGACATTGAATACATATATATGATAGACAAACGATCATTTCCCGCCAACGCAGGCAAGCTGCGTTTGCGTGGCATGTTGTCCACAACCTGACAAACGGAGATGTGGATTCGCTTTTGCGCCATCTCACACGCGAAGCGTCTTCGGCAGACGTCCAGGCAACCTATGTCCAATACATGAACATCATAATCCCGACATTCGGAGAGATCATGGATTTACGCCGTCGACTCGAAGCTGCCAATAGACTCCACAATCTGGCCAAACGGGAGGAACAGTCTGTGTGGCTTCGGCGGGAAATTCGGCTCCTATTACCTTGGGAGAACTTTGCAATAGCGTTCCTGGATGCACTTCGCAACCTGACCGTAGCATGAGCTGACCCTACAGCAGGAGGGAAGAGGCGTAAATTGAGGCGATTAGTTATTACTACATGCGATATAAGTACCACCCCTTCGGCCTTTACATATGTTTTAAATCGGCTCACTCTGCACTGCGATATCCCCTGAGACCACCTAAGCATGTAATTTGAAATCTAGCGAATGACGAGGATGGATCGCGACCTTCGACACCTCCGCTATCATTCCCATCGGTACCGTCTAGACGTTAACATGGCCCAACCGCTCGAAAGCGTCGTGTGAGTCATTGTGATACCTTCACAGAATGTCATTGACACGGTCATGCTCATAGACCGCTCCTCGAGTTGCATGAGCATGTATTTGCGCCTCTGTGGATGGGGGATTTGATGCGTCTTTCACGCGTCAATAGGACCTTGCACAGGGCTGTCTGGGACTTCGTTACTAGGTTTCATCGCCTTGAAAGCTTTCTGCAGCGGTGGATAGCCCCGGGAGCGAACCTCAATATCGAACAGGAAGGCTTCCTCGGACATTTTGCACGAGACGGGTGGATCATATCTGGCGCCGCCGCTTTGTCTTTCCTCACATGCGAACACTTCTCCAATACAGACTTGGATCTGTACAACATTTATCACGCCTGGGAACCCCTTTTCAGCAGCCTCTTCAGCATGGGATTCCAAGCAAGCGCCACACACCTCAATTACAGCTCGAAAGACCTGTCCGACATCGAAGCTTGTCGCGCGTTCATAACAGCGCGCACGGAGCAAGTCGAAGACGAGGATCCCTATGCCGATGACTTTGAGAGTACCCTCCACAGCATCACTCGTTTTACTCATCCACGCACGCATGCGATTGTCACCATTTATCTTGCCAAATTTTCCCCTATATCTAGCATTCTTGCATCATATAGCAGTAAGTTAGCATATCTTCAACTGGATGTCCACGACTGAATAATCACGCATAGCGGCTCTGATGAATATCGTGACGGCGCGCTATGCTATGTGTTTATATCCGCATATGACACTACGTTTGCGAAGCGGACTTATCGTCAAGGAGATACATGCGTTACAAGAGGTCGTGCAAAAGTACGCCAATCGTGATTGGCATATTCTCTCAGATATCACCACTGGCATGTGCGCGAGGGAGATTGTGGACATACGCGCCATAGGCGACGCGGCATGCTGGACAATTGTCTTCAGCCGGCTCAATAACCGCTCTATGTATCGCCTCCCATTCCCGACTGGCCGCATATGCGACTACATCATCGGCCATTCGTGGCAAGTCCGTTACATATCTCGAAGCGTGGAACGAGACAGGGCAGCTCGCGATTACAGACTCTGCAGCCCTTTTACCATACATTACGAACTCGAAGGAGGCTATTTCGCACCTACGCAAAAGGGGACGGATCGCACGGCGTTCTTTTATTGCGTGGCCCCGCTTGTGGCCACTACTCAAGCATTGATCCATATGCGTCGGCATGTAGGCACGTATCCCCTCGATGTGACAAAAATGTCGGTAAATTTCAGTATTTTATACACAGACTACACTAAAAGTCGCGTCAGGACACAAACCGATTTCTTCAGGCGCCTCAGGCGCGCTACTAGGCTGGCCCTCGTGCCGGCAGACGACGACTAAACTGAATCTCAATGACGATAGAAGCGACGCTAGCAACACCCATCCGTACCGTGTGTATCCTCTCATGTCCAATCGATTCTAGGGTGTCGTCCTGTGGGTTAGCTTGATGGCGCAATGAGCATCTTCGAGAGACACTGGCGGTGGCTGTCGAACGCATGTATTCACACACGCTGACGCACAGGCGTGATGTTGAGGTTATGACCCAAGTGGCAGTAAGAGGGCAAGTCGGGCGCTAACGTAAGTCTGATCTGAGTCTGATCATTCATGTCCCGGATTGGTAACTTTTATTACCGAGAACAAAAACTCGAAAACATGCTGCGTGAAAGATTCGAACCCCAGACTGTACGGTACATCGTGTGCCATTCATCGTGTCCACTACACCAGAGTGACTGTACCAGAGGCTGCAAGACGGGCACCAGCCGGGAAGTTTTTCTCCGATTGTATTTTTTTTTTGGTACAAGCCACAACCTATATACGTCATGTCCGGGACTCAAACAATCGCCGTACGTATCACAGCCTTTACTCTCCAGCCATCACCCCACCGCCCCCCTCCCCCGACTAGCAGTGTACACTTCTAGTCGTTTCTTCATGCGCCCCACGACTATGAGGCACTCGCTGTCGTCGCTTGATTGCCGCTGTTCCGTCACAGCTCGAGCAAGTCAGCGCTGATCCCAAGCTTATTTGGCACCGCCATCATGGCTCGTACGAAACCGCCCACCCACACGCCTTGCACATCGCCCGAGCCGCCTGTTAAAGCGAAGGCGCCCGTCAAAGCCAAGCCGCCCGTCAAGACGATCCGCAAAAAGACCGGTATGAAACTACCATTCGTCTTCTCTACCACTCTGACTGCTTTCAGCAACACGCAAGGTCTCGTCTGCCTCCGACGATGAACTCTTCTCTGTCGGTATGGCCCATCTCCTCTCGAAGCGCGCCCATTCACGGCGTGCATCTGGTTTTCCAGAGGCTATTAGCAAAATGCAACGCGTCAAGTTTCGCTCTGGAACCAGGCTGCTCTATTATGTTCACTGGTACGGATATCCGACGGGCGACACGTGTGTCTATCTACGCTTTCACATAAATCATCCTCCCTAATGATCCTTTTGCAGATGGGAACCTGCAAGCTCTTTCAAACCGGGTGGTGGCCGCACCTCCCACGCCTTGTTCAAGCGCACTCGGGCGCACATATTTCAGCGCTACGACATGTCGGAAACAGACATGCCTTTGAACGTGCCTTTCTCCGCCACGGAGGCGTGGGTTGGTGGGCCATTTCGTTTCCTCCTCCTATATCCGCTCATCGTCAAACAGAGCGGGAGAAAGCTGCCTTCAAAGAGTCGTCGGACAACAGTTACCCCACCCCCTCAGATATCGGAAACCGGCGTGCTTCTAGCCACCAAGAGCAACACAAATCCACGAACCCAATCGATATCGGCAGTCCGTTGACATCCCTTCCGTCTGACTATGATAGTGACGCCTAAACTACCCTGTATTACTTATGCATCTTGTATCTTGTATCGCTCTCGTCAATTTGTCTACTACGCTACGTGTACATTTCAATGACACGGCAGTATCTCTTCACATGTGCGACTAAGCGCTAGCGTTCGTATTTGCCCCCTCAGACAGAACATAAATTGCAGCTGTACTTTTATAACGACCACAGTTCAACAAGTCGCTGAACTCATCGTTGCCTTCGTATACCATTGCATTGCCGGTCGATATACCATCATGGAACCACCAGTTGCCTTCAACTCGGACTCTCGACACGAAATGCTGGGGGGCAAAATACACCACGCCGGTCAGTTCGTAGTTGACCACATTTCCGTTGGCTATACGCAAAGTGAGCGTATGGTGGATTGCGTTTAACACGTCAGTTTCGCCCACATCCCAATCAAACATCAGCATGCTAGGAGCTCGAATGCAGCACTTTTTGACCGAAACGTCGGAGTGGCATTGAGGACAGCTTTGTTCAGTAGTGGTAGTGCTGGTTTCCCTGTCAATCCACGTTTGTACGTCGCCATGTCGAGCAGTGGCAGCGAACGCCGCGCTTCGGTGTTGGGACACTCTCACAATATGTCCGCAACTGTTGCAACTAGTCTCACTTCTGAACAACGGATCGGAATACTTCAAGATTGGTTGCATGATTCTATCAATGGACGTGTCGCGCCCGAATCGCATATCTTCGAATTCTGTTTCGTATCGACGGCGCATGCCGTCTCTCACTTCTTCCCAAGACAAATTTGTTTGTTCCGACTGTCGTAACAAGGTGACCAACAGGCGCGTAAAGTTGTTCCTGTAGCTCCACTCTCGCTGCCAGTATGTCTTATTGCGAAGCCAAAGCTGGAACAGAATACTAAAGCAGCCGTCATAAGCGCAACTTTGTTGCGACCAGACAATCCCTCTAGGGCTGGGGCCTGCAAAACGAGGAACAGGCTCGACGTTACGCTTCGATTTAAGTTTCTTTCCGAGGGGAAACTGAAGGACTGCGTTCACAGCGGAGGCCTTCCTCTTGGTACCGGCGTTCTTCCTAGCTTCCTTCTTTGCATCGGCTTCGTCATCCAATATTTTCCAAGTGAACTCGTCCACGGACCTCATATCTCGCCATGGTTGCCTCTTATTCCACTTCAATGCGTCGTGTAATCCGGCAGGATTCCAGGTCTCTCCACGCCACGCGCGGAACGTCGTGACGAGTTGATTGCGAGTCTCCCCCTTCACTGACGCCGGGAGTCTGCTTTCGAATCGCAGCTTGGTAATCTCGTCAAGTAACTCCAACTCACGGAACTCTTGTCTCAACGCATGAGACGTTTTACCTTTCATTTTCTTCTTGTTATCAGGAGTAAGCGCTTGGAGAATGACAGTGCCGGAAGCAGTCGAACTCCGTGACAAACAGGTGTAGATCGCTTGGTGACTTCTACAAGTGTGCATAGCGACCACATTCTCGGGGCGAGTTTTCCCCTGAGATGCGTAGTCAGTCATAGCAAAATTGGGCAAAACTTCAACTTGTCTTCGTGTGATACGAGTGCATTTGTATCGAGGCAGATTGATCGTTACACGATTTGATGTAGCCACCACCGGAACCACATGTTCTTGGAGTCCAGGAAGTTTGACTGAACTTGGCGGGTTCTTGAGCTTGACGTACAAAATGTCGAGCACGCGCTGACGATGAGAGCCCAGCCTCCACTCCCATCCGTACACGAAACCTTCTTGGCCGTTAGTCATACACAATTCAGTAGCAATGTTCTGTTTCAGGATTATCGGCATACCAATACACAGCGAGAGTTTGCCGGCGATCATCGGGTCACTCGACGTAGGACATTGCTCCCAGAAGGCATTCTGCATACTGTTTGTGATTGCTGTCAAGTGAACCAACGCTCGCCCCTTGGGTTTCTTTTCCTCCTCTTCGCTATCGGAGTTCCTTGTCCTCTTCAAAGAGTCTTCGGAAAAGAAATGGGTCAGCTCTTGACCTGTCTCCGCTGCGAACCGTGCCGCCCCCAGTCGATTTGTCTCGTCCTTGTGCAAGTTTCTTGAAGTGATTATGGAGACATCACGGAAACGGTCTTCCGTGACCGATTTACGACCTAGGCCAGGGGATGATACAAGGGTGTTCAAGAACCTGAAATCCTCTGCGGTACAAGAAGCATACCTCAGATTCTCTAGGGCAGTCCTCATCTTAGCATCGTCCGGTGTTTGACTGTTCTGGCGCATATTCTGTCGCAGGATGACAACAGTAGTCACGCAGTGCCACTGAGCTTTTCCCAGGGCTATGTCTTGACCCCATTGTGATGTGCCGTCGACACCAGCATTTTCGCTGAACAAGGATGAGGTTTCACCGGCTCCCACGGGAGGCAGCTGTGCAAAATCGCCCGCGAAGATCATGTTCAAACCTCCGAATGCTAAATCAGGTACCTCGAGTACTTTGGCTAACTGGGACGCGATCTTGTACATGTCTTTCGCAGACAGCATGGACACTTCGTCAAAAAAGATGTAATCCACGCCCGTCAACCTTGTCTTCACGGTAGAAGCTGACGCAGCCGTTAACGTTTGTCTGGCATTGATACCAAACGCCGCGTGGTACGTGGTACCCCCTAGGAGTGCAGCAGCAGATCCCGTGGGCGCAACAATCATGATACGATGTCGTTGTTTTCGTATTGTAAAGAATTCTATCAATGCTTTCAGTACTTGGCTTTTCCCGGTACCACCCATCCCACCAATGTACATCTTCAGCTGCTCGCTGTACGGATTGACGGAATGATTGGTGACGATGCGAAACGCCCTGTCTTGTTCGGCATTCAGATGAAACTGTGTGGCGACCTTGTCAATTAAGGTTTTATACTTGGAGGACTGATATTTACGTTCCAAGTGCTCCTTTGTGAGAACTCTAACAGTGAAGGGATCCTGTCGTTGCCGTTCCCCGCTCTTCGTCGGAGGTATGTTACGGAGAGCACGGGCCACTAAGCGCTTTTTAAGCGTTTGGATCTCGCCACTCCATTCTGCTCCTGTCCATCTATGCTCTGGGACTGGGTTATTCCCGATGGGAGTGCGAGGAACCTGTGTTGTCCACCTAGCGGAATGTAACATTTGGCGCATTTCGGCCATTTGCGCGACGGAACGAGCGTCAGTGTGGCCCCACATCAAGAAAGCTTTCTCTACTTGGTCGTCAGGTGTGAGATATTCATGGTTCACGTCACCGTTGGGCATATAGTCATCAGGAATTTCGTCGTGGTCGAGGCTAACTTTGGGATCCCAACTGCTAACGTTGGCATTGCTCTGTTCCTTGCGCATCTCGGCGTGAAAGTCATCGCGTTGATCAAGACACTCGTAGCGCAAGTTGAAATTCTCCATGAGTTGTTGCTGAAGTGGCGTGAAAGAATGCATCTCCCATGTGTCGTTCCATGTCTCATCTCCTGTCTTGAGATCTAACCCAGATCTCCACGGCTTGAATAGCGCCAGCATGACTGCACAGTAGTATTCTCGATCTCCACTGTCCCTGCGGGGCAACATGTTGGGATTGATGAAATTAACAACGTTGTACTCAGAATAGGGCACTTCTTTCATGTAGTGACTATCCTCGAGACCGTGACCATCCATGAAGGCGAACCCGTTCTTTGGCAAAGGACGTTGACCAAATGTGTCCGCGTCTTGTTCGTAGTCGTCGTCCTCGTCGTCTGTCTCCTTTTGTGATTTACGTCTGATTTCCTTCTTCGTGAGCAGTACCCAGTCGTAAAGACACAAAGCCTCGAATCGTTCAGGTCGATAAGTGTAATCTTTCACGTTATGAATGGCCTTCAACCGGCCGCGGTGATCCTTTCGAATCATAACTTTCGCGGAAGGTAGTTCCTTCTCTTCCTCCTCAGTCCGCCACGGCGCCAAAGCCTCATTGACGAATTCCTTCCAGTAGAACGACAGGAAATTGTGGTCCGTGTAATGGTCTGGGTTCCCTAGCAAGTATAAACATATCATGGGAGACCCCAGTTCCAACTTGGTCGCTAGCCGATTCACGATTTTCGTTAGCATTCGCCTCGTCTTGTCGCCCTTCGTTATGTCTTCATTTAAGAGCTCAGCATTCTTCGCGAACATCTCCCTAACGACATCGAAGACGACATGAGTCGTCAGTGTCGTTTTCGTGATGTAGTTGGTAATGTAGAGCACTACTGCCTTGATAGCAGTCCCGGACAGTAAGCTCGTGACATCGATGTTGCCGCGGGTGAAATAACTGAGCGCATGAGTCACAGTGTTGATATTAGGTTCAGACTTCTTCAGTAAGAGCGCGCCAGTCTCGTCGACCACAGTCTCTGGGCGGGTTTTGCGGGGCATACGTGCTTTGCATTGTCTGTATTTGTTGTTCCTGCAAGTAGGGTATTTTTTCTTGCGACTGACTGTACCGTCCTTCTTGAGATTTCGCTCACACAGATGAACATTAGAACGGACAATGATTTCGTCAGCGGTGTGCATATAGTACTCGTCCCATTCAGCGACAGCACGACAGCGTTCGCAAGAGCCACACTGCTTCTTACACTCGTCAGGCGGTGGTACGGGCAATGTATACGTAGGATCGAGATAGGTCTCGACTCGTTGAGCCGCCGTGGCTACCTCTTTCGCTTTCGCTTCTTCACCCCACACCCTGTCTTCGATGTCCTTCTGATTACCAGTGAGGAAGTCTCCAGTATGACAACCCTCCAGCCAATCGACCAATCGACGTTGGAAGATACCCCCTTCGTCCATCAAGCGGTCGCGAATTTGCTGAGGACTCATAGAGTGCTTGATCCATATAAGCATATGCAGATGGAGTGTGAGACGGCCCTGTTGCTCCACAGTCCCGTAGTACCCAGCGGTGTCTCCGTAAAGGCCAGTGACGCGGTCGCCATCGGCCGTGCAGCCCAGTATCTCTTCTACGAAGACCGTGACCATCAGGTGGAAAAACTTGGCGGCTGCAGCGGGATTGGAAGCGATAGTATAGAGCCGTTGGTGGTCTTGGAGGGCCGCCATGGCTCCGAGCTCCATCTCCTTGCCGGCGTAGTACAAGGCGATCGGATGTTTCCAGTCGCAAGGCGAGAAGGTCATATACCAAGACGGAGCGCCTCTGTGTGAGATCAGTGACCAAACTTCGTTGTTCATAAACTTCTTGGTAGTGGGCATACCGCGCACATTCTTCGCAATAGCATCGAGGTCGTTGATAACCTTGAAACATTGTTGCTCGGCTTCGGTCTCGCCTTTGTATTTCTCGTCTCCGTCCTCCATCCGCTCAATTAGTCTATCGAGGGCCCCTTTTTCGAGACTCATAAATCGCGCTGTCACATCGTCGAAGCTTTTCTTGTCTGTCATCAAGTAGGCTGCGTCGGACGACGACTTGATTTGCTCGTGACTGAACGCCACAAACGGAAAGGTAGGGTCCTCCTGGAATCGCTTGTCGTGATAGGACATGCACCATTTCTTGTGACGAAGAGTACTCATTTGCTTCCCTCCGATGGTCACTGAACCAAGACCCCCTTTTCCGTAAGGAAATAGCCAAGGAAACATCTTGGGATACAGTTGGTCGTTATGCCAAGTGGGCTCTGACTCTTCCTTGTGGCCAACGGCTATGACCGCGCCGCCGTCGGTCTTGAAATGCTTCAATGCTCTCGCACGGATACGCTGCAAGGTTTCGGCGTTGAGTGTTTCCGCAGTCAGTCCGTGGACGACAAAAGGACATGGCCCAGTCTCGACACCATCCTCTAAGTCCATATCATAAGAGCTCGACCCTTCGGGCGTCTTATTGGAAAATTGGCGATGATACTGGATTGTCACAGGAGGGATTCTCTTTGGGTATTTCTCAAGATTCTCCAGAGAGATATCTACGTCGTCGTAGTCACTGTGATTAACCTTTAACCACTCTAGAGCTGCTAGGACCTCGTCGTAACGCACGAGCAAAGGTACGCGAGATAGGTCTTCCGGTGTTGGATGTAAGGGTCCAGTGAAAACGACGGCCAAGACCTCCTGCATATCTTCCACCGGAGGCGGAAGAACGTCGTACAGCTTGGGTGTGGGGCTCTCGAAGGCGATCACGTTCGCCTTCATCTTTTTGAATCCACTTTGGACTCTAACATAAGTACAAGTATGTCTGACTCGTGCTACGAGTAAACGTTCCATGAACCTCAGGTTCTTCAAAACTGGAGGGACGTCCCCAAGCCACAAGCCTTTACATAACGCTAACTGAGGAACCTGATTTCGTACAACATGCCCTCGACACTCCTTACATATTGTATTCACGGAATGATCCAACACCGGTCCCTTTTTCTCTCTCAGAGGTTGCTTACGAGACTGTCGTTCAACCGCCGTCACTCCGTCTGCCTCCAGAACGTGCAGCGCGTTCTTGACGTGGCGAAGCGGGGAGAGGTTCTTTTTAAGGACAGTTTGGCCACAGACTGCACAGCCGCCTTCCGCAATCTCTTCTACCTTGAACCTATTAGAGTATCGTCTGATGATATCGCGCTGCAATTCCTTGGAAGGGGCTTCCGGGGGGAAGACACCCTCCGCCCTATTCCCTTCATCTGAGACAGTCCTCAACTTAGGTAGACTGGTCTTACCGCGCGAGGACGCGAGGGTGAACGCTGTGAGGTACGTATCACATCGAACACAATGGTGCTCAGTTGCAATTCTTCTCATCTCTGCGACCTTAGCGCGAATGGGAACCGCGACCTCATGCATGCAAAGTATGTGCTTCATCTCCACATGTGAAAGGTATTCGAAAAGTACATTCAAAGGCATCACAGTCACAAGGAATCCCTGCGCACGCAGTCGGTCTCCGTCCACCGGATTGTTATGAGTCGCGAAGGAGCAGATTGTGGCATAATCAATGTCCACCTGTTGTACACCGACCTCGAACTGAAGAAGGTCACTGTAAGTTGGCTTACGTCTCGCGCCACCACCGACAGGGCGCGCGGGTTTACACTCCGGAACAGTGGGTGGCAGGAAGTCCGTAGGGATAGGAGCACCAAGGGGTCGAGACTTTGCTTTACCAAAGAAGGTATTGCGGAGACGTGTTTTGATACGCAGTTTACCCAGCAATGTGTAAGTAGTCGCACAGATTCGCTCAACACAATCCATTCGCAGGTAATGGGATAAGAAATGACGGGATGGATATCCCGCAAGCCAATCATGTTTGGACATTGTTGCCCGCCTGAATCGATGCGCAAGGGAAAGAAGATCAGTCGGAAAGTCAGTCCACCAAATGTCGAGACCACGACTGCTGCCGAAAAGGCTGAGGCTGTAACGAAGCCGCATAGCTAGATACTGACTGTACTGTGACCAGTGAAGCAAGGGCTTGTGGGTGGCAGACAGAATTTGGCCGATAGTTTGGACCATGACAGCGTCTGCTCCGCGTAACGTGTAGCAACGAGTGAATCGTATATTTGAAATCACGCTTCTGGGATAAGAAGGCGCAGAGACTGGCTCTAACAACGCGTTAAAGCGTCTGGACGGAATAGTCCGAATACACCTGAAACCAGGCAGCACTTTATCATGCTTAACACGTCGACAGTGTATGGACACGATGAGGTGGTTCTGGGCCAACGGTCTAGGCGGAGCTTGGAAGCGCGCAAGTGGAACGACAGGGCTGTCACACAAGAAACTGTGTGGGTGCCCGTCGGAACCATCATAGCACAGAGCGTCAACGAGAGAGATATCGGGTCTGATGAAGTCGTCAGCTAAAGCAACGTATTTGTGGGAATGTGACCTCGTGGTCGCATTTGCTGGTGTGAGGCGAGGATCCGTTACGCCCGCGGTGCGCCACAAAATCCAGGCCTCTAGAACGATGAGAAGTGGAAAAAGGGCACGAATCAACATGTTGTAGTCAAGAAACAAGCGTCGAAGAGATTTTATTTGCAATATAAATCCACATGGCGATACATACACGCTACCCACTCGATCATCCATCGATAAGAGACTACATCGACGTGTACATTGATTTCGAACAGACTAAAATTTCAAGTAAAATACTGTTTCGCGATACACAGCGTCTTCTTGTCCGCGCGGCGTAGATAGAATTTCATGGATCTGGGTGAAAATCAATCGGCGCAGCACGACTCTGGTCATGACCGACCTCATTCGGTGGCTTCAGTCCCATGTTACGGGCACGACACCACCTCCGTAACCTGGTGGCGCCAACGCAAGGGCCATAATCAGGCCATCTGAAGAGCAATGAGTTAAGTGGACAACAAACGATACATACGTACAAATCAAACCATCTCAACAGGGCAAGAGCGTAATTATCGCTACTTGTGGCTGGGCGATAGTCAAATCGCTGGCTATACGTACGCGACAGAACTGCTTACCAGTGCTGTCACTGACCCAGCCATCATGTACCAAGCGTCGTAGTAGGGCTAGCCATCGATCATCAAGGGGATCCAGGCCGTCCTTCTCCGTGAAAACTGGACTCTGGGGAGGAGGCAACGCCTGTGTATGTGGTTTGTAGGGGACCGCCTGAGGCTGCGGCCTTATCTGTCTCCACGCTGGCAAAATGCGATTAGCCTTAGTGGGCACGAAAGACAAGGTAAGCTGATTCGGATCAGGGCGCCTAGTTTTCTTCGAGGGCATGAGAGAACAGAGTCAAGGACTGATTTCATACCGATCGCTCATTCATAAGTACAAAGATCGAACCTTACTAAGTAAACTATTTGTTAGAGAGAAGTGCCTGTAGATAAGTGAATGCTAATTGCTCTACATTGTTCTTCAGGTCCACTAAGCCCCTTGTTGCCCTTACCGCCTTCCGCCAGTGCGACGAATTCCTCAACCCTCCAGTGCCAGAGAGGCAAGTACGCAATTGCGCTTGAAACCATGATTCACAATCGGGCGTCCAGAGTCCAAGGTTATACCCACACTCATCCCATTGGCTCGCCGTCGGAAACCAGGAGAAATTCTGGGTGTATTCGACACATGCGCCTCGTGATCGCTCAGTTCGATAGACTCCACATAGGATATCAATGTGCTCGGTTGTCAACGGTTCCTCCCAGAGTTGCCCGACAGTGTCGAGCATTGGATGATGGTTACCGTAGACCGATATCTGCTCAACATCAAGCAAACTGCGGGCCCAGGCCACAGGTACGTGCATTAAGGCAATCCTCCACACAATTCCTCCTCGCGCCAGAGCAGCGCGGGCGATGCGTGGATCTTTCAAAAGGTTCGCACATCGCCGGTGGTAACTGTGAAATTCCACTCGATCCGGGACAAAACCGTAAGGGCGGATAGGGATATATCGAGGTAACACATCCACGCGCCTTCGCAGTGCCGCATTGTCCTGCAGGACGCAACGAGTGTACCGTATGCCCCGTTCCGAGCAACACTCTACCAGTTCATCAATTGTGCGACATTCCATACGAAGACAGTGTAGAATATCGGTGACTTTGTGCAGTATGAAGACCCAAGGACTGGTATCGACATCGGGGAATGAGATCCGGTATACCACACCCTCAGCGCTCAACACCTCTTGGTTAACGGAGAGTGACCGGTTGATACGGCTCATGATACTGGGGGTATAGGAGGGGGACAAGTCGCACCATTGGTCAAAACGGTCCTGATAACGACTTGGCAGGTCCACGCAATGTTTGAGCAACTCTGCCGCTCGAGCAAGGGCCAGACGGTTCAGGGGGAGGTCGTCCGGGTTGCACCTATACGAACCAAGCAGACGCAGGCACTCGCTCCATCTACTCGCGTCACAGTCGACTCGCGTCTGCAACTGCAGGACATCAACGTTAAGTCCATAGCGTACACCAAGGAGGTCACTGATGTCCATGCCGGCAACGGTGACGATTTCGAAATCACTCGATATCACAGGAACGTAGACAGGAAGAGGGGGCAGGAAGGGAAGCGACACTGAAGTGTCTCCAGGTATAACCTCACCCTCCTCCAAGTCTGTAATAGAAACAGTAGCAGGAGGATCGAGCATAGCCAAATCTTCATCGTCCTGAGGGGTGTCCTGTGCTAGCCATTCTGACCAAGTCTCCACACAGAATTCGTCGTTGAGATCCCATTCGTCCAGCCACGAGCAATACAAACGTTGGGTGGCAGCGAACGAAGACCAATAGAACTCTAAAAGACCGGGGCTGACGTGTCTCCGCAACAGGTAACCGCTCGGGCCCATCTCCCAGACGAAAACCTGGGTGTTGAAAGTTCCAGTTGTAGAGGGAAGGTTGTGATGCTCCGCATATTGTTCTCGACGTCGGCGTTCCTCTCTGGCACTGACAGATTCGCTACCTGCCAAAGGTTTGATGTCCTGCTCTCTGCGAACCATGAAGTCTTGCCAGGTCTCGCCTCGCAACTGGCGACCAGACACTTCGCCTGGCAAGCTAGGTTCTATGTCGCCAGGCAACACCGCAGGAAGAGCGACAGGCATCGCGAACAATGGCCGAGCTGTCAACGGCCGATACAGACGGGTAGCGACATGAGGGGCCGCGGCGGAGCTGACTGTTTTTCGGAGGGATGCAAAGTGTATACTCTGTGGGTCAAGGGTGACCAGAGATGTACGCAGAACGTCATCGGTGGTCCCGAAATATAACCACAGAGGCACATGCGAGTTGTGGAAAACAAAGAACAGCGGCGTGAATGTACATCCTGGCATGTGTACGACGGCTCCGATGCGTTCAGTCCGTTCAGTCATCCACTCAGCAGAGAGTCGGTTAGGCTGGTAGCCCAACCCAGGCTGCACGATCCAGGACATGTCCACAGAATCGAGTAAACGAGGCGACAATTGGAACTCTTTCACGAGACCGCGCCAATCAAACGAGAAAGGCAAAGCCGAGCACTTCAGTGTCATGAACAAGAAAGACACCTCGGCACCCAGAAGAAGCAGGGCGGACCGACATTTCAAAGCGCAGTGAATTGTTTTGACACGAGGACCCCAATTGCGGATGTGGCTAGTGTAACGCTCGACGGGGAAGCTGGTGTAACCGACGTTGAGATTGGGCACCTTGGCGAAGAATGCGCGCCGAAGACAACAGAGCACATACTGTAACTCTTCCAGGTGTCCCACCAATGCCCCGTGCAACGACCAGTGTGCCCTATTATCGGGTGACTGGACGGTGAAGACAGATTCTCGAGTGAAATTGAGACAAGAGAAAAGCTCGTGCTGGCAAGCATACGCAATTTCGCGTGGGATGAAGGCCTGCCAAGGAGCATAGTTACTCGCCCAATGACGATCGAGGAAATATGTCGGATCCATGTATGATCTTGGATGAGGATCAAACTGTTGAGCTTTGTTGTCGGGGATGGGACAGAGGGTTTCGGAACCAAGAGCATAATATATGTGATTGGTGTCGGTTACAAGGGCATGGCAGGCGACGTTTGGTACGCGACAGAACGCTGGATCCCGATGTTCATGAGATGTGTACAATATAGAAGGGAGCCTTGAAATACGTTAGCCCCAAATGAGCCAGACATACAACGCTATACACACCGGTTTGCGCGATCGTAATGCTCTTTATAACCCGTATCGGCCATCTAAAGTCAGACGTCTGATAACAAGTAAGCATATCTGGACCACAGAGCGACAAGTGCAAAACATACATGCAATGTGCAGGCGAGCGTGGCCGTGTCCAACGCGTGAGGGTTCCGTGAGGGCGACCGGCACGTAGCTCGGAGGGCGGTTCAAATGCAAATGAGGCTGAAACTTGGCGTATTCACGCGGAGTAGCGCCCAAAAACACAATCGAGGGACGGGATGCGGAGTCGTAAGGCAGAAAGGCGGAGTTCCAAAGTGGGCAACAATGCGAACATCCGTCTTACGTCACATTGCAATCTTCGCTCTTGCTGCCATCTCTTCAAACACATCGGGCCTGTCTTCGTGAATACGATGGCATTGGCTAGTCAAAATAAAGGACGGCGACGCGACGTGTACTAAGACAAACCACGAGGCCGACAAAACAAAAAACTAACAAATACCCGCCTGGTCGCGATGGTCAGGCTACTCCTCATCGTTCTCCGGCTCTTCCTGACCCTCCTCTCCGCCAGCAGCTTCGTCCTGCTCTTGCTTACGATCAACGGTTTCCGGTCGCGTGTGGTGCAGGATGACGGCGACGGGATGGAACAGGAACTTGGTTCCGACAACGTCGGTCCAACCCGCAGTTTGGAAGATGACCGAAACTAGACTACCGGGAGGAACATCGGTCTGTCCATTACGATAGAGATGCTCGCCGTAAAGCTTAGGCAGGAAGTCGATATGTTCGTTGTCAAATGCAAAGTCATCTTCTCCGAGACGCGAATCGTAAATTGGGACTAGGACGGACAGTGTCAGCAGCTAATTGAACCAGATGGTAAGGCAAGCACCTTCTTGGCTAAATGGGGGCGCCTGAGTGCCCGCAACGGTGCGCCCAGCGGCAGCAGTCGAAGCAGGTTTCTGAGAAGTACCGGCTGCGGCTGCCTTTTTCTTCATGAGATAGGCGAAGCCTTTCTGGGGGGTCGTCGATGTATTGAATGTAGAGCTGGCCTTGCTGCGCGAGTTGAAATGCAGGATGGTGTGGTCGTTGGTCTCGGAGAGCTGGAAATAGGCGACTGGGCCAGTATCGCCGAGGGGAGCCTCCCACAGAACAAAGAGGGCCGCCGCCATTCGATGAAGCTCAACATTGGTGACAGCTAGAGCAATCGACCTACTGGCCTTCGGAGTGTCGTCCTCTACGTTGTATAGGTTGCAACTGTAGACGAAGCCGTGGCAAACCGATAGAACTGATTCGCCAGTACTGCGCCGCTCAAGATGGTAGGGGTCCCATTGAGAATTAACTCCTCCAGGAGGGCCAACTTTCAGGTATTCGCGCGGGTGGATGCGAGCAGGGTTTATCACAACGTCACTAGCAACGAACGCGAACGCTTCTTTGGCACGGCTATTGGGGAGAGTCAATCAAACTGCGGCCTGAACAAGCAGCACACTCACTTTCTTGCATACTCTGAAGCAAGATCGTAATAACTTTGCATCGTGACAGGGACAATCCCGTTCGACGAAAAGTCTCTATCGTTTCGCATGGCGTGGAGCTCGACATAGCTACCGAAAAAAAGGCGTCTCAGCATCCAACGACCGGCATATATAGCGAAAAACATACCACGCCTGCCAGGTCAAGCTTTCATAGACAGAAATCATCGCGTCCAAGTCGGGGATCACCTTGTGCAGATCCGCATCCGAAGGATCGTGTAACAGACAAGACTTGTCGCTGAATCTTGGTGAGCGCTAACATCACTAGATCAAAACAGGACTGACGCTAACTCGGACAAGTAATTGTCCATCTTCTCCATCGCCTTGGTACGATCATCGCCAGCGCCAGTAGAAGGTTTAAACACCACGCCTTTCTTGACGGGAGAGGCAGGCTTCGCGGCCTTCTTAGCCGGAGAGGCAACAGTCGACGTATCCTCTTCGTCCGTGCTGTAAACAGCGCAAACAGTTGAGCGAGCAGTCTACGCCCGAAGAACTTTCCTCACCTAATGTCGATCACACCCTTAGGAGGCTTGCTGGGCACCGCCCTTTTCCCCCTGCGTTGTGTATCAGGAAGAGGTCGGACACGAAGAGGAGAAGAACGAACTTGGCCTTCGCGCTGATCGAGGCCTCTCCAGACGATTTCTTGCCAGACGCTGCGGACTTGTTGGAGCTATTGAAAATGTTCAGACAATGCGTCACTTTGTGAACAGAGAAGAACGAAACGTACGCCTCAGGGCCTTTGTCTTTGCCTCGGCGAGTGGGAGTAGGCGTCGTACCCGAAGCATCGCTATCAAATGAAGTCAGACAAAGAGGGATAAATTCGCAGGAGAACGCACAGATCGAAGATATCGTCCTCACGTTTTGGCTTAGGTGCCACGCTGCATCAGACGGGGTTAGTTCACAGCAACAACACTGGCGACATAAGAACAACACACGGTGTTTCCTCGAAAGCTGACTGAAGAGCCTGCTTCTGCTCAGACCCAATAACCGATTGCTTGCTATGAAATGGCCTCAATACGAAATTTCGGAACACGCAGTTTTGTTACTCACTCCTCCAATTCAGACAAAGCATCCAGAGTGCTTCGGAGGCGTCAATGACGAAAAGAACGAATCAGCAATGCAAAACAACGCACATCTCTTTCTTGACATGACCTGAGGAGCGTCGGGATTGACGCTGAAGGGCAAGCTTCGCTTGCAAAGCTCGGACTTCGGCCTGTATCTCCAAGGCCTCTTCATCGTCCTGAGCGTCGGAGCCCACGTCGAAACCATCCGAGATCGAGGGCGCACACCCGGAGACTGACGCCGTTGATTCGGTAGTCGAAGCCGCGTCTTCTGTCTGGGCAGGCACAGACAGGCCAGGCCCTTTAGACGCGGGTGCTTGAGACTTGGGCTTAGCCTTGGGTCGGAGCTTTTGTTGCTTAGAGGTCTCTCTGCAACGACAATCAGCGTAAGGTTATCAGATGCTACAAGTCACTTACTCGACGGCTTCACCCCACTCCGGGTATACAGCAGGCGAAGGAGATCTAGAACACGATCAATACTCGATATTGGGCAAACGTTAAATAAAGGTACTCCTCATAGCTACGGCCGCCTACGCGGGGGCGTAAGTTCCGACTAGGTATAGAATGAGAACGATATGCAACAAGAAAGGTGTCCACGAACTTCGCCGGTGGGGCAGTAGTCTCCTTGACTTTCTTTTTGGCGACAGCCTTGGGCGGAGAGTTTGACTCTCGGGGGCTTGACAAAGGTGAGGTAAGCCGCGGATACAAAAGCGAGTACAACGCAGGACGAACCGCTTCTGACTTTTCTTGCTCGACGCGAGCGTATCGGCGCTGGGCAGCTCACTGATAAAAAAATTAGTCGCCAAGCTCAAGGGCCTAACGCGAAGGACGATACCGGTCGCTGTCGTCGCTGATATAAGGCTTGGAGACTCTGTGAAAGAATAAGTCCTGATTGGAATGAAGAGGTCACAGTACATACGCTTTCGCGCACATGTCGAGAGAGAGAGTCTGAGGTGTAAACCCAAGGAGGACTGGAGAATGAAGTGGTGTCTGGACGGAAGGTCAAGACGGGGGATTCAACGATTGCAAGCGGCTTTTAGCTGTCTCCGAACGTGGGCCAAAAAATATTTATATTATTATTCATAAATGACCCAAGGAAATGGCCTGAAGAGTAGCCAGACACACACGATATGTAATTCCCGATGCGCCGAAAGCGATCTCGTTTGGCATCTTCAGAAGCAGGTACCGATATCCCGCAAAATCTTTCAGAGTGCCGCCGCGCTATAGCTATTATCCAACTCGCGACACATCATCGTGCCTGGGACGCAGACGCCGCCACTTGCGAACGCATTCGCTTGGACCTGTCTCACTCTTCCACATGGACGGATTCTTCGACATCGACCTTGCAGGTGAGCATGTTCATGTCTAGCGTTGTAACACCACCGTCTGAAGACGAAACAGCGAGACTGATAACAGAGAACGGCCTCAAGCGTCGCAAGGACAACCCAGAAGGCACGTATCTAGAGAGAGCCGCGGAGGTACGTCCCCTCTGCATTGCCATATCCCCGTGTCTGAACGCCATTGCAAGTTGACCACTGCGGAAGAGCCCTTTGCTAGGGTGATACATCGCCAGACTCAAGGCGAATACCGCCTTTTCGACAACAAAGAAGAGGAAGTTTACTTTGTCGTACACGCTGCCTTGGCAAAGTGCGATTTGCCCCCTGCGAAAACGATAACTGGGTAATGTAGTACCTTTCTCAGCGCCAATGATGATCTGACGCAGTTACAGGAAACAAAAGGCTATCTATATGCGCCAAAGCGTATCCCTCATTGGCTACGGCACTGAGAGGTTCACCGAGGCTACCGAAGCCATAGGAGACGTGTACGCGTTATTTGCTCGAGAGATTGGTAGTAGTCGACTCGGGCCCATCGAGTTCATGGACACGTACCAAGGCCACGAGACTATTGATATCTCTAACCGATACTTCACTCGTCGCAGTCAAGCCGATGGGTTGCAAGAGACTGTCTTTGAAGCCGATGTCGATCCTCGAAACACTCTCACACGGATGATTGACACCAACATCTGCCATACGACAGACAACACGGTACAATACTGGGAAGTCAAGCGCTCAGGCGAAACCAACAAGTGAGTCTAATACCGCTGCACGTTCGCGATACTCCTCGGTGACCATATCCGTCCACAGATTCATACCTGTCCCCCCCTACAAGTTTGAGATCGGGGATATAGTGGAGGTACACATGTCGTTCTCTGCCGTCGCAGTCAAAAACGGATCCTACAAGCTTGTTGCCGTATTACGCGGAATTTCGCTCCTGGACGGGCGCGTCACTCAGGTCAGCCACGCCGTATTGCTTCATTCAGATGACTGAGTAACGATGAACAGGCGGCTACCGCGCAGCGCAAGCGTGCTCAAATCCAGAGCCGTTCCTCGAAGAAGCGAAATTTACACAGTACAGAAATGGTAAACGAAACGACCCGTGGCATGCGGCGTATGAAGATCCACGAAGGTACACCCACTGACGACGACCAAATGCCTCAGTAGAACTCCCAATATTCTAGACGTATACCTGTTCCAAATGGGCAAAGTCTAATCATATACAATATGTCATCGTCAACTTTGCACCTCTAAAACTTAAAAGTTAAAACCTTATCGCCATCAGCCAGTATCCGCGTGGCATACACCTTGAGATGTATCGAAGTTAAGGCCGACACCTTGAGATGTATCGAAGTTAATGCCGAGGCTTGAGGAAATTCCAGGCCCCACGCAATACAAAGGAGAAAAGATCTGATAGATGGATGGATAACGAAACCAAGTTAGCGGTAGTGTAGCCACAACGATAATATGATAGCGGATCACAGCCACTTCTCAACTCCATCTAGTCGCTATCGCTTGAGATATCAATGACGCCGTAGTCCACCTCCGCGCCGAGGATAACTGCAGGCTCCCCCTCCGAATCAGAAGAGATATCTACGACTGACGCTTCACCGTCCACGCTCGCACTAGACTCTGAATCCTCAGTGTGGAGGTCGCTACTCGAAGGAACGTAGTCCTTGTGATCATCACCGCTTGCCCCCGACTCATCCGATGCATCATCGTCCTGCAAGTCTGATACTGTGCGAGATGTCGCAGTGTCGCTGGAAGAAGTAGCATCCGAGTCTACCCCATCCAAATCGACAGCAACACCGGTTCGATCCAAAAGTTGGACAGAATGTGGTTGAAATTGCGTGGCAATCAGGTCCCACACCGAACCCATCCCAGCCTGGATGGCATGTTCGGAAACATCAGGCGAGAAGCCGCGCGACATAAGATTAACCATGAGAGTCGTTCCGTCTTTTGCGAGGGTGGCGGATAGTAGAAGGAGGTGCCCTCTAAAGACTGGGAAACCGCTGGAAGAGTATCATTCTAAGACACAGGCAGTAGAGGCATATATCAGAAAGCGCTTACAGGAAGCGCCGAACGGGCAAGGCGGGGCTCTTGCGTGACAACAGCTTCTCCATACGGGCGGAGAGGCAGTGGTAGGATGTGATCCCATCAATGAAAAGATCCCCCCAAACGGTGTAGACGTGGCAATGTCTGAACAGGGGACCAGGACGACCAATAGGCGCAGGCGAGAAGCTCCACGAGTGCGAACCGGGGAACTGGCGGCTCTCCTGGTTGGACGTGAGGTGGATCGTCCGGCAATATTCGTCTCCGAGATATCGCGAAGGCGACAAGAATTCACCCTCCAACAGGAGTGCCGCATCATCACGCAAAGAAAGAACGGTCCGGTAAAGAGGGAAGTGGGCAGAGGACGCGGTTTTCAACACGAACGCGGGTAGGGAATGGTCGAGAATCACATTTAGGTGTCGGTCAAACGTGGCGCAAGGGTATAGCGCCATGGCGAAGGTGTCCGAAATGAAATTCATGTCCATAGCTAGCTTGCAATTCAGCGGAATACAATGTAGACACACAGAACTCACTAGATGGAGACGAGAGTAAGGCATCCACCGACCCACGCGGGGAAAAATGCACAAAGACACTGTGGTGACGTGCATCTTGCATTACCGCCGTAACAGTGTCTTTCGAATTTTGCGCCACCACGCGTTCAAGAAGCACAGGGAAGCCAGTAAAGGAAACGGGACAGACCATCCTGTCACGAAGCGAGACAAAACGGTCGATTGTGTACCCCATCTCCTCGAACAGAGTGATGACACGTCCGGCAAAGCGAGTATGGGCGTAGAGGCACAGAGTGACACCGGGGGTCAATGTTTTGTCAAAGAATAGCCTGGCCAACTGTCCACCGATGAGGACGTCGGTTTCGCGCAGAAGATCGCGAATAGCCAGAGCATCAGCGCGAGTATTGGTCCATGATTCCAGGCCGACCAAGAGTCTGGCGTCAGGGGAATTGATAACCAACATGGCAAAAGCGAAGTCTATCGGGGTGATGGAATAGCAAGATGGGACTTGTCGTGGGAAGAGATCGAAATTGAATTGATGAGGTCTAGCGGGGTCTATCGCAGCCCGACCCGACAGCGTTGCCGTCCGCTTGCAAACATGGAGGACATAACCAACACGGCCACCGCGTAAGAGGCATCCTCCATACTTGGTGGAAAGCGCTAACATAGATTGCAGCGCGGTTGGAAATATATGGAGGCGCATATTCACCTGTCTGAACACCGTCGATCTGCTGAATCTGGGGCGCACCAATCGCACGTTGAAGACCCACGTCAAGGCCTTCATGGACGACGAATACAGCCTTGAGGACACGCTCTGGCAGTGGGTTCCCGATCTTGACTTTGCTGGAATGGACGCATTCTTGGCGGTGTTCGAAACCGACGAGTGGATCATGTCGGGCTCTGGCGCCCTCGGATTCCTCACGCGCCAAAAATTCAAGGACGCCGACCTCGACTTGTACAATATATGGGACAGATGGCTACCCATGTTCACAGTTCTGCACGAGATGTGTTTCACCTGCGAAGTAGCGTCTCACGGAGGCTCCAACATCAGCCTGGCGACTTTGGAGCACGCACAGACATGGTGGATTGATCAAGTCCTGATGGGCGCACCGACGCAGGGCACCGGCCAGCGACACTTGCACCACCCTCGCGAAATCCACTCCATCATGTCCTTCGTGCATCCTATCACGGGCGCTCGCATTAAGCTGACTCTAACAAATGGAACGCCGATGGCGACAATTCTCAACTTCCATTCAAGTGAGTCCAAGCCCAACCTGTTATCGAACGGCTGCTCAGCGACACTTATGTAGCCGTGGTCATGAACATAATCACGTCGAACTACGCCATGTGCCTCTACCCGAACATGACGCTGCGGCTCCAAGCTGGGATGCTCACCAATCTTGCCCAAGACGACATCTCCAAGACCGAAATGGTAGCCCAGAAATACTGGGAGCGAGGGTGGACGATATCAGAAGAACCTAAGCGCGGCGCTTTTGGAAAGGAGCTGACCCATATTCGTGCCGTGGGTGACAAGATGTGTATGAAAATTGACTTCGGCAGAGGGGACGGAAGGAACGTCCTCGGGCGCCCATTCCCGGACGAAGGCATCATGGACCGACATATAGGGAACAGTTGGAAGATGCGTTCCAGAGAGCGTGAAGCGATTGCCAACGGTTTGCCGCGATTCACGATGGAACACGAGATCTTCGAACGGGAAGTGGAGGGCGGAAGGGACGCGCATCAATACTGCATGGCGCGCCCTCTCGTTATGCTCATGAACCGAGACGCGTCGTACTATAACACGATGGATAAATGGTGAGGATGATTAGCCCATTCTACGCACTAAGGAGTGACTGATGACAATCAGGACGGATAGAGACATGTTGAGGACGATACGCAGGATGTTGAAGGAAGCAAGGCAGTATGAGTGAGTATTGTAGGAACAAAATTACCAGACGTGATGAATGCTATTATGTCTTCTGGATTTGAAGATTCAGACTTGTCTTGGCTGACATGTCCGTCCGTAGTTAAGGGTGTCCACCCTGAGCTCAAACCTGCGCTAGAAGCTGATGGTAACATTCCAAGGTCGGCAAGTTCTAGGCGAAGTCAAGGGATATCAAGCTGGCACGTAAGCATTTACAGGTTTGCTGGCTACTAATTTGCTGGCTACTAAGGTCGACTCTTGACCATCGCATGTTGACGCTCCCTTTGTCGTCGTCTCTCACCGCCATCTCGCTCCTGCTGCAAGTGCCCACCTTGACAAACATGCCTCTTGGTAAGCTACCTATCCAGTGGTGGACCAGCTTTCGATTTTCTCTGCACCCTTGGCGCGGCGGCTGGCTTTGTCGACAAAGGGCCGACCTTTGAGCCTACTTCCAACGCCAGCTGCAGCGTCAGGAGGGCAGAACGTTGCTAGCTTGCTGTCCCCTCTTGTCCTGAATTCATCACCTTGCTAATTATTGGTTTACAGGTTGGAGGATTTGGGGGGGCTGCTCGCCTGCGTCGAACGCCACCACGGCGCCGGACTTTCCTCTGCGAACGACGCGATCGGGTCGAGAATTTTCTGTTACGCACGGCGCGCCTATCACTGGCCCTAGGGTTTTCGACGCGTCTAGCATTCTTGACGTCGTGTGTCGCGTAAGTCTGAGGCACCTCCTTCCAAATCACTTCTCAACGGCCGGGGCCCCAGGTGCAAGACGAACAGTGGATGGCGGCAGCACTAGATTCAGAAACAGTTGAGGGCTCTGACCTTGACGGAGGTATTCTGGACCACGACCTCGGCCTTTTCATGGACGGCGTCGAAGTGAAAGGGCAAAGTGAGGCCCACGGGGATCCTTGGCTTGCTGCCTCCGACTCGCTCCTCCCATGTTCATCTTCCGCCTTGGAGGCGTCAACCTTGGCTACCCGGTCTTCAACGCAACCGCCATCTGACTGCTCCTCGACAAACCCCACCTACTCATATGTTCAGCGCTCGAAGCACAAAAAGAATCAGAGGCAGCACGGCAAGGACCGTTCGAATCCCCCCCCGTCCACCGGTAAACGCGCTACTCGTAAGCGTGTCGAAGAGGCTAGAAAGAGCGCAATCGTCGTCGATGACTACGAGATGCAGAACGCCCCAGTGACTGGACCAGGATGGATTGGGCGCGTTCTGAATCTTGCTCGGCGAGTCCCGACGCTGGCGGAGGTACTGGGAGAGCCAAACACGCGTTTGGTCGACTGGGATGGCCGGTAAGGACGAACTCTCTTCTCCGGACAGCGCAAATAATAGAATGCATATACAGGACGACGATACCGATTCTTGACAGTTCGCGTAGAGTTATAGCTTTGTTAGGTGGGCGTCCCGGCGACCAACCGGGGAAGCAGACTGGACTTAGTTACACTGGGGCATTGGCTATCGCGACTTCGACGATACGTCGAATCATGGCCCTGCTCCCATTTCACGCTCATCGCAGAGGGCCATGCAAGGAGCGGACCATGGGAACCTCTTATGGCGGAGGTCAACCAGAGCCAATGATCTTGAGACAAAAAGCAAGCGAAGCCAAACATCTTCAAGAGCTGCTGTCGTGCAAGGGAATGATCAGAGTTGCGAAGTGGGCTGACTGTGAGTATAACAACTGCTTCAGTGTTTGGTGACGCGAACTGACGTTCTCATCGAGTTCTTTTCAAGACGTACCAACCGGAAATCCACGAGCTCTGCATGGAAAGCCTCCGAACGCTGGCCAGTGCATTACCAGCAGCTGCGAATCCCTTTCCTGGTGGCTTTCCCGACACATTTTGGGCAGGTGAAACCGTGAACGATCAAGAGCGAAGTGCCCGCAGCGCCCACGCTAGGTACGGGACCACCTGGCCCCATACTGACCAGGGCAATCTTGCCTGGGGCTGGTGTGCTGTCACCGCCCTAGGGAATTATAACCCAGACGCTGGCGGGCATCTCATTCTGTGGGATCTGGGCCTCGTTATACGATTCCCTCCCGGTTCTACGATTCTCCTGCCATCAGCGCTTCTTGTCCACTCTAACGTTGCAGTCGAGGCCGGCGAGGAACGGATCTCAGTCGTTCATTTCACGGCCGGCGGACTCTTCCGCTATGTCGAGAACGGGTGCAAGACGGACAAGGAGTTCATGAATGTGGATTACAAGGCAATGTCACCGGACGAGAAAATAGAGTGGCAGCGTCGAAGGGAACAGCGCTGGGCTCAGGCAATGGAGAAAATGACTGTCTGGCCAGAGCATGTCGACACTTGAGCAGCTGACCCTTTGTGTAAACTTTGTGCAATTCCAAACTGGCACCCCCGCTTTGCTATTATATTTACTCGCACAGTAGCAATCTTCGAGCTACCATGGCTCTAGATTTGCGCTGCGCTGTTCAGGTCAAAGCGGGTGTAAATCCTACAAGTTTAAACTGTGTCGATAATGAAAATCAGTGTCGATAATGAAAAATCAGACGAAGTCCGAGATTTACTGAGGTCCGGTGACCGGACCGACGACCGAAATGAAGGATTCCCAACGCAGAACGATATCGAGACGAGGAAAAGTTTCGGGCCACATTAGATATATTTTCATACTGAAATAAACAGCTCCCGAGAGACGCAAAGGTGTAGATAATGTAGCGGAGACGATTTAGTAGAATCGGACGGTCGGACCGGACCTGTCCAAATGGGGCATGAAGACGATAGCCTCGCAGAAGGAGCATATACAAAACGAATTTCGAAATCTGATATTTCTTCCATTCGTAATTTCGGTGCGCATCAGCCATATTCTACTGTCTGCTCGTCACCCAGCTCACCAGTTCATCTTCCACAGCCGATGTCGAATATCTCGCGACTGCGACCTGGTGTACGCTTAGGTTCCGTTTTCATTCACAGCCTTACGCTGACACTTGTCATCACGATAGTGTTCGCAACAGGTGATTTTCATACTTCTTTGCTTCTCTCGTCGTTGTTTCAGCCACACTTACTAGACAACCTTCTAGCTCCTGTTATGACTGTAAGCGTCAAAGCGCTCGATCCGCATTCCCAACTCATCGGCTCTCGAAACCAGGCTCTTATAGCATGTACAGTACAGCTCTTCTTCGCATGGCGGATACAAAGATTGACGCACGAATACCTTCTCGCCGGCGTCATCATGCTGACCGCCCTGGCTGGTGGAGGTGAGAGAATCTTCCGGCGGTTCTGCATTCGACGCTGATTGTGCATCATAGTATCTGGAATAATCACCGGAGTGGAGGTGGGACGAACACCGGCGTTCATCGATTTCCAGAGTTTCAAGGTCAGTCGCACCTCTGAGCTAGAACGCCACCTCACTTCGATGTACAATTCTCAAAGCCGGTGGTCATTGTGATGTCTGTATCGCAGTGTGTATGCGACATCGCCATCGCCAGTGTTCTCATCTGGTACCTGTAAATACTTTCATCTTTTCATGTTGCGAACAGGACACTGACAGTACTTATGTGTTTAGGGTACGCATATGGCCTCCTTGGTCGTCTGATGTTCGCACTAATGTCGACGTTGTTTCAGCGTAAGCAAAAAAGCGGATTCAAGACTTCTGATGAGCTGGTGGATCGAATCATTCGAGGTATGTCTTCTTTCGTCTCGTGAAGCTCTTGAGATGACATCGATTAAGGCACTGTGCAAACCGGTTTGTTTCCAGCTCTGTTTGAGATCTTGCATCTGGTCTTCTTCCTAAGTGATGTGCGTCTTTCACTTCCAATGCACGGCATCCCACCACGGTGGTCTAATCACACCGTTAACCAGACGGACGGAACGTGAGTTGTCAGAATATGATGCTGATCCACCGCTGAAGCTCACTCCCAGGCATCTCATATTCAACTTCCCCCTCTCGAAGCTATACACGAACGCTTTGATGAGTAGTTTGAATGCTCGGCAGGGATTGAGGATTGGGGAAAGATCGTCTGAAGGAGTGCACCACACGTTCCGATTGGGTGGTATTACTGGTAATTCACGAGAGGTGTGTGTTCTTACTTCATGACTCTGGATGGCACGCGAACTAACTCGACTGAAGGCTGCTGATGTCAACAAGATGCACTCCCGCCTCATCAACGTCGAGTCTCACGAACTGCGAGATACGGAGATGGGTTCGGATGTCAAACTCAGCGATACGTTCGGTCATCATACCGAGGTAGAGCAAGCCTCGGCTGTGTAAAAGGTACATAAAGCTACTAGGAGATGTACTAGGATGGGTGTCCTTGAAATCTGCATCGGGCCCTTTCTCAAACCATGTCATGATCGGACGTCTTCTCCCTCCCATGATGAATTGAACGATCATCGTTATCTTCATCCAGACGACGATTGAATTCGGTTTGTGATTCGGACGGAAGGAGATCACGCTCTGGATCAGGCACTGGTGCCCTCCCGAAGCGAGGAACACCACTCCATCCCTTCTTCGGTCCACTGACATCCTCTAACGGACG
The DNA here is from genome assembly GCA_019915145.1 of Strobilurus orientalis. Lineage (NCBI taxonomy): Eukaryota > Fungi > Basidiomycota > Agaricomycetes > Agaricales > Physalacriaceae > Strobilurus > Strobilurus orientalis. Next base: position 3,350,575 of record JAHLML010000007.1, on the reverse strand, counting down.
AGTTGGCGGCATGTCGTGGTGTATCAGTTTGGGCAAGTTCCTCTTGATGAAAGTCCATTGCCTGCGCATGGGAGGTTGAGAAACCTATACAGGACGGCATTCAGTTGAGTGGACCTCGAAAAGGATATGGCATACCACATTGTCGGTAGAGGAGTTGAGTGGCACAGGCGTTCGGATTCTTGGTTCTGGTAGCAGCTTGGCCGTACCCTCCAGTGCCACCTCCGTCTTGGTACATGACAACGTACTCATGTCAATCCATGTCTGTAGAAAGTCGAACCCCTCGGGAGGTTTCCCCAGGTTGTTCGTCATCCCGGCGACCAAGGATTGCAGCTGTGACCGGCAACTGACCCATGCCTCATACTCAGAGGGACCGCCCATCACCACTAATCTGGAGAGGATGTCCGGCGCATCATGTATGGAGAGTGTCCTGGAGTCCTCCAGTTCGCGACTGCCGGCGATGACCGACGAGAAACCGAGAAGGATACAAACTGTAAACCTTTCTTCATGAAGGTAACGAGCGGTCTTTGCATGTTCGACACTGTCTCTCTCACTGAGCGTCTTCGAGGTTACGACAGCCCTAAGGTATATGCCAACCATGCGAAGGACAATCGGGTTCAGAGTGAATGGGTAGGTTTTCAAATGGGCCAACACGCTCTGCTCGCGGAAGATGGTGAAGGCCCAAGGAACACCCAGCTGGAATGCTTTGGCTAGGATGAAAAACAATAGCCTCGCCGAGTCTGACTTCGGCAGATGCTGGTATTTGGGGTCCCCCGCATCCTGAGTTGCAAACTGTATGATCGTTTCGCGGTGGGTGCTCTGTCCAATTGTCGGCTGTGAAGAGTCTCGCACAACTGTCTCGATTAAGAGACGGAGGAAACGGGGAGGGCACCAAAGGTCGGCATTTGAGTCATTGAACATGTCGTCGTTGCACGGCCGGTGCCATTGTGGCTGATCCAACTGGCTGGATATGTTCTGTGCAAGGTCAATCAGAGAATCTGGACAGGCCTCAAGAAGGAGCGTCATGGGGGTGGTACAGAAGATACGGGCGAAGATCTGAGTAGCGAGTTTGTACACTTCCGAATCACTTGTGGTGGCAATGACATGCGGCAGGTGTCTGAACACATGTTCCGGTACGACCCGCTCAATTTCAGCTACTTTTCGCAGAGGATGTTCTTGGAGAGGTGCATCATCGAAGCATTTGATGGCGTCAACGACAAAGGATAGACAGTATCGGAACAATGCAGAGTGTGCATCGGAGAAGATAAGGGGGATCGACGAATCGCACATACAGATGGTGTAGTGGCGTATGACAGCAAGACACAGTGGAAGGCGACCACGGTACTCGGTATTGTGCTCGGACTGATTCTGTGGATCGACCAAGACATATCTCCGGCCCATTACGCGCAGGACGAGGGAGAGTACCCAAGGAAGCTGTAGCTCCGACTGAGTCTGGGCTCGACTCGTCCACGCATCTACGTCGGGCATGATATCGGACGTGGTGACATGGTCGAACCCCATAACAACGATGTGGTGCTCTTTGAACAGGAGATGCAGGAGTCTCCAGAAGACCTTCCGGATCAGCTCGTCCTGATGAACAGCTTGGAAAACATCGCAATCGACGCAATCGACGAGCCCGTCGGGTGCATCAAGACTCTGCAGGACCATATGGCACCACTGCGGGTCGAAGAGGAAGGAAGAATGTGCAGTGCATTGCTCATCACTAAGCGAAGCGCATTGTTGCGCTAGCTTCACCCAGATGGTAGGGTGAAGACGACAGGTTTTGTTGAACAGGAAACGGAATATGTCGGTGCACTCATCAGGATGTGAGGAAACTGTTGCGGTGAATAGTGCGTCGGACTCGATGGCACGGTTCGGGGTGCGATTCAAAGGCCAAGATGTGAAGGGTAGTACAGGCAGATGCCGAACCGCGCTAACACGGAGGTCAAGCGAGGTGGGTTGAACTGAGTCTGACGTGATAGGTTCCGTAACGAGTATGGAGCGCACGATGCGCTCCAAGCGCTCTTCGTTGTCCTGAGGTGCCTTGAGCACCACCGGAGGCGGTGTTCTCACAGACCCATCCTCTGACTTGGGGGAATTCAGCACCGCTGTCGGATCAACATCAAGCATGTCGGTGAGAATCGTTTCCTGGTCTTCCACAATTTCTGAGGCCTGAGAACGAAACTTCTCCTGCGCCAGCGCTGTCTGGACTTGAGATAGTCCCCCTAGACACTGCAACACTACGCTGTGTACGGTGGGATTGGAGGATTTCGTGTACAGCCAATGTAGAGCGTCCACCACGACAACCGGCTTCTGTTCAAGAGGGACATCGTTCTCTTTCTCGCGAGACTTCAGGAACTTCGACACGGCGAAGGAACCTAGGCGCGAGAGCTGCGTTTTATATGGGCACCTCGAAATGAACACAGGGATGGTCTGTGAGCCAACGTACAACAGGTACGTGATGACCCCGATGGTGGCTACGATCCACGAAATGGTAGACTCGAGATTGAACAGGAATATGATGAGGCCGAAGAAGAACAGCATCAGCGCCAGGTGGAGGATCAAGGGCAGAATGCCGACGATCAGAGGAACCTGCCATCCTTTGAGGCCGCAGTAGTGATAGTGTCGCGTAATGGCGCGCTCTTCTGATGTGCCGGACTGGCGGAGCATGGCCTCGTACTGGTGAAACCATTGTTTGACGAGAACCGCGAAAAGCGCGACGGTGAGGCCAAGAGCGAGACTAACGAACCAAAGACCGTTCACCCATATCATGACGAGGGAGGGAGAAGCGGCTGAAGAGCTTGGGTTCAAGGGAGAGAAAGGAACAGTGTCAATGTTGGTGCCGTTTCTCGCCGCACGCTCAATGTTAACGAGCTCGTAAAGCAATGATGTTGTCACGTCGGCGGGTTGAATCTGCAGATTTTGATATGTCGAGGTGACAAAAGTCGTGACCACAGACGAGAAAAGGCCAGTCTGCAATCCGTAAGCGTCAATTGACCATCAAGAAATTGGACGGAACTGACAAAGACCAGAAGGATATCGACGTCAGTTTTGGCACCCTGAGTCAGTGCCCTGTCGTATATCTGCGCCTCATCCAAATAGGTGTTCCACACCCTGGCATATGGAGCCAACTCCTTGTACGGAGGATCTGGTTCATATTTTGTTTCGTAGTGGAAGGGATTTTGGGCTGCGAATAGGTCATCAGAGCCATATCAATCGCACTGATACTTTTCAGTACTCACTCTTTGCCATCGCTTTAGGTCGACACGGTGGCTCCTTCGGACCTCCAGGTTTCGCTGCCTCCCTCTCGGCATACCGTCGTGACGCGCTCCGGAATATGGATGGAGTAATGGACGCGCTAGATTCGCGCCTCTTCTTTCGGAAAGTATGATCGCGCTGAAGGCCCCCCGGTGGCAGAGGTGGCATGGGCGGGACATTCATATCAGGTAGTCCACGTCTACCTCCTTGTGACGTTTCTACAGCAGATGAGATTCCAGGATTGACAGGGGTCCGAAAACGCTGGGGAGGAGTTGGACTGCCGTGCCAATCTCGGTCTTCGTCACCGAGTCTTATTGGAGCAGCTTTTGAGTCGTGTCCTTCCCGAGGCGGATTAGGTGTATTGAGGTGTGCAAAGTCGGACATTTGAACATGCGAGAGGCGCAGAGGTAGTGAGCGTGGAAACTAATTCGTCCATCGCATGATGCTATATGATAAAATCGCAGACCTCCATCCGCACAGAGCTATCAACAAAAATACATCCTAGAGCATGAGACCTGTGACTGAATGAGAGCATTGCACCGGAGACCTGAGCACCGGTTGGTAGGCGCTGGCCTAGGCGCCCCACATCAGCCCTTGTGAAACAGACTTGTGTGGCGTAACCTTGGTCGTACCTCGGGTTCAACAGAGCGCTCTTCAGCTGCAGATGTCCGGCCCACTCCGTCGAATAGCCAGGCACAGCTCAAAGCTGAACGGAAGTACGGATTACTGCGCAGAATCTTGAAACACCTCGAACACTGACAGTGACATGGGAACCTTCTGCATGTCGTGTCATGAGAAACACCGCAATAGGTGGGCTATGCCACAGTGGCATCCATATCGAAGTGCCCCATGACAGTATCGCAACAACACTGTGGCATTGGAAGTCAGAAGAGAATTATAGTCATTTAAAGATCCATACATTACAGGGGAATGTAAAAGACATATGCTGCATGCGCGAGACGATGTATAACGATATTTAGGGCCGTCGTGTCGTCCGCCCCAAGTGAAGGTGCCACCGGTGGCAGTGTTAAATATCGGTCTGTTGGTCAACAAGGGCAAATTTTGAGCGTCCGCTCCTTTATCCCAAACGACAGCCATCTCGCTTTCCAACGCTGTTTCGACGCGTCGGTACCGTGTAATTTCGGCGCAATATTGCTTTTTCATGAGTGACCCCCTCATCGAAGGCGGTGTTGATCTCGGTGGAGATGAAATTTACTTTGAGGAAAATGTCATCCATGGATCACCCTTCGTTGACTTGAACGAACTCAAATACGCCAGCCGTGATGCCCTTGCACATATCAGGAAGGAATCGGCGGACATCTACAACCGTCTACATTCCATCGAGGAGGATACCAAGTTTGTGGAGATTGTAGCCCGAACATACGCTACTTTACCCCTTCTACGTACGTGATTCTCTCACGAGTTGATATCGAAGTCATGTTTCTCTAGCCAATCTACGCTGCGGGGCATGGTACACCAATCCCAGAATTGTCAGTTGGTCTCTGCAAATGTATCTATATATTGATTTTGGCAGGCAACACAGGTGCCAGCCTACTTCAAATCTACAGATGGACACTTCTCAAACTGGTCATTCAACTTACGACGACCGAATCTTCACCTTCTTCCTTTAATCGCGGACAGAAAAGCGTTGGTCAAATTGCATCACCTGGCCCCGATATTCCAAACTCACTCATACAGCGCAGCATGATCTTGATAGACTCGACCAGAGCCGGAAAGAAAATACCAGACGCGCTTAGCAAGACGGTTCCCATCTGGTGCAGTGTTGTCAACGCGGCTATTCGTATCAGATTTCCGGAATCACGCCGCGTTAATTGGGACGCAAACCTCTACACGCCTCCGGCGTCAGTGAGTAGGCAAGAGCATTCTCAGATAGAGAAGATGATATCTCAATGGGCAGAGGACCTTTCAGTGTGTCTATTTGCCCTTTACCGCTTTCTCCAAGCTTACCACCTCTCGACTCAGAAATCATCCTATACTATCCCAAATTTACCTCGACCTTTACGACCACTGTGGATAACATCTTTGACGTCGTACTTCCCCGAAATTGACAAAATGGAGTATTACCCCATCATATGTGTTTCTGCTTCAAAGCAGATTACGGATGGCGTAGAGCGTCGAACAGCTGGATTTTCATATATTCAAGGCTCGGCCGATGATCACGAAGCATGGGGAATGGTCGGCTCTTGTCACTTAGCATTGCTCTATCTTTCACTGATTATCTTTTGTCAGGGTTTGACGCCGGATCTGTTTTGGCAGTTTCGCGACCAGCTTCTATCGACCACACAAGAGGCTCTGCCCGATCTTGTGGCATCGTTAGTTGTCACAGCGAAAAACCTCACGAAGCGCAATATTACGACTATATCGAAATCATCGGGGCGTCTCTTGCTCTGTGCCAACGCGGACATCCCAGCACCGCCGAATGCCGTGCATCTCATCATCACCACCGATAACACACTTTCCCCAGAGATTCCTGAACCGTACCTGCTGTTAACGACTGATGCCGGAAAGAGGGGACATCACCACTTCGTTTCGAGCATCCTTCCTCAATCGGCCATCTTCATCCGCACATCACTTTCCAAAGGACTGTCTGTTTGCGTCTCATGCGACAGCGGCAACGACATCAGCACAGGTATCGTGCTGGTTGCGCTCCAACTCTTTTTCAACGACCAAGGCATGTATGACGATAGCAAGCGTGCAGGTAAACTGTCCTTTCATCCTGTATACAATAATGTTTGACACGACATATTCTCCCTTCGTGCAGCTAGCAAGCGCACCCTTCACACTCGCCTCGAATGGATTATCTCCGACCGGCCTGAGGCCAATCCATCAAGAGGTACGCTGAAGCGCGTCAACGAATTCCTCCTCACACCTTCCGCGCTATCGTAACTCCCGGTCATGGTTCTCTCAAGGTCATCGTCACCGCCACCGAACTATACAGGATCAGTTGAAACGGTGCTTGCACGCCCGGACTGTACGTCGATGCGACGACCCAGTACTTCCCTCTCTCTACGCTTATCTGCGGCGTAACCACACCCGAAATTGCGTCGTCATATGCTCCAGAGGTTGTCAGTGTCGTGGTCTTGGTGTCGGTGTTGGCAGGTAGAGTAGATGTCGCCGGTAGAATGGTCACGTTGAGAGGTGCAGATACCCCTGGGCGGAGAAGCTGGAGTCGGACTCTGTCCACTTCGTCAGAGAAGCCAGGAGACATAAGCAGGTGTATCAACGTACTTGATCTCCGCCGCCGAGGGAGCGAGTAGCTCATAGATGGGATTTCGGAGGTACTGCTTGAAGCTTGGTCTTCCCACAGCCGTTTCCGCATCCCTGAAGAAGCGTTGTGAAAAGGACGAGAAGGTAAATCTCAAGAACACGAACCATGCTCCTCGAACCACTTTGCTATACATTCCTGCACCTTCCTGGGGTATTGGTGTCAGATCGAAACGACTTGAGCCATCCACAGTCAGAGTGAAAGGGCCAGTCTTCATAGGCTCAAAAACCGATATGATGATGTTGTAATCTCCCGCTGTCAGGCTCTTGTGAACAAATGGCTGTGAAACGAGGCTCTGGAACCTACGCGATAATTGCGCGTTTACTCGAGCCAGGCCGTATCGATATGATCCAGAGGTCGCGGCCATCTCCTTTCGAGATAGACTGTGCTGATGTCAATCGGTGGGACATCTCGGGGTTCCCGTACATACTCGAAGATCCGCTCGCCCTTCGACCATACGGAGCTGATGTTGACTGGAAGATCTTTGCCGGTTTGCAGCGACATCGATACTTTGACCTTGCTTCTTGGCTGACCATATATGCTAAGGTGGTATTGAGGATTGACCATGAACGTCGGATACTCGGGATTTCCGCCGGCACTCTTGTGTGTCCACTTGCAAGCCACCTGAGAAGCGATCAGGAAGGTGAGAGGAGACGACGACAACGTACTTGGTGAGTGAACGGCGGAGTAACAACAGCGGTTTCCCAGGCGATGTCGACATCGAAAGGTGGATATATTGTCAGAGTGAAGCCGACACTTTGACACGGGCCGTCGAAGGAAGCGAGCATACTCATTATTCCAGTCGGTTGGTTATGAGATATACGGCATTTGGTCTAGTCAAAGCTGAATGTTGGGAGCGATAGGTAATGAATAGATAGCTCACCAGAACGTGTGTACTGTTCGTGTACACACCCTAAAGGCATGATTAGTTGTAGCTTATACCTGGGCGTATTGGATACCTGATCATCAAGAACGTTCGATGCGCCTAATTCTTCAAGATCATCCTTGGTCTCGACCTTCAGCGCAATGTAACTGGTAGCTTTCCGGGTATTTCTAACATGGCGAGTAAGCAGTACCCAAACCTCGGTGTGATCGGCTGTCGGCTCCTTCCATCGAAAGCGTGCTTTAGCTTCGTGCGTGCTACCTGTCCATGAATCAATGGAGGGGTTTGCCACGGGTTTTGGGCGCTCTTACCGGGAGCATGCTCCGTCTTCGTCCACATCCTAATGGTGCGGCAAAATCAGCAAAATAGGCCGTCAAAAAAGATCACACTGGCCCATGGAAAGTCAAGGCGTCGGTCCATAGTGCGGGGTCCCAGCTGAGATATATGCCTTCAAACGTCGCCAAAACGTCAGACCATGGAATCCGGAGTATTCCTATATCAGTCGTAAGACTTAGGAGTGACAGCGGACGAAAGTTAGATACGTGATTGACTCTGGTCGTCGTCTTGAGGAATCGGCGCCACCCATGAATCAAGGACAGTGAGGGTGCGATCTTTCGCGTCTTGTTTGACATCTAACAGAAAATGTCAGTACTTGACAAGACTACTTACTTCATTTGACATACTGATGACAGCATAGCTGTGAGAAGAAAGGAGGCGCACGGATCCCCACCGTAGGTTCGGTTGTGGTCCAGTCCCGAGGGTAAGCATGCACTTGCCTAGCTCCCCCGTTAGTGCTCATCTAATCACAAAATTTCCGATGCATACCAAAAGCAAACCCTTCATAGATCCGAGTCCACGTCTTCTCCCGTTCAAAATTGCTACTACGAACCAGATATCAGTATTCGAAGATGGGGGCGACTAGATAGCCGACCTCCTGATTTCCAACTGTTCAGGTATCCACCCGCCAAAGGCGCTGTATAACAATCACCGCTTAATTCCGCAAAAAGCCACGTAAAAGAAAGCGAAAACCTACTGTAAGTCGATGCAGGAGTTTCTAAAGGCGCAGATTATTCGAAATTACTGTTGAGTGCGGATGGAGGGAGGAAACTTACGAGCCTGGAAAGTCGTAGCCACCCATCAGTTTCATATACTATTGGCTGAATCTGAATGTCACGGAAGAAGCTATACAGAATGAACAACGTACGGCCTTCTCGAGATGACTGGGCCAGACCACCGTGCGCGATGTGTTCTGTTCCTGACAGGTCATGCACATCAACATACCGCTGACAGGATGATACGGGAGTCTGTCATCAATCACTACTCAAAGTGAGTAGCGGGAATGCATGTGAGCTCGATGCAACTAACCTATCTATTTCGGTAACGATCAGATGTATCTCTCGGATGTATATCGCCACTTACACGTCTCCAAGTACCGTTGAAGAGAAACCTGACGTCGCATCGCCCAGATGAAGAGTCATGATGCATGGCGTCTTGTACGAGCTACCGCTTGTTTGAGTTGAAGTCACGATAGTACTCGTCGAATTACCTCGGAATGAAACCTGCGAGCGTGTTCCAAGCAGACAGACAAAGACGCACACACGGAACAATCCGTTACGACATGCTGCACGATGTCCTCACTCCGAATTTGCCACGATGTTGGGCTGGAACATGGAAATCAGATCCGCGTGCTTAGTTGAGGCTTCTTGAGAGACTCACTTCTTAGTATCGGGGCGCCGCCAGATAGTTCCTGCCTCGGTCTGCTCTGGAGACAAGTCTGGCTGCCCGTCGGGGTCGCTAGAAGAGATGAATTCAGAGAGAATTCTGGACCTCGAGAGAAATGAGTACGAGAAATGTGATGCATTAGGTCGTGTCTCCGCGAATGGCTCATCCCATATTGAAAATGTTCGTCCATTGATTATGCTTGCCTTCTGCAGGACATAATACTGTTGGCCTGCAAGCTGTGAGTCATCCACCTTTCCAGGGAATGAAGCTACGAACGGTGAGAAAAATGGTCGATTCCGACTGGGGAGAGGGTGACGGTGGGTTGCGCATCACTATGTGCCGACGCCTGATCGGCCGATTTCTTGGTCACCGCCTTGATCTTTTCCGCCCTCTCGAGAGCCTGTGCTGCACGGCTCTTCCACTTGGCTTTGTCGCGCTCGTTGTCATCCGACGCTCGACTGAGATGGAGAAATATTTCGGCGGACTTGATGTACAGCCTAAAGGCGATGTCAAAGTTCTTGCCTAGTTCAGCTTTAGCAGCCTTGGAGTAAGTGGTCTACGCGATGGTCAGTGCCAGAACAGAGCGGGAGAAGCTCTGTCCCACCTCTGCTTCATCGATTTCGGTGGATCGCCCTGTCCTGTCCATGAAGCCGCCAGAGACAAGTTGGATGGACGTAAATAGCGAAGCTATATTTGGCGTTAAATGAGCAAACGCGTCTCACGTGAGATATCTCTGATGTCGCAATTCTAATTTCACAACTTCTTGAGCAGGTAAATGAGCTGACACGAACAGTGTTCACTGCCTGCTTTGGAATCGGTAAGTATGTGGCACGGGCTGATACGGGTTATTGCTGTTTGCAAAGTGGTTGGCCTGAGCTGCCAAATCGGGCTCGATCGACTTTTTTGAGGTCGCGGGGCCGTATATAACTTTCGAGCTGTATCTCGCTCAAAACATGATGAAATGACATATTTTTTTCACTAGTTCGAGCCTTTTAAGTGCTGCCGAGGTGCTCGCGTTGTCCGCAAGTTGATACGGTGACTTTGAAGTCGTCGTATCTCCGGAGGGTGCCCTCCCGCCACTTTGCGCATACTACTAGCGCAAACGGCAACGTAATCGCGCCGTCTCCTGGTATGTTATGTATTTCATCATTTCCGAGGTGCGAGTAATTTTTGGGGGTGCCTGTACATCTTGTGCAAGACCAATAAGCATCGCGACCGTAACCGAACTTGTCTTCCATATCATCACGCTGTCTGAGGCCTGGGAGTACCAGAGGAGTTGAAATATGTTGTTCCAAGACTTTCGGGATATGTTTTCTGGCCGGAAAAGCCCCAATTTTCATTAAGGTTAGCTTCTTCAGATCTGGCATGACACTAGTCATACAGTCAAACCAACGCCACCTGGACATCTTTCTTTCCGATACGGGGCAATCTTTACGCCTCTTGCAGAGCTTGCATGCAATTTCGGACTTGCCGACTGACCATGCAGCTGGCAGTAAGAGAGCATGCACCCACAGTTATGGTCGCGATACTTGAGAGTCTTGCGCGGAGCTCAGTGACCCCAAAAAATTACTCGCACCTCAGGAGTAGTCTAATGGGTGACGTGCTCGAAGCTGGCATGATTTCGTCGCCAAATACGCTGGAAGTATGCACAAAGTGGCGGGAGGGCACCCTCCGGAGATACGAAGACTTCAAAGTCACCGTATCGACTTGCGGACAACGCGAGCACCTCGGCAGCACTTAAAAGGCTCGAACTAGTGAAAAAAATATGTCATTTCATCATGTTTTGAGCGAGATACAGCTCGAAAGTTATATACGGCCCCGCGACCTCAAAAAAGTCGATCGAGCCCGATTTGGCAGCTCAGGCCTAGACTCGTGAAACCAGTCGGTATGATGACCTCACAATCCTGACACACGAGGTACTGTTTGGTTAGTTATTTGGTTCTTGTTTGTTTCTTATTTGTGCAAGGGGGAGGGGTGAGTTCATATACCACCTCACAATCCTGACACACGAGGTACTGTTTGGTTAGTTATTTGGTTCTTGTTTGTTTCTTATTTGTTACCGTAGGCGGATGGGCCAAGGATGGATTTCGAATTTTTCGACCTTGGTCCGATCATCATCGGGAGGTCAGCCGTTCGAGTACCGATGCTGACCACATATATATATTATTTTATACACATTGTATACTACTGTGGCGCACCAGTAGAGCATTTTGGAGACCTCCAGGCATGTCTAGAGACGTGCCGGGCACCTGCCAGAGTGGCGTATATGTTCCAGGTCACGTCAACCTGCCTGAGTGATAAAGTCACACTTGTCACAGACGCGTGAGCTCGCGCACTCCTGGGCTCATATCTCCTGGGGCTCCTGCACTGTAGTGAGATGATGCATAAAATCATTAGATATCATGTATATGCATATTTTAAGCCCCATAATAAATACATTCATCGACCCCACAAAGAATAAATCCATCTTTTGGCCGTACTTACGGGCGACCTTCCCGTTTTGGCCATAGGCACATGACCAGATCAATTCACGAGGTACGCGCTGTTGATGCTACGTACGACTTGCCTTCTGCCCATCAACACCAACCTCTGACCTTTGCTCTGCTTCCACCACCACCACTCTCTGCCACTGGACTATGCCAGAGAACAAAGAGCTCAGAGCTGCCTACCAGGTGATCCTGCATTGGTTCAACTCTCTCAAGGATGCTGGCATGCTACATCTGCTGCTCTCGGACATCTGGATCGACGCGACAGGCAAGGAGGCGGACCGCGCTAGGAGCTCTGACCCAAGCAGCAACTCCGCCCATGAGCTGCCCTTTCCTATCACGACTTCTTGCACCGCTCAACGCGGACCTCCCAGTGGCCAAAAGCCCTTGTATCCGCCCTCTCTTAAACGCGCCAAAATTGAGATCCGAGACGCGTCTTTGGACCTCGTTGACATTGAGTTCAATCCTCGGAACATGATTCTGCACTTTCAGTCGGAATTGTGCGGCGACCTTTGGTTACAAGTGCGTATCCTTTTTGCGAGTGATTACTCGCAACTCAAGCATTATTATTCTTAGATACAGTTCTTGACTCATACTGTGCTACAAATCTACCGCCGCGAAGACTGGTGCGAGAGTATTTGTAAGACTAAATCCTCGGTGAGTAACACCATCTTTCTCCCACTTTCAAAGCTGATTTCTTGACTGGTCTCAGGATCGAGGATTCCGTGTAGGTATGGCTCTCGACTTTGACGAGTGGATAGTCGCATTTTTGACGCTAGACAATGTCTTTACGGTGCGTGTGCCTTCCCTCTTTTCATCCCAACACCTTCATACTGATTTCTATTCGTGTTTAGCCGTATTACGCCAGCACTAGAGACGAACTTCCCGCTCAGCACGTCGATGTCTATATTGACTTTGAGTTATGGCTTGAGGGTGCTGTAGACTGGGCCCGAAGACGTGCTCAAGATGGTACAAAGCCACGCTCAGGTTATGCAATCACCGTGGTTCGAGAGGCACGAGATATCTGGGGTGGAGTAGGTATCTATACTGCGAACGAACTATTCTTTTTGGCTGGTGAGTATTCATTTTCTGTGTCGTTGCGTTGCCGTTGGCGTTTGCTAATTCAGGAAAGGTCTATCTCCCTTTCTCACCGAGGCCGAAGTATTCGACTGTCCATCCCGCTTTGCGCGACTGTGTGAAGCGTATTACGCTGACTCATTCCGAGCAGAGCATGATATCTGGTACGCCCCTTTCTGACTGATAATTCTGTTTGACTAACCCGTTCATGACACATGGCAGGTCACTTTTGAAACCATGTCTTCGCGATCAATATTTTCTTGCTGTTCGGAATCAAGATCGTCTCAAGTTCAAGGATTGGCTTCATGTCCATGCACAAGAGCGTGTCTGGATTTCGAAGCGAATGCAAAGTCTCCTGGCGCAGTTTCAGGTGAGTATTATAACATCCAACCAACTAGCTGGATGGCAATAAATATGTACTATTGCAGACTGTCATCGATGAACACGAGGAAACCCCAAGGTGGATCAGGGCGCCGGGTGCCTTTTTCGACGTATTCGAGCCCTCGTTACTCCAGAATACGCTACTGCGGCACTCCGACAGTCTTGGACATCTTATATGCGGGTCTGCCGATCGGTGGCGTGCATTCGGCGGCACTGTCTGGAAGGATAATCCTCTTGAGGAATATTTCCAGGAGCGCGGTCAAGGTAATTCCATTGACTGGAACGTGATGTCAGCTAATATAGCCATGTTCAGATTTTCTTGCTGATACCAACACATTTCTGGACTGGTCGGTGTATACACCGCTATTTCTGCCCACTGTCAAGCAGGCCTGGACTTCGACACGGCTCTATCGCATAAAGAAATCCGATGTCTGGTCGATCTTCCCACCATTTCCAGACGATTCAGTCCCCTTCAATATTGACCAGTGCGGTGCCTACACATTCGACTACTTACCGGCCGACGATGATGAGCGTCGCCGGAAGAGCTTCACCTATATCGTGGAGCATACCAATAACTATGCCGTCGGACCACTCGACTTCTGCGGTGTGGGTCGTATCATAAACAACAAGTACGCTCGCACTGCTTATTTCTTTGTATCTCATTCTAACGAGGCTCGATAGAGTCATGATTTGTCGTGGTGATCCACGCTACGATGCACGTACACAGGAGCAATTGAATCAAAACTTCCAACGCCGAACATACGCAAAACCCGGTATGCGTAAAGGCGCCAACCCACATTTGAAGAAGAAACGCCGGTTTTTGGAGATGATATGTAACGAAAACATCTCACTTTCATCTGATTCATCCTCATCAGATCCTGCCTTGTCATCGGATCCAACCTCGTTGTCATCGGATCCAACCTCGTCAGATCTTTCCTTGCTATCGTCTGAGCTTTCTACGGCTCCCCTTCCTTCCTCATCCGACAGCAGCTCGTTGCCTTCTCCTAGCAAGCGTACACCAGAAAGGCCAAGACCAAAGAAGCGTCGCAGACGTATTTCTGCAGACCAAGCTCTAGCCTTGATTAACACTGATAATATGCTACCTTCGCGACCCTCGCGACGCCATTCCAATTAACTTATATATATTAGTGTAGGCTACATGATACCCTTATTCCTTATTTCTGCGCATTGTACTTATAGTAGACTCAGCTATTGCACTTCACTGCCTGACGCTTTTTTGAAGTTGTTTTACGGTCTATTTCCTAAGTTCAGGTTTTCAACTATAAAAACCAAGTAGCGTAACTCACTTTTGACTTTGCTGTCATGTTTGTTTGTGAGCAGTAGCGAATCATTATACGCCTTCCTGAACTGAGCCCATGTTGCGGCGTCAGTACGCCCCATTGCTCGAAATTTGGCCAAAAGAGGACTCCTCGAAGCGCAAACTCCTTCATACCACCGGCGTGTCGTACTCCATGATGACGGCACAAACACGACGGATGGGAACTGTATCAAGAAGGATGTTGCGCGGTCGACCTTCCTCCTTGTAGGCCCACCCTTAGCCGCGTCCATGTTCATGATACCTGTGACAATATCACAGGTGTAGAACTTTGAGGGCCAAGGGCTACGTGCTTCAGAACCGCTTGTACTCGAAGTACTAACAGGTGGCGAATGAGGATAGAATGGGGCAGGAAGAACATGGAGATCAGCGGTGACGGTGACGGTGCCGACAATAGGTGTGGTCTCAATAATTGGCAGAGCGGTGACAGTAGGTATAGTCGTTGGTGCTGGCGGCAGTGACGGTGGTAGAAAGAGATGCTTGCTGTGGCATACTGCAGAGAATGGGGATGGACAGTGTGGCACTGATGTAATGGTGTCGGTATTTGTGATATCCCAGAGAGGCTGTGATGGGTTGGAGTCGAGGTAAGAGGGAAATATAGAATCCTCATTCCATAGCTCAGACAGCGCTGTTTCAAGTATGAGTTGTATGACAGTGGTATAGTATAGCGTAAAGACATACCATCTGCTGCACTAGCACTGTCACCGCTCAATGCCAGTTCAAAGGTACATGCAGGAAGAAGATCTTGCAGTGTGAGCGTAAGTTGTGGGTCCGGGTCTGGGTCCATGTATACCTGCATGGAGGTAGTGTGGTAGACAAAAGTAGAGCACGGTGTTGCGTGTCCAAAAACAGGGTGCGGATCATCCCGCGGAGCGGACGGAGAATTCCGATGACAAATCATGTGGATGTCTGCATGAGGACGGACGGTCTTCGCTTCGTTCCATTCCTCCATCATGGTCAATAATCCTAACGGGTACAACGGCCATGACAATGGCATTCGTACGTATAACTAACCAAACATATCATACCTTTTGTCAAGCTTGAACCTTTGCCCTATAGGACCGCCGGATGATATTCTAGGACCGGCTCTACACGAATATGCCCGACTTGGCATGAAGCCACCAGCCCGTCTTCAGAAACTCGAAAAAACCTTCAACTATCGCATCAAGTACTCTTTTCTATCATATGCTTGGCTTGTGTGTATCTCACTGCACATGACAGGAGCTCTTCTTTGAAAACACTCAACAAGTACTTCAACGTCGCTTCTGCCCGAAAGGCCCCACCGATGGCAACAGCGCAGGCTCTGGTGGTTACCGCACTTGGTGAGAACTTGTCGCGTAGAAATGGACCAGACGGTATTCGGGATAAGATTCGACGCCAAACTGGCATACCACTGTCCAGGTAGGTATCTTTGTTGAGGGCTGTACCCTGTAACTGAATATGTGCAGGGATCTTGTTCGAAGGATTATGCATGAAGAGGATCCGTCTGGGTTTGACTTTCGATTTCCAGGCCGGAAGACTCAACCTAAGCAGCGAGGCCATCTTACCGGAATCGGAGTCTTCCAGGAGTTGCATTGCGATGGTCACGAGAAGCTGAACTCGAAGGCGCTCCAGATGGGTCCAGTAGGAATGGATATCTATGGAATGAGGTGTCATTCCAGTGGTAAGATCATCTTCATGCGCGTTGTACCTAACGCGCGGTGCGAGTCCACTGTTGGACACTGCTATCTCGATATGGTCGAAGCACAGGGAGGTCAGTCATTTCCATATCATACTTGCTTCCAACGTAGTTACCTTACCCTCACTGTAGAAATTCCTCTTCAAATAACCGTTGATGGCGGTGGCGAAACTGGAATGATGCGTGCTAATCACATCTCTCTACGGTCAGTAAATTTAGTCTATTTATTGTGCACTACCAATCTTGCGGATTGACAGGTTGACACTTATGCCGGAGCTCACACTTGATACTCAGGCGGCATTTGTTGCTCTGAAAAGCTCCGACAACATTCCTATTGAGTCGGCATGGCTTTATCTTCGAAACTACAATGGGCATGATCTCAGACTGGCGATTCTACACGGCAAGGAACAGCGCATCTTCAATTCGATGTGCCCCATACATGTGTATGTTCGGTCAACTTGAGGCGTGTCAAACAATGTGTTGCTGATATCTTTGTTTCGATAGAAATCTCTTCAACTGGTTGTGGCCACAGATTGCACAGATTGCAGTCGATGATTTCGTGGAGTACTGGAATCATCACAAAGTACGCCCACAGAACGACAAAGAACTGCCATCCGGCGTCTCTCCAAGCACAGTTTTCGATTTTCCCGAGAACTACAGTCTCCAGCACTGTGGAATTCCAGTTGACCGCGATCTGATTACCACTCTTCGTGACAGCATGGGCGGGAAGTCGCACGATGAATGTTTCACTTGGGTGTCCGATGAATTTGCTCTTGAAGCTAAGCTTGCGTACGAAGCTCTAGGATCTCCCCGTCTTCATTATATGGATGGTTGGAAGATCTTCACTGATATATACCAGTTTCTGACACGTTAGTTTGGCTAGTAGTAGGTTGAATCGAGTTCGAGTTTGTGATGTGGTAACAGATTCCTGCCGCAGTGTGCGCGCACACCAGCCTCAAATATTGGTTCCATGCCCTGATTTCAGATGTTCCAGTCGTTGTTTCGGTCCCTGGACGCGATGGCGACGTCCGTTTTTTTCAGGAACGTCCGGATCCTCGTCCCTGCACACCCTCTCCTCATACCCCCATCTCCAACCTCTGTGCACTTGGATTTCGCCCCCAGGCCCCGGTTTTCTGCTTCTCCTACCATTATTTCGGTCTCTGAACACGATCGCGACGTCCGTTTTTTTCAGGAACGTCCGGATCCTTGTCCTTGCACACCCTCTCCTCATACCCCCATCTCCAACCTCTGTGCACTTGGATTTCGCTCCCAGGCCCCGGTTTTTTGCCTCTCCTACCATTATTTGGGTCCCTGGACGCGATGGCGACGTCCGTTTTTTTCAGGAACGTCCGGATCCTCGTCCCTGCACACCCTCTCCTCATACCCCCATCTCCAACCTCTGTGCACTTGGATTTCGCCCCCAGGCCCCGGTTTTTTGCTTCTCCTACCATTATTTCGGTCTCTGAACACGATCGCGACGTCCGTTTTTTTCAGGAACGTCCGGATCCTCGTCCCTGCACACCCTCTCCTCATACCCCCATCTCCAACCTCTGTGCACTTGGATTTCGCCCCCAGGCCCCGGTTTTTTGCTTCTCCTACCATTATTTCGGTCTCTGAACACGATCGCGACGTCCGTTTTTTTCAGGAACGTCCGGATCCTCGTCCCTGCACACCCTCTCCTCATACCCCCATCTCCAACCTCTGTGCACTTGGATTTCGCTCCCAGGCCCCGGTTTTTTGCCTCTCCTACCATTATTTGGGTCCCTGGACGCGATGGCGACGTCCGTTTTTTTCAGGAACGTCCGGATCCTTGTCCTTGCACACCCTCTCCTCATACCCCCATCTCCAACCTCTGTGCACTTGGATTTCGCTCCCAGGCCCCGGTTTTTTGCTTCTCCTACCATTATTTGGGTCCCTGGACGCGATGGCGACGTCCGTTTTTTTCAGGAACGTCCGGATCGTCGGCCTTGCACATCCTCTTCCCATACTCACCTGCACACACCGTCTCCTCACACACAATGTACGGATTACATCTCTCTGTATGGTGGTGCGATTAGGTCACAATGTATATCGTGTACGTACTGAGCATGGTGTACTACTTGTATTGGTGGCCGCATTCTCAATGAATCAATCTTGTTATCTTTTCATGCATGCTTCGCATAGGTTAAGGACTCGTGTATAAGCTTGGTGCTGGGCTGGTGGACTTGTTGAATCCAGTGCATGTGAGTCGCTCGCTGCGGACCTGCAGATGCTAGATGCTTGTGCGTATCACGACACGGCAAATACGGCAAATTAGATATTGGATGCTAGACGCTCGATCAACCTCACTTGATAGATGCCAGATGCTCAATATTGCTGTGTGTGTGCGCATATATATGGCCTGAACATAGTCAAGGAGCTCAGCTCATCTCACCTGTCTCCTCTCCGCTACTGTTTCCGCCGCCGCTAGCCTTCTTCGAGTCATGTCTGATCCTACCATAGCTCGCTGTCGTTCCACGAGTCAGCCACAGGATGCTTGCGGCCGCGTCTTTCCCAAGAAAAACAGCGAAGGTCTCTGTCTGGCATGCCAGTATATTGCTGGAATTGATGATCCAGAACAGCGTGAAGCCGCAATGGTATGTTGTTCTTTGCCTTGCCATACTGACCCTCACCGATATCTGTACTAGAAATGGCCTATCTGTAATGATTGCGGCATCTTGAGCCGCCGTATTCTTGCCAGTATGCCGGTGCCGTTGTGTGGCGGCTGCTTACAGCAGCGTGATACAGAAACACATATTGACAGTCAGTTGATTTCCACATGCGTACACACTATAGCTTACCCCTCCCTTGTCCAGCCCCACTTTCAGCTGCCGAATTAGCACTGGAGGTTCAGAAGCGCCGCGATGAGGAGCGCCGAACAGGTACTATAGCCCGACTACAAATTGGTAGGAAGACTCCGGCAGGCAGCGGCATTGAGAAAGCTATGACTGCAAAGATGTGCGAGATATTTCTATCCCCAGCGGACGCTGGGTCGAAGCAGGGATTGGGAATGGCCAATGGTCATTTTCCAATGGATATGCCATGGAGAGGTACGTTGTATGGTTATGTGGCGTATGTATGGCGCAGTTCTTGGTATATATTGACGACTGTACAGATGCTATGGACTCACTCTTCAAGAAATGGAGTGTTGGCTGGGAAGAGCGCTGTACTGAGAGTCTCACAGCGTGAGTAATCAATTATTTATTGAACTAGTCGTGTTTTCTGATTGAATGTCATGATAGGGCTGTTATTGTTTACCGCTTCTTGCACAACATCATTCCAGAGCCTGGCAGCGACTCGGGAACAGTCGGCGAGTTTGTCGCTATCAATGAGAAACTCTTGAACCCCGACCACAAGAAGCGCGTTCCCGGGACAATGAATCCAAAGTTCCCTTTTGTATATCTTGTCGGTCAAGTCATGATTGATGATGTGCGTACTACACTCTTTGTTGATAATACATTAGCGTAAAGGCACCATACTCACCTCGTGCATACTATTAGTTCAAACGACTTCATCCTGCTGTCCAGATTCCCGACTTCATGTTGAAAGAAAAGGACAAAAAGGACAAGCGAAAGCGAAGCGAGACCAATGGCATGTCCTCCACTACTTCAGGCAACCGGTCACTGTCCTCCTCGGCGGTGAAAAAATTGAAAAGTGCCAATTTTCTCCGCATATTTGATGCATCTCAACTGATTGACCATGACAGGTACACATGGCCCACTCGTCTCGCAGTTCCGCCCAGTTGGGTTTACCGATGTACGACTCGCTGTTGGCCTTATCACTATTAACTCCCAAGGTGAAACTACTGTGTCTTGGCCTGATTTAATGGCTGCCAATCCTCCTGCGATTGAGAATGCTTCTATCTGCGACAAGGTTCTTGCCAAAGGAATGACTCAGGAGGTTCACCTGGTATGTCTTGTCCACTTCCCTCCATGATATCACTGAATTTATTATTACAGGCGACTTTCCGAGGAAAGCCATGGGTTGCAAAGCGCTTCTTCAATATGGGATACGGAAATGCGGTCAGCCTGGAAGATAATCAGGTCGAAATCGCCAAAGAGGGTGAACGACTGTCCAAGACCAAGTATTTTCTGGACGAGTTTCGAACCTTGGCTTCACATAAAGGTGTAGACATTGGGGAGAATCAACGTAAGTCAAGCTGAGTCTGTAGCTCATCTATTCAAGTGCTCATTTACCATCCAGTTCTTGATGTGACGGACTATATCATCGCACTCGAGGTTGTAGAGCCTGGTCCAGATGTTGGAGGTTCACCCGCATCTGGTGCTATTTCTGCAGAGTTCCTCGAGAGAGAGGTTCTTTCATCTTTTCCGAGACCAGCTAGGGAGCACGTACTCGATAGGAATAAGTGGGTGGTCGCTTGGTTACTCGAGCCCAAGCGTACCACTATGTCTACCAAGTGGAGTGGTACCAACAAGCATCCTACTCATTCGTTCAACAAGCTCGGTAACGTCTTAAATGCGTTCGCCCACTTTGTCTTTGAGTACTCGCACCGTACCATGGTTTTGGCAGATATCCAGAGTAAGTACATCAATTCCGCTACTCAATTGCTTACCTTAACCTTTTTCACAGCCTCGCCATTTCAAGGGAAGAATATCTTGTTTGACTGCATGCTACATACCATCACTGAGTAAGCTAATTCTGCTCAACTTATCTGCACACTCTAACAGCTTGCTCATAGGGATAGTGGTGTTGGCGACGGAGGGGAAGCAAGCATCGACACATTTGCAAGCATGCATAAGTGTGTTACTCGCTGTCATGATCTTGGACTAGCTCCGCTGCAGGATGATCCGTCTTCTGCTCCTGATAACGAGACAGCCGAGTAAGATGTAGTCAGACTACTTACAGCGTGTGGAAACAGTCCTAATACATGGCATTTCGAGTGGTGTACGCGTTATTTGCCCAATTAGGAAGGTCGCCCGTAAGTACGGCCAAAAGATGGATTTATTCTTTGTGGGGTCGATGAATGTATTTATTATGGGGCTTAAAATATGCATATACATGATATCTAATGATTTTATGCATCATCTCACTACAGTGCAGGAGCCCCAGGAGATATGAGCCCAGGAGTGCGCGAGCTCACGCGTCTGTGACAAGTGTGACTTTATCACTCAGGCAGGTTGACGTGACCTGGAACATATACGCCACTCTGGCAGGTGCCCGGCACGTCTCTAGACATGCCTGGAGGTCTCCAAAATGCTCTACTGGTGCGCCACAGTAGTATACAATGTGTATAAAATAATATATATATGTGGTCAGCATCGGTACTCGAACGGCTGACCTCCCGATGATGATCGGACCAAGGTCGAAAAATTCGAAATCCATCCTTGGCCCATCCGCCTACGGTATATTTGTGCAAGGGGGAGGGGTGAGTTCATATACCGACTGGGCGAATCCACGCCCTTTTGGCAGGAGCTCGAATTTGTGACGCGGGACTTAGAATTATTTCATGTAAAGCCGAACAAAATTCCTTCTCCTGTCATCCTCACTCAACCCAGCCACACGGAACTTTGAACATCCATTTATAACATTGTATTCATTCAGAAAACAAGAGGAATAGTGAAACAAAAAATAATTGAGCTCATAATTGAGAAACCTGAGATTCCTGGACATCAAAAAATATTTCGGGGAAAGCGGCCTCAAAAGGTCAAGAAATCGTATCGGCACATCACAGTAAAGAGATATTTCGAGTTCCAAGGTCAACTGCAGAGCTTCCGCTGGATACAGAGCCGAAAAGATGGCCCCCAGTGCCACATCGGAGATTCAGGGAGCAAAGACGGTCCGTCGACAGCAAGGGGGTCGATGTACTATCCCAGCATTGACCGGAAGCAAATACGGGAGTTTTCGCTCCGATTAGAGCATCAGCGGATGCATTCCAGAGAACCGAGGGTTAAGATGCAGCCACAGACAAAATCGCGTCAGAGAAATTTCCCAGAAGCCCAGAGACGGTTGGCATAGTTTCATTAGCATCAGAGATAGTCTTCCATCAAGTTTCCGGGCACGGAGTGAGCGGCAAGGCGATGTAGAGCAAAAGTTGCTGAGGGAGACGGTCGAAAATGCTAAGTCCCGAGTCACGAAATCGTGACCCTGCGATGTGACTGTTGGATCCGACCAGCCGCTTCGCAAACGTGAATAGCGCAGCCACGTGGAAGAAGCGGATGGACCCGAGCCTAGCTCAGGCCAACCACTTTGCAAACAGCAATAAATTCTTGGTCGAATTTTAATCAGAGTCCGCCGCACAACCGGTCCGTTCTGCCGATTGTGCCTTGACTTGAGACGCAACTCAAACTTGATTGGCATTGACGGCCTCTCTCTGGACCTTCATCTGTGCTCGAGACGTAGTCGCTCCGGCCGCTGTACTGTTACATAACTTCAGAAAAGCGACTTAACTAAGTAGAGCATTGATGTCTGTAGCTGGCAGCTGAGCGGCTCAATGTGACCGAAAACACTGCTTTGACGATACAGATGATAGTGGGAAAGCAACGACGCAGTTGACTACGAAGCTGTACGAAGGAGAAGTGCTACTCTGTGATCAACAGCCTGGAGGTTTGCCGGAGGTGACTGCCTTCGATGGCACTGGCACTGGCACTGGCAGTCGAGGGCAGTCGATAGGCAGTCGATGGCAAGATTTTAGATATCAGGACTTACGTTCTGTATCTGTCGAAAGTCACTGCCAGATGGAATCAATCCGCCACAAAACACGACGGTCCACGATATCATGATACTGTAATGTACATTTGATTATTACGGAACAAGTAGGTGAATCGTCCGACCTCGCCGGTAATGCGTGGTTGGTTGCCGAATATTGCTACTGTATCATTGATATCTGCACTGAGTACCGCGCACGTTCAAGTAGGATAATTCTAATGAGAAACCCGGGCTTTACAGAACAGCCCGGGTTTCTCCTGGTCACTCTATCGAGAAACCAGGGATATCGAGATGTGCACCGCTGGCGACGGCAGACACGTCATTACCGGCAGCCGCCCTCAGGCCGCCCTCCCGCTCTCGAGTCTCGAGACCGACAATTTACTTATATCCCAACGGTGTTATAGTATTTATATAGTCCACACCAGGAGGACTGTCACCGAGCGACGTGTCAAGTTGGGGAACCATACCAAAAAAGGCAGTGAGATTGTTGTAACGGTGGAAATAAACACTCGTGTTTAGCACCGCCGAAGATCCCAGTGTGCGCCACAACACTGAACTGTAATGACAGTGTCTGAGTATTGAGCAGCGTGGATATTTGACACGAGGGGCATGCTAGGCTGCAATTGATACACCTCAGACATGGCAAGGGCAAGGGCGACGGCGAGAACGAAGGCAGAAAAGACAAGCACACGGGAAGTGGGGTGCCACCCTCAAGCCGAGCGGAGCTCGGACTACATGCCGAGCTAGAAACCCCTCCTGTTTCGTACAGTTCACGCCATAATGCAAGTAGAAACCCGGGTTGTTCTGTAAAACCCGGGCTTCTCATTAGAATTATCCGTTCAAGTACGAGGGTTTGAGGGCGTTATAGAACGCATGGTATCCTCCACGATCAGGGTTACTCACAAGACAGTCAGAATCGACGGGTCTGGAGGGAAAAGCCTTTGAATACGTGTTAGTGGCCAAGTCATCAATATGGGAGATGAGAATCACAAAAAAATACGAGCAATGCCAGGCCTGAATATATAATCCAGTCTGCAAACTCGACCGAGTAGCGCTACAAATCGCAGTGACAGAACAGACCTGTCAACTCCAAACCTCGGACCATTTGTAAACGCACCGTAGTAGCCCAGTGAAGTCGGAAAGAGGAGAAACCTGGAGAATCGTCCTCCTCAAGTCAGTCTCAAACGCTCAGGGCCCGATGAAGGTCGGACTCTCCGAATGACGCGAGTGGGTCCTGTCAGTGTCATCAAACTCGGGAGTCATGTGACCACAGTCGCAAAGCTTTTGTTCAACTTGATTCTTGAACTTGCAAGTCTCACTGAAGGTTAAGCTGGACGTTCAAACGCTTTCAGCCTTGACATCACCCAAGCTTCGGTTGAGTGGTATGTTAGCTAAAGCTACCTTTCGATCTGTACTACAGCTACTTCTCACCGAAGCTCTCATGTGCCGCGGCCGCAAAAGTTCAACGCCCTTCCTCTATCGTACATTCTTGACGTGTGCAGCATCTCAGACATTCGAACTCTCTCCAATTTTTTTGCTTATCCTGGGCATGAGAAGGGACTCAGGTTGCAAGTATCTATCGTCCGCCAATACGTGGACCGCGTATTGCGATTACTTATCAGTATCACTGGGGCCGCCTACTATTCCCGGGTCGCGGACGCATCTCGATACACTAGACAACATAACGTGATGTTTGAACTCTTTTTAGACAAGCGTTATAGTGCGGCTCTGGAGCTAATACGAATGGGCTATGTTTGGCCCCCTCAGATTGGAGACAAAACATGACTTTGACAGGTGTGCGTGGCCGAATTGACATATCGTGTCCTCCGGTGTCATGGATGTTCCGCTTCCTATACAATGCCCTTTCGCATCTAGCGTCCTTGGAGTCTGGTCAGCGGCAGCGGGAACTAACACATTGACATTCATCTATGGCCTAACTCTAACGCAACACGCTACCAGCTAGCAGGCGAAAGGGCACCACGGCGCAATGGCAGGAGTTTTGATCCCAAATACCGAATTTCGTGATCCGGGAAATCACGACAGTATCAGACCGGATTGGCGGTAAGCTGCAGGGTTTCTGTGCCAGTGATAATTGAGTACACTTCGCCTTCATCCGTTCGTGCGCAGTCGCGCGCTGGTTCTGTGTTTGATCGTCCATGGGTACGTCCTTTCGCATCGCATCAGGTACTCAAGGCTCATGTGATCCTTCACAAAAACGCAGGTACCATGGTACCATGGTCCATACACTAGCAAGTTCAGTGCAAGATAGTGGATGGATGCATCGAAAGTTCACATCTCGACATGCAGACCTCGCCGGATTTGCGTACTGATGTCCCTGCGGCTTCTCGGAAGGGAATTAAATACGCCTCTCGCTTGCTGGAGAAGAGTTCACCTGCCAGAACCGAAGTGTCGATGCAGGCTGCCGTGAGAATCTGGTCTGGTGAGCTATCGGAGTTGAAGTCAGAGTCAGAACCCTCTGACGAACAAGAAGGTGAATTGCCTAGAGCTGAACATCAGCGCTGTTCATGATCATCCAGACAGACACTCAATGCGTTTCTATATCTACCTCGCTCACACCCATGCCAGCGTTCATTTGTGCGTCACACAGGTCGGACCGTACGTGGTACCTAGATGTCGATGAGATCCTGCAAGATGCTGCATGGAGTCTCGTGTCTTGCGAAGCTGTTTCGCGGACGGGCGGTGGTGATTCTAAATGACCGCAACTGACGCCGTCGCTTAGGGATGATGGCGGTGCGCGCTTTCTCTGGTAGGGCTGAGCGTTACTACTCTGACGGTTATATACAGAATTGCAACCGCACTCATTTCAATGTAAGTCTAGGAGAACGCGCCGAAGCCGTGCTTTGTCACGCGGAACCGGAAACTGACGGTACCTGCGCGCCCATGCATCATGCATCATAGGCTAGCTGGGATGGCGTGTCCGACCCATTCCTTTTCGCTCATCTCAGTATGTGTTATGTGAATATGCTGAGCTTTGTTAGAGGAGAATTACGCTAACCCGTATTTTGTTGTACATCGCTTGGGACCAGAGATCATTACCATAAGTACAAGTTAATATGGAGGAACTCACGCTATGTCACCGGTATTCCACTGCTCGTATACCCCTTCGAGACCTTTGATCTGATCTGGTGGAATCGTCACCATATTTGTGGTAAGTATGTATTGGCATCAGCGCGGAAAAGATCTTTGATGTGGTGATGTGGCCCAGGGGCCCTGAGCTGTCAATATAGCGGGGTCTATGACAGGATCGTATTCGTAAAGTTGATGAGGTGTCCGTGACGATACTTATAATAAGTAGCTCGTCAAGGAGTGGCTTTCATTCCAACCTTTTGCGCGCAATGCGAAAGTCGTACGACGATGCCGATTCATCCAGCAAGAAAAGGCGCCTGCCTCGCGCCTGCGACAATTGCAAAAGAAAGAAGAGTAAGCTTTGACCTCCCCGCTGTAACTCGCACCCAATGATTTCAATCGCCGTTTCTGTCGGTCCTTGAATTTTCTGTAGTTCGATGTACGTCGACTCATGCCGTTCGACCACGCTATCTACTAAGCCAGTCATGTTTTTCAAACCACAGGCGATAGTGACGAAATGCCCGGGAAACGTTGTTCTAATTGCATAAGTTTCAACGTCCAGTGCACTCATGTCGAAGCTCTAAATGTACGAAACAACTTCTTCATTCGCCTTGTAGTACTAATGCGGCATTTAGAGTATGGGATCTGCCAAAGGGTGCCCTTCTTCTCTTCTAGCACCGTGGCAGTCTCTGAGATTCGTCCAGGTACGTTCAGCGGCTGGAACAACGGCTAGAAAAGATGGAGCAAGTTTTCAGACGAGTATAAACATCTCCGATCCTAGTACGCGACACTAACGTCGGCTTCAGCAACTTCCTGATGTCGATTTGGAGCAAGAGATGGATGAATCGGAGGTCTCAGAAGAGCCCTCTCCGAAACTAGTGAACCGAACCCATTTCGACCAGGCGGTGGCGCTTCTCAGCCACGATGTTAACAAACTCCTTCTGATCCCGCCCGAGAAACGGTTCTTCGGAAAGTCATGGTAAATGTCTGTTGTGAGTCTCGAGCATCTCGGGTGCTCACTATTCTCCAGCGGTCTCCATATCATTCCTTCAGTCTTGCAACAGAAAAACACTTACCTCGGAAGAGAAGGCAATCCGTTGCTCCAGGCCCTCACATTGAAGAAGCGCAAGGAATACTGGGATATAAACCCGGTAGATAGCACACGTCCCTAACTAATATTCCTCCTCGCTGACCCCTCCCTAGGCAGTCTTATACAGAGCAGATAATCTGATACCCGAATATTCGTATCCCGAAACAGACCTCATGACAGTCCTGGTCGACTTATACTTTGAGTTTCATAACTGCTACCTGCCTCTTTTGCATAGACCGACTTTCGAGAAGGGCATCGCAGACCGCCTCTACTGGACTGACCATAGATTTGGTGCGACCGTGCTTCTTGTGTGCGCTCTCGGTGCTAGGTATACAAATGATCCGAGAGTCTTCATCGAAGGACAAGGCGCTGCTGGATGGAACTGGTTTGATCAAGTCTCCGTGTATCGGACGACTCTCCAAAGTCGGGAGCTCACAACTTTGTACGAGCTCCAAGTACATGCTGTATGTCGCATTCTATGGCTGTACTTTACAAGGCTAATGTCTGTGACAGCTGTCTGCTTCATATCTCGAGGCTATTGGGCTTTGGGAAAGCGTATGGACTCAAGTCGGCATCGCTTTGCGAATAGCGGAGGATGTCGGGGCGCACATGCATCGTGCGAGCCCTCCGAATTCCCGCGACGAACATTGGAAGCGCGCCTTCTGGTAAGTGGTTCGCGAAGCATCCGAGTCGGCCCTCAATTGGGCTACTAGGGTTCTCTTCTATATCGACGTGTCGTTGGCCGCGTTGTATGGCCGCCCGATTGGCTTGAACTACGAGGAGTAATTGCCTTCCTTTCCTGCCAATTTTGCAGTTCATTCTCACCCCTTGTAAAGCTTTGACGTAGACTTCCCCATCGACTGCGACGACATGTTTTGGGACCATCCTGATCCAGCCCAGAACTTCACACAGCCATCTGGCCAACCTTCGAGGGTATCATTCTTTGTGACTTTGTTGCAGCTTGTCAACATATTGTCGTACATCAAACGAGTCATTGTAAGTGGCGCATCCGAAGTTGAAAGCCGTAGCTGATGTTTTCCGTCAGTACCAAAGCCGCAGGCCCTTAATCAGTCTCGGTGGCTTCAGGCGACCGTCTGATCCTGAAATGCTATCGAGTTTTGACTCTATCCTTGATCAATGGGAACAGGCAGTTCCCGACCATCGTACGTCTGATATCCTTTCAAATTGAGGTCTTCGTTTAATGAATCCGAATCAAGTCAAGTGGACGGGTCAAGTCAAGTGGACGGGTCGGTGTGAGAACGAAGCGTTGTTCTTCAAACAAGCCGCCTTTCTCAACATCACTTATGAGCACACTCGGATTCTGCTTCACCGTCCATACTTTCTGGGAATCTCCGATCGTGCACAGCTTACGCAGACCCCGAGTGTCAAAGTATGTCTCCGGGCGGCTCATTCGTGCCTCGATACTATGACTGCACTGGAATCCCATGGGTATCTCGACTCACTGCATATCGTGGTAAGTTGCCTGCTACATGATCTAGTCTGCCCTAACGGAGCTTCACCAGTCGTGTATCAACTCTACTGCTTTGACACTGCTGTTCATCATGTACGGGACAGGAGACATGGGAGCTCCCAATCTCCAGAGAGTAGACTCCGTTTTGGACATGCTCAAGAACGTAGAGACAAGGTGAGCTGATGCATCCAGATCCGGATAGAACCGTCATACTGATTCCATTATGCCTGGTATTCTTAGGTTCCCATCTGCCGGCGCCTTCTGGTCAGTATCAATCACATTCATCATCAATTGCATGTTGATAATCGTGCATCAGGGATGTGATTTCAGAGCTCGTGTCCACTGACAGTCCTGAGAACACTCTACTGTTTGATGCGGAATCGCCAACTCTGACAGGATCTACTTCCTCATCATCTCTTGCTGATGCTTCCCCCCGACGAAAACGGGCGCGCGAGCTCGACATTCAACCTCCAATCAGGTCTTCCGTCAGTCGAACTACATCAAGGCAGTCCTTGCGAAGGGGGTCTGACAGACGGGGCTCTGACGCCCAAAGGCACAACGGCCCGCGGCACACGCCCCCAGTAGATCCCAGGATCC
Source organism: Strobilurus orientalis (assembly GCA_019915145.1). Classification (NCBI taxonomy): domain Eukaryota; kingdom Fungi; phylum Basidiomycota; class Agaricomycetes; order Agaricales; family Physalacriaceae; genus Strobilurus; species Strobilurus orientalis. The sequence goes on along the minus strand of JAHLML010000007.1, from coordinate 3,321,542 downwards.
AAACCTTCTACCATTCCCAGCCCATCCAGCCGTCTTTTTCGCATGATTTTGGATTTTCACACAATCCCACTGCCCCCAGCGGGATGCCGTACGGACAAGTTGAATCTGATAGGGAGGTTTTGTGGCGACAACAGGCCGCCCAAAGGCGCATGTCTGAGCCCTTTTACACGGAACAGCTCGGTGCTTTCACCGGGCAGATGCGACTCTCCGACGACCAGTCCGCATCTTCTCCGCATCTTTTCTCCGGTATGGTCGAACCCGACTTTGGCATGACGAACGTGACGGGCGCGGGTCCACCCCATCCGCCTGCAATTGAAAGCTGGCGCTTCGGGGGGAACATGGCGTACGTGTGTTCGATCGATCGTGCATATGGTGGGATGAGCTGAATGCAGGCGCCACAGCCACGATTGCGATTCTACCGACAATCGGTCGCAAGGAAGAGCCTTGGGGTACGTTGCATGCAGCTCCAACATAGGTCTAATGATTGACAGCGGTCCCTTGCAGCCACGATTCTGACCCAGGATTTCGGCGCCAACAATCATCGAGCGCCTCCAACTTCTACTACAGCGCCCACGAATGATGTGAAGAGCCCGAACTGCGAACGAACAGTACACATCTGTTGTATTTCCCTTTTGTAAACCCAGCTATGTAGTTGAATATATATGTAATTTAAACGAGAGAGCTATATACCTGTTCTCAAATTTCGTTGTAGACCCTAGGAACAGAAACAACGGCCGCATACGCACTGGAGCTGGAATGGATAGTAGAAGGTAATCTAAGACACAAAAGAGTTACACACAATGATTCCACGAAGGAAGAGAAAACAATAAGATATAGAAAGGAGAGTAATACGCATGTCCGGCCGCTAATGCTATGAATTCCAAGGAATTCCTCCCTCAGGTATCGCTAACAATGCAGTCTGCATATAGTCGGCAGCTGCGCACAAAGATCAGATCTAAGTCCACGCGAAAAGAAAAGAAAACCACGGACTGTTCTCGTAGACATTATTTCCCCACCAGTTCACCGACACGCCGCCATTCGGGAACTAGAAAAACAAGCGATCAGCACGGCCTCTGTATATGGGCATAACCGCCAACGTACCTGTAACGTGAAGAAGATGAATATCAGACCCAGAACAGTTCCACAGTCAAGGGCTGCGCTGGTGACATAGTTGAACTTGCTCCACCACGCAAATCGCCGTTTCCGGAGGAAGTACTGGAACACAACTCCAACCGCGAACCACGACGAGTAGTTGATACCCGTCGCAGGAGGTAGGAACGATACACCGTTGAGTACGATCGGGGTTGAAACATACTTTATCCACGAATTGGGATACCGGCGCTGCCAAAACCAGAAGGGAATGGGGAGGAACAGCCCAATGATCAACGCGTACAGATGTGAATGATACAGCGACCCAGCCCCAAATTGCCTCGTTGGCCCGATAAGACCCCAGACCGCAGAAGCAGTGTAGAACACCTGATTATGTGGACACGTCAATCTGCTCTTCTGGTCAGGATGGCAGATATCCGGGACATTGGCGAAGATCCAGGATTTCACTCCGACCTGGACAAACGCCGCGAGTATGGTGCCTACGAGCTGTACAATGAATGTCGCACGCGGTGGCACCTTGATATAGTGCCCCAGCTTGAGATCTTGGACAAAAGATGTCGCCTCGGTAAGTGTCTGGACAGAGTAAGATTTGAAGACCATGTTCGCGATAGGGTTGCCCGTGATGAGAGTTCCCGGAATGATTTGGGCGAGGATGTTCAAGGTAATCTATTAAAAGTGTAAGGATAGCGCCCGAAAAGATGGCGCAGAAACACTCACCCCTTGACCAGTCATAGCGTAAATGAAACCACTCGGAAGTATGTAGAGCACGGGAAGAATGACAGCGAGTAACAACGCCCAAACGGGGACTTCTGTGTGCCACACTTCCACGGCAACGATAGCCAGACAGAAGAATGTGACAAACGATAATGCATACCACCAATCAGGGACTTCGGGATAGTTCCTCATCAGTTTGGCATGAATGTCGTCCTGCTCCACGCGCATCTTCTTGACACCGTTGACCAGACTCTGCCCGTGGTAGAGGATTGTATGTGTCAATACACAAGTAGATAGGGCGAACGCGACCAAGTAGCACATGGCATAAGTAGCCGGGAGATAGAGTTGGGAGTACTCTTTGTATTTCTCGAAGTCGAAGGTGTCCTCCTTGGTGAGGACACGTGAAACGTTGTAGACATTTCCGAAGCGATCGTATGGGACATTGGCCGAGATTGGGAAGTATGCAAGGTCCCATTGCTGTTGAGGCATAAGCAAGAGTCGAGGGAGAGAGCGGACCGATCTTACATTAGTGTAATACAATATGGGCGTCAGAATCCAGTAGAAGAGGATGAAACCGAACATGACATGGACTTGCGCCCACCAGGGTACTGCAGTTGTGTTAGATAAGTAGCAACGGAAGGGGGTTCGAACCAGACATACCCATGAGAGGACTACCGATCCAGCTAATCTGTGTCCAGTCGAATGTTAGGACGCTCATGCCGAGGCCAGTAGCAACCCCGAACAGTTGGTTGACGGGAACGTTGTTAGGCGCAGCCCAGCAGATGAACGAAAAGACGGAAAGCGCGGAGAAGAGGAAGCCTGAGCAGACGAACTTGAGCAGATGCGTCAAGATAGTGCTAATGCTTGAACTCACCTGGTAAGAATGCCCACAAGAAAGCACCTAATGTCAAGAGCATGAAAAAGCGGTAGCGACTGGTGCCTTTGCGACGCGGCGCTGAGTCGGAGTCAGGAACAACCTCATCTGCGTCTTCTTCGGCATGGAGCGTGTTGAGGAGGGTACACGCGACGAGATTCTGGGGCCAAACCATGGAGGCGGGCCAGACGAGGAAACGGCGGCATACACCAGCAAGGCCGAAGCCTGTGAGCTGGGTAGCGAGAACGAGGGTAAGACTGAACCAATAGCCCAAATGTAGATCGTAATAGATTTCAGAAACGACGACGGCATACAGAGCATAGGGGCTTCCGATGGCGACGTTGGCCATGATGAAGACAAGGACGTGTTCCTTGATGTTCCAGGGGCCGGGGTTGAAGGAGAATTCGTAGTAGGCAGGACCAGAGGGGGAGAGAGGCGAGAGGATGGCGTGGGAGATACGGCGGGGGTTGAGCGTGTAGAGCAACCGGGTGACAAAGGCGGAGGGAGTAGCGGGGGGGATGGCTGGTTTGGGGACGAGGAAGGAGGGTAGGGTAGGGAGAGGGAGGCGGTAGATGGTGATAGGGAGTGTGAGGGAGAGGAACTTGCCGCAGGGGTAGGCGACGAGGAGGAGGGCGAGGGGGACGACGCTGGGGGCGGGGGAGCGGAAGTTGAAGAAGACGTTGAGGGCGCCGCTGATGAGGCAGAGGAAGAGCCCCACCAGCCACATGCGGAAGGTCAGCGCCGGCATGTCCGGATCGTCGATGTTGGACACGGATGCCCTGACCTCCGCAAAGGGCGAATCCTCCTCGTCGATGGCGTCAAAGTCAAAGTCCATTCTGCGCCGCCGTTGAGCGTCTGCGTTTCGCGCGATTGGCAGAGTGCGACTCACTTGATGCTGGCTTCTCGCCCATCGCCATCCTCGAATTCGCCCTCGATAAAGCTGCCTCCCATGCTCGTGCTGCCCCGGCTGTCGGATTTCGTATGCAGCCGCCGCTGCAGCATGCTTTCCCCGTCCTTCTCACTTGCCGTCGTTACGCCTACGCCGCCGCCGCTGGGCAGCGATACGCGCACTTCGACCGAGGACTGCGGGGTCTGCCCCAGTCGCGTCATCCGGATCGCAGAGTCTGTCGTCGTCTGAGAGTGCGACGCCGTGGACGGGGGCGTCAATGGCTGCGATACCGGCTGATGGTATGCAAAGTTGCCCGCCATGGCTGGGGCTTCAGAGGGGAACCGCGAGTACGGATCGAACGGATACGATGGCGCCGGGGCTGTCACTGGCAGCGCTGATAAGGGTGAGGAGTACGACTCTGTCGTTGTTGGGGCTGGCTGGCTGCTTTGTAGCGATTGGTGCTGGTCGGGAGTTGCAGGCGGCAGGAATGCAAAGACGTCGCCATCATCGCTGCTCTCGTCGTCGTCGACGTCGTCGTAGTAGTCGCTGTATACGGTCGGCCCCACCGACGTCGTTGGCCGCGACGTCGACGGGCGGTCGGAGGCGGTGGGTTGTCGCATGAGACGGCGGGGAAGGAAATGCGACAGCTGGGAGATTTGACTGCCGCTTAACCAGGCTTCCAGGCACTGTGCCTGTCACATAATCAAAGAATCACGTGCATGGGGCCCCCGAAACTCCCTTTATTTCCCTCGCAATGTCCCCTCGAAAGGGCAACTCTCCCCTCCAATCTCGCGGATTTCTCCGGGGTCCTTCTAGGCATATCTTGGCTCAGCACAGCGTCTGATCTTCGCAAACTGTCCATGTGCCCTGGGAGTCTCTGGTATGGGCCCATGGCCAGACAGAGGTTTACCTTTAACTCGCCTTGGCATAATGTTCACTTTCCGGTACCAGAGATTCGGTCTACAGTGTGTCGTTCTTCCCATCATCAATGTATTGTCTCGCCAGTCAGATACAGGAACAGCTGTCTGTTCCAACCAATGAACGCGTCTAGCTCAGAGCGCGACTATTTCGGTCTCTTCTGTCAGGAGCGCAGCTATCTTTATCGTCATACGATATTCAATTGACTATTCTGCAATGTCGAGGCCTGTCTTGCCATCGCGAATGCCTACATTCAAGCAACATTCAAGTATTATAAGTACAACCAGGGGCACAAACTTACCATGTCATCAAACTCTGATCAAACCTTCATAGACACCTCCTGGACACCTTTATCGCGACTCTCAGTCTCTGGTGATGAAAAGGTACGAACATACTTACCTCCACCAATTGCATGAACTGGATTACATACGTGCACGTTCTTGAAGTGACCACCAAGACGAGCACTCTTCACTGTCGGCGATAAATACGCGATACGCGCGCGATCGTCCTGTTCGCAGGGACCCGCATACGTAGGACTCTTTTCCCCCATCCGGATCACTCCCAGGGCTTCAATACAAGAAGTCAATGTCGTGTCAGTGTCGTGTTCTCCTTCATACAAGCGCGTAATAACAGCGTGGAAATCAACAGACATACCTGCTTACAACCTTGGATATCTGGATGTCCATCATGACAAGTACTGGCCGCCGCTAATCTTCATCATGCCGCGAACCGACGAAAATCTTACGCGCATTCCAACATCCTGAGATCGCCGCAATGCCCTACCGATGTACTGTAAGTACTTCAAAGACCGACGCGTCCGAATCACTCTCCGCACAATACAGTGCGAACGCCGAACAATTCATTTTCCCGATGTCCCTCTGATGTCAACCGTTGCTCTCGAATACACGCTAATGAGTCTAATATTCAGGACCACCCTCGAGTCCTTGGTGTGTGCAAAACACACTATACATGCTTAACCCCGCGTCATTCACGATACCGAGATGCCCGAAGGTCTCTGCTTAGCGCGATATCGCGCGTAAACTACTTACTTGCATGTGGTTTACTACACCAGACCCCGCTAGAAGCACTGTACGCCCATTGCAATTGAGACGCGACTTTGCCTGTAATCATACGGCTTCCAGGATGGAAACCTACTGTCCTCTTGAATTTTGGAAGACGGTAAATTGCTTCATATTCCGTTCCATTTCTGTTCTCAGAATAGTAATATTAATGTCCACACAGTGTCCATACAATGTTTGCAATGACCTGGTAAGTACCTGTCACAATACATCTGTACCTCCCTTGGTTTTCCAGGCATCCGGAAGTTGAACTTCTTCTCATAGAACCTCGATCTCTTGTGTAGAATATTCATGATCACAGCGCCTCCCTGCATAATGCGTGCCTGTCTCCCGCCTAGCGTTCGCCAAGTAGCGCCAAGTCGCCTGCGGCGCATTTATCGACCAGAGCCCTACACGCCACTGTCTCAAGCAGCATCGGGGCCCGCTGGCGTTGAGGTGACGGCTTCCTATCGCTCGGTGTGGCGGGGTCGACAATTGACAGACTGTCAAAACCAAGATATGTGCGAAATTCTAGGGCTCCCAGGCTGTCAGGAAAAAATAACACTCGCACTACTAGCCCTCGAGAAACGGATAGAATCTCTGCACCAACACATCCAAGCGCGTCATCATGAACTGCACACAACGTTGACTACGCCACGCCTTGTTCGTGCGTGACACTTCCTCCAAATACGCCCTGATATTCAACAGACCACCGGAGTCAAGATACGCCCTTTCCCCTGGCGAAACGACGTTATCTACACACACACATGAGTCATATATCAAGCACCGACATGGGAACGGACTCACAGAAGTACCACTCCGTCCTCCGGTTCATCAACGGCTGGACATACACCTCGAATGCCGTTTCAGCTGTCAACGGAGAAGGGCCTGGCAACAGCCTGCAGAGGACGTCTCGCGCTAGGACCAGACGGCCGGAGAACTCCGAGTTGTATACCTGTCGCTGGTCCACTGGGATGGCTGACAGGGATATGAAGCCTGCAGGTGTCTTGAAGCCATTCCAGGTCATCCCCAGAAGAGCTAATACAATGTCATAGATAAGAGCGCGCTCTTCGTCGCCTGACAGATATACGGGAGCAGGAGGCGGCTTTGCATCGTGAAGGGGAAGAGGAGGGACCTCAAGGTAGGCCCTGATGCGGTTCACCATAGCGTGCGTGTCAACGGTGCGAGGCACCCCGCTCAGTTGATGGTATACAAGACGAAGGAGATCGAAGAGACGTAGTGACACATCCTCTTTCGCACCTGCAACGCGCTCAGCAAATACCACAGAGATTATTCATCGCAGATTGAACCTCTCTTCGTTCCCCTGCGTGCGATAGAGGCGCTTGAGCTCGAGCGGGGTCGCATAAAGCGTTCTCTGTCTCAGTACGACGAGTTCCCGCAGGGCCGTATACCTCAGCGTCAGCCCCTCTTTGTCCAACACCTCTTCAAATGGCTTTATGTCCTGAGCCGCAACATAGAGCGAGAGGTATCGATGCCGCTTCGAGAACAGACTTCCTGGTGCCACCCCCCGCCTCAGTTCGTCAACGAAAAGGTAACAGTCGTGCATCAACGCGAGGATGATGGGAATCGCGTTGACATCACTGGCCTCGGTAATGCGCCGGACTATCGGACGTGGGAGCTCTGCTGATTTGGGGACAGGTGCGCTTTGGGCGACGGGTATATCGGGAGCGGGGTTTGGCGCACGTTCAGAAGGCGGGGGTGGAATAGAATGAGCACCTTGACCTTGGGGTAGCCTGACACTCGCGTGATTGGTGACAGGCAAGGGAGGGGCCGATGAATATGGTGGGGGAGGGAGAGGTGGTACATGCGGGGGAGCATTCTGTGGCGGTTTCAGAGCATGTTTTCGCGCGTATGCGCTAGCGGTGGAGATGTGGGTTGAGGTGGTAGAGGGAGGCTTCGGACTGATCACTAGTGGTGGATTGGGCTGGTCTGTGATAGGGTCCTTCTTGGGCTCCTCTACAACAGCGGCAGGGATGACTGGAGGAATCGTCGATGGTGTCTTGGGAACACCACTGCCACTAGCCTCGGCAGCTTCTGGTACTAGGCCCGTCGAGCTGAGTGCTTCCGGCCCAACCTTAGACGCCTTCTCGCCAAAAAAGGAATCGTCTTGTATAGTACCCACATCTGTATCCGGAGTCATATATCCCGGGCTTCGTTCAGACCAAGACGCTTGAATGCTGGGTGTACTGCTGCCAGGCTGTGACCAGCTTCCCTCGCTAATAGGTGGAAGAGTCGCTGGTGCTCTGCTGCTCGGAGTATTGCGCATTGGGCGCTTACCGAGGGATTTGGCGGATTGATAGGGAGCCTGAGAGCTAGAGTCGACGAGTGTGGAAGACTGCCTATCACTACTAGCCTCGCTGACGCTGGGTGTGTGCCCGTGTCCCTGCCAGTGAGTCTTAGACGAAGCGAGGCTAGCAGTCCCGGAGGTGTGTCTCTGATTGCCAATAATATGGGGCGGGCTAGGCACAGACCACCTTACATTGTGGGAAGAGGTGCTCTGCTTGGATGCATGGCGGGCACCAGCTGGAGGGCGGCGCTGATGGAGGGGTATGGTGACATTAGGATCGATCCCAATGTTATTAGACGCGCTCTTCGCCAGCAGTTCCGCGGTACGAATGCTGCTGCCGTTTTTGAGTGCCCTGGAAGCCAGTTTGTTTCGTTTGTCTTTGTTTTTTGACGATTTGTCTGAGGAGGTCCGAAAGAGAGAAGGAAAGCGGGGCATTGTGATGCTGTATAACAAGGCAGTGATAGTCCATCAGTGGCAACGACAGCCTTGTTTGGGCAAGTGAGACACTATCCCGGTTAGCAGTTACTACATCAAGAAGTTGACAACCTCCCCATGGTTCCGACTCGCGGTCAGCGGGTCAATATCGACATATCAGGCTGTATTGGCTTGGTAGCAATGTTCCGATCGCGCCGATCGCGATAAAGCAACCGTTGATTGTTCAGCACGCGACGCGCCAAGGACGCGCCACATTCTACTGAGCGCTGCCGCGATGTTGACCTCTGTGGTCAATGGGGGTCCGAGCTGGCCCGAGTCTGCGTGTGCTTCCGTCTTGCTTGGTTCACAAAGTTCCTCCAGTTTGGCGGTACCGATTTCGATCATCAGTATGAACCGACTGTATTTCGACGAGCACTGATATAAGCACATATGATTATGACTGCACAAGTCCCTACACCCTCACCAGGTTTCTGGGGTCTCAAAACTCTCTTCATGTTATGCGTTGGCATGCACAGGTCGGACTTCCGACTCCTGTTCTTCAAACTCATACATTGCCGTCGCGTGAGGGAAGGGAGAGCTAAAGTATCCGATAATGTATCGTTTGTTCTGAAGCAGTGAAGCTCGACTTTCAGTACACGCGCGTCAAGACTTCATTGACAATGAGAGCAGATGAGAGCTCTCAGGAGTCAGTTGAGCCAGTTCAGGCACAGGAACATGTGATGGACATTCGGAATGCTCGGACCGAAAAAAACCCCAAGCCGCGGACCCTTTCAGCTCTGTCAGCTACCTACTTGCCCTTTACATTTGACTTACCTCTTGAATTCATGCATTGACTACGCACTGACATATATACCCTTCCCTCAGCAAAGGTGCGGATTTTCTCTTGAACGCCTAGTGCGCTCTTTTACCTCTCCCTCCAGATGTCCTGCATCCTCCCTCAAGAATTGATTGACCACATACTCGACGAGCTTCATTGGCAGGCGGAAGACGACCTCCGGACATGCGTCTCCGTCTGCAGGGCGTGGCGCGACTCCTGCTACCGCCATCTCTTCTCCGACCTACTCTTTGATTGTCCGCTCGAAAGGTCGGGAAGCGCGAGGGGCGCATGTCATGGCTTTTTGGAGCTGCTCCACACATCGCCGGATCTTGCGCGCCACGTCCGGCATGTCGAAGTCTGCGACGACCGCCCGTGGTTCATCAACTCAGCGGACATTTTCCTCGACGTAGTGAGCCGCTTTGCAGGACTGATTAGCCTCGACCTATCCCTTTGCGCCGTCAGCTGGAAGGACTTGACTGTCACTTCCAACATTCTCGCCACCGTCTTCGCACTTCCGACACTCATCCGAATATCCATCGACGATATATTTGATATACCTCTCAATGAGCTCTTCGTCCTCTTCCGACATTCCCGCGTCCGCGAGTTGTCTCTGTCGAATCTGGAGATCGTGGCGTCCCCAGATTGCTCATGGGGCCACGAGCGATTTTCAATGAACCTTGAGGTGCTAACGTTAACCTTGAATGAGGACTATCACGCACGCGCGTTCTCGGAGTGGTTGTCGGATCCGGAGAGTGTGGTGGACCTCTCCATCAAATCGAAGTTGTCTATCTCTGTTGCCAATTCTACAGAGGCGATTGCTGCGGGAACCCTCCTCGAAAATCCAGTCCTCCAGCGCCCCGGCACGCTAGAACTCCAGGCTCTAAATTGCTGTGAGTTTGATCATCGCCGTCCAATTCCCTCAGCTCATCGATTTCATTTCCCAGTTGCCCATGTGGATCAACGCGACACCCCCCTCCCCGCAGTGCTTGCCTCCTATCGCCGTATCGCACTTAGCATCTTCGAGACCTCTTCGTGCTACACCGAGCCCTACTTTTGCGGCTCGGCAATCGTCGACATCGTCCTCTGGTGGACTAGTTCATTTGAGGCTCTCCAATACCTCCCTATACCCCTTGAGACCCCGAACCTAGTCGAAGAGGTCTCTTTGATCTTCTCTCGGAGCTCTGCCGCCAAATTCCATACCGTTCCCTCGGTGGTATGGCACAAGTTTGACGCGGCCTTGGCGCTGGGACTGCCAGGCCTCAAAACCGTGTCCATCAGCGTGGATACAATGGGGAAGATGGACGGTAGCTTGCTGTTGCGAGTCCTCATGGCGTTTCCCATGCTGTACGAAAAGCACTTGTTAAGGTTTCCGGACAGTTAGCTGTACATGTAGTGGATACTTCTGCAGAGACTCTGTTGTGTGCTGTCGATGTAGTTATTCGTTTTGCTTTGCTTGTTGTACCTAGATTGTTCACTCATTATTCACGATTAGACCTCCCATATGTAATTCTATACTCTTCCAAGTTACCTAGATTTTCAATTTACCGTTCATCGTCCAAGTCCAGGAGGTTCAAGTTCTCGGATGGCCACAGAGCGACACACTGCCACGGTGACCGTCGATTTGGAGCTTTCGAAGATAAGGATATATGGGCGAGGGGAAATCAACATCACGGTCAGTCGGAGGGAGATGGAGAAGACCTGTCAATCTTATTGCGCCGACGGAGTGAACGAGGTATGAGAACAATTCAAAATTCTAGATTGTATTCATCACAATTCATTACTGTACATTTCGATGTTCGTTCTTCACAGGTTTTCCTTTCCGAGTATTCTACTGTTAGTGTACACGTCGTTCTTGACAAGTCTTCCTTTCCAAAGTTCTGATCGTTACCCCCATTACTGTACATGTTGCGTTTGACTTCTTGTCACGATTTCCTTTCCGAATTCCCTTCGTGTATCTTCGCTTCAAAGTACATATCTGAAGTCACGGTTTTGCATGTCGGTGAGATCCAAGAATGCCTGTCGAGGCGAGCCTGTTAGTGTCGGTTGCATGACAGTAGCCAGATTTCTGCACCTTATCGACCTTGATCATCTCTGTGGTCCCATCTTCTCTCTTCCATTCCATATAAACCGCCTCATCGTGGTCCGAGCCCTGATATGAGCGGCGCTCTATGTCCCGACGGTTATTCTCTCGGGCGAGAAGGAAGCGAAGTGCGAGCAAGATACACATGCAACCTGCGAAACAACATCCAATTATGAGCCAGGGGATGTGGTTTCTGTCGTTGTCGCGAAATTAGCAACATGCACAAGCGGAGTTTGCGGCAAGTATCGTATACCTGGGCTGATATTCCTTCTGCCAGATGAACTGGCCCACTGCATACCCAACACTGTAGCCAAATAGAACGAACGCATTCATGACGCTCTTCTTTGTATGCCCAGCCACAACGGTCGCAGCCCATGAGAGGAAGACAGCTGCCACCGATAGTCAGTATCCGCGGAGGACATCCCAGTCAGATGACTGCGTACGAAAAGCAGCGGTTGACGGCACTTCGAATTCACGTCAGCAAAGAAACCAAACCGAGAAAAGGTCGGTATCACCTGTGAGCCAGAACGAGAACAGCAACCCGACGTCATTCTCCCAGTTTAGCGTGTTCATGAGCACGATTCCAACGAGGGAAACGATATAACACGCAAGGCATGCGTATGCGCGCCCATTAGGGATCCAAGCCGCCAGAGTTGTTGAGCCAATCATCGAAACGGTGATAATCACCCCGTCCACGCAGCCGAGAAGAACGTTCTGCAGCTCCGTGAATCCAAAAGAGGACACGATGATCCACCGCTGGTTAGTGAGGGAGCCAGAGATGAGGTGTAGCGCAGACAAGGCCGTGAATAGCCAGATCTTTGGATCGCGGATGGCCTCCAGAAATCTTCCGTGGCGGTGAGAATCAGCGTTGCGATTATAGAGAAGAATACAGACTGTGCCGTTTTAAAGCGCTTATTTTCGATGCCAGTTTGCTCTGCCTGTCGATACTCGTCATGAGTGAAACTGTGTACGCAACACTGCACGAAAAGCTTGCCTCTATACGTTTGACAGCAATAGACCGTTCAGTTGGGGTCAGGAAGAAAGCGGTTGTCGGCGAGTCCGGAAACAGGAACCTGAGATTGTTACATGAGCTGCTGTCACAGCTTTTCGAAAAAGAGATTGTCGCTGCACCAGAAAGTGATAGCACAGAAGAGCGTTATAGATCCAGTGATGATCATCAGCCTTTGCTAAACATTAGTCGACAGAAGTCTGTGGGACCGAATCAAACTACCATTGCCAAGGCATGAGTACGGACGTCTTGATGTGCAGGACGCCGAAGTTGAGGAATCCCGACAATATCGAAGCTGGCTCAAACTATGAGCTTCGAGACACCGTGCACGAGGCCTACAACTGACCGACTCCGAGGCAGGAGTCTGTTGTTTCATATCAGTATCATGTTGGAACAGGTAGTGAACGTCACTCACACCACAACCCGACACGCGCGAGATGTTCAGCGCGAGTGTAGAACATAGAGCTCACGATGAGGAAGCCAGCGGTGATGCAGGCCTCCGCTGCCCCCAGAATAACGCGGCAGACGAGCAGCCCGTAGAAGCTTGTGCATGCGGCGTGAGAGCAAAGCGCAATGCCCCAAATAAAAATGTTGACGCTAACAGTTACCGTAGTTCAAAAGGAGTGCCTGACAGGTAGGGCCGACGAACCTAATCCACTTCCCGGCCGGAAACCGCTGGAGGCAAAGATTCTGCGGCAGATCGAATGCGAGGTAGCCGAGATAGAAGACAGTGCCAAGCCTAGACGACACCGATTAGCACTACTCATGGCTCCATGCTGATGCTAGGGACTGTTTACCAGTTGAACCTGCCATTGTTCATTTCCATGAGCACGGGCCGAGCAGATTGAGGACACTTACTCGTTGGTAGACAGATGAGTCGATTGCCTGTAACAACGTATGTTAAATGGATTGATTTTGGAGGGATGGGACCGTTTACATGATACCCATTATTGCCGCACTTCCGAGGGTTGTTTTGTCCATGAATTGAACACTGACCAAATGGTTAGGAAAAGCCAGAACCGGATCAAGCGACTTGCGTGTAGAGAACTTGAGTAAAGGTCAGAGTCCAATACAAAGGAGGACATCGAAGAGTGACCTACTACACATCAACGGCAGAACATACAAATCGACCTTTCGTCTGTAAGAAGGTCAGATGTATAACCATTCGCGGTGCCATGTAGACGTACCGAACGCGGGCGGCCTCTACAGGATCTAGATGCAGTGTCTCACGGCCTACAAGACATGCGGCGACATCGACATCCTCTGCCTTGACGCTACGACGCTGAGCCTCGTCCTTCTCGTCAAGGGTGACTACTGTTGAGAGAGGCATGACAGCAGCTGGAGTAGGGTATCGACTGGTGTGGTGCTATATACATTTCGTAAAGCCACCTAAGCGCCTAGAGGAAATTTCGCAGAAGTGAACCTGCGAGCTAGCCGGATGCGGCGCACTCCGGTATTGAGTTGAGGGAAACGAGAGGTGCGGATCTTCTGTTCATTTCCTTGTGGCGAGATGATTACTCAGATAGGCTGCGATTCGGTGAAGACGCTTCCGACAGGATTCGAGCTCAACGGACCTAAATCTGGCAGGGCCCGGACGCGTCATAGGACAGCAAAGAAAATCAGGAAGCCACGACCGTGAAAACCTGGAATTCGTTCATGATCACTTGCACTGGTCAGATATACGTAGGGGAAAGAGTACTAACCTTGATAGAAATTGTCACGTCTTGCGTCGTTCGGTTCCCTTCTACATAAGACCCGGGCTAAAGCCGCGCAAAGACGATGCCAGTGGACGCGTCTTGACCGTAAGAAGACAAACAAGCCCGTGGTTACCATTTTCGGTACCCAAACTCCAGTGACGCTTGCACGTGTTTGGAGTTTTGGCGTCTTCACTAGTGGCTTGACTCGCTGGATTGGGCGTTACAAATTTACCCTGAAGATGGCATCCAAATCACGAGATCATGGTATCGCAGCTGTGGAACTTGACAGGCGGCTTATCGTATACGTATCCTCATGCGCACAACGTGGAGGTACGGTGTCAAATTATCAACGGAAACCTTTACTGGTTTACAAAATCTGAACATGCTACGCCTGAGTCAATATCTATCAATGGGCCGCCCTACCTTGAGCATCTGAGATGTACTGCGATACCACCAGTTTGAAGACCGAGGACTCGGGCTCTTCACGGTCCTGCGCCACGCCAATGACACACCATTCCGATGAGAGCTACCAGTATGCTAATCGTCTAGAAACATTCTCGCTTATGGCGTATGCCAGATCGAAGTGTCAAGCTTCTCTTCCAAAGGATGATCATTGGAGACGCTTCGCCGTAACATCATCAATGCTCGTATTAGAAAATTATCAGCAACATCGCAATGTCTCTGACTGCTTCAGGCCTCATGTCACTAAGGACACATTGTGCCCCCCGTAACGAAGCCTTTTGTTCCTCGCGATGCCTGACCTCGTCAAGAAAAAGGCTGTTCTCCCCGGGACCCGCCAGTTGAGAAGATTATCGCTGACTCCTTGGTAGCACGACGAGACCACGCATGCGATGTGTTTCCTTTGTCCGGGAAATGATCTTCCAAGGCCAAGACCGCCTCACGAAACACTAACGAGGTTCGCCCGAATCCAAGCACCCAAATTGCCTCCAGTGCAAAAAAGGGTTTTTCGACCGAGACTTCCTGGATAGAGTATGCGTCTGAGCTGCTCATGACCCTCCTCCGTGTTCATGTTGCCATCTAGCACCTCAATTCAACGGCCGAACATCCATGCTACAACTGCGAGCCGTGTGGCATTCGTGGACCCTTCGAAAGGGTGACTTTTTGGAAGCCCTCGGCATCCCGTCCAATCTGTAGCCAAGGTCTGGCCAATCGACTCGGATTTCACACCGTACGAGCTATATGAGAATATAAACTAGCTCGACAATTGGACGGACGGTGAACCAAACTGGCCGCAAGGCGCGCTTGGTTCATGAAAGGATTTCGAGAGTTTAAATTGTAGTTGCGTCTAGTTATACGAAGTGTTATTCGGATCGGACTGATATCGCTAATAAAAACGGAAAACGTACAATGGCATGTACTCCTCTTCACAGATGTTTCTTGAACCATTCGACACTTGCCTCAAACGCTCCCTCTTTTCCCAACTTGACCTTCGGATCCGACAGGTCTCCCCTCACGGCAAAGCCATTAGTGAGTAGCCCGGGTCGGGTCCGGGTCACCCCACTGCTACCCTACCCGATCCCGCTGGCATACCCGCTAAGTCGGGTCGGGTGACGGGTACCCGCCTTACTGCCCGCGGGTCCCAAGGGGGTAGCGGGATACCCGTCACCCGCCCTTTTTTGCCCCCCAAAGTGGGGCAGATTTGTCGTTGTATGACTTTTCAAGGTCATGAAATTATACCGAAGGTCCTAGTGTTCACATGCATGACAAGCCATGGGTATTCAGACGGTGACGACCAAGTTCACAATCTATGTTTCTAGAGTAGTGGGATGGTGTATCATCAAAGAATCCAGGCCTAACATTCTCAGAGGACTGGGAGATGGGCGGCAACTCGGAGTGAGCCGCCATAGAGGACTGGCAGTGGGACTATTGAGAGCAGAAGAGGCCGGGATGGACAATGGATGGGATGTATGTCAGTGAGACAAAAGCACAGCCTATTACAGCGGTTTGCAGTACGATGTAGAGGCTCCACGCTTTTTTCCACTCAGGATTTCACTCAGGGCGGGCGTGATCTCAGCCAAATCTCCAGCAGATCTACTCGTGTTGCCTCTGTCTGAGACATGGAAACCATGCAGAAGTCTCTCATGGGCATCGGGGAAGTGTCCGCTGTCGCCAATCTTGTCTTTATAGCGGAATCGGTTCAAGAAAGGGAATACAACAGCTTTCACGCGTCGAGGAACGGTGGAGTTGGGTCACCCTGAGTGAATTCCTGAGTGGAAAGTTTTGTGGAGACTCTACATCGTACTGCAAACTGCTGTATTTACTCTCCAAAGATGTACTTCAATCTCACAGAAGCAGACATTATTGAAGGTACAGGATGGTGCGCCACTATGCGATCAAGTTGAGTTAATCGGGTAAGCGGGTGGGTGATGGGTGCTCGGTCCGTGATCCGACCCGTACCCGACAGACACCCGTACCCCAACCCGACGCGGGTAACCCGGACCCGTGCTTTTCACTAAAAGCCATGCGTGCAGCCTTCGAAATATCTCCTCTCGTACCCTGGTTTGAAGTCGGCGAAAAGGGCGTCCACCTTGTCGTGAATATTCACAGGGAACGTTTGGTCAAATTCACAGCTGTTGATGAGCAAGGGAGCGGTAGACTTGGAGATGTATTCCTACAAGAGGATGAACTCAAAACATGGAAGTGAGTACGAGTAGCACGACACGAACCTCGAAATCAGTGGGGAAGACGAGTAGTGACGGATGTGTTGCAACAGCAGCTTTGATAATCCTAGTCTCGAAACCAGACGTTCACCAACAAGATACTCGATGACAGTCGATCGAGTATTCGCCAGAGGGTCGATCGGACCGGACGGGCGAAGTGACTGGTGTCGAGTCTATGATAATCCCGTCGAATGCGAGATCGAAGACGTATCGACCTGCGAAAGAAATCCGGCATGAACACCGAAAGACAATTATAACGTACGAGACTATGACTTGCCTCCCAGGCAGTACCCGCTGGCCCCAAAGTCCTTCACTCCTTGCTCCTTCAAGGCCGCGATGACTTTGTCTAAGGGAGGACGTGTCACATCGGGCTGATGCCTCTTGAGCCACACTGTCCAGTCATAAGTCTGTTGAGTATCGTAAGCGTGAAGCACCGATGGAGGACATGATGACGAACACCGGATGCCAGCGTATCTGGATCGACCACATGTCCGTTCAAGTAGTCAATCGCGATGGTCTTGCGAGTCATTTAATGCCTATCGACGATGCTACGGCAGTGCCACTGGTACCTTGAATCCATTCTTGGCAAAGTCGTCTACGAGCAACTTGGGACCGGAGGTCAGACCATGGAAGACCGAGCGAGCAAGGATGGATATGCACCTGATTGTTGACCAGAGTGATCCCATAGGCGTCGAGGAGATACAGGAGAACCTTCTCGCGATCGTATTCGCCTTCTGGAGTGGCACTGTAACACTCGACGCCGCCTATCTTCTCGAATTGACCTGCATATTAGATATGACCGTTGGCACCGGTAACTTGGACACTGAGAGCACGTACCAGTGGGAGTCCCTTCATGGGTAACGCCTGAGGGACATAGTTAGAAACAGTATGAAAGACAGAAAGAAGACGCACCAGAGACACAATCCTTACACATGGACATGGCCAATGATGGTACAATGAGACGCCACAGGTGACCTTTATATACAGATCGCCTTGCAATTGAGAAGGTCGCGTAATACTGGGGTGTCAACGGATGCATGTCGGTAGCCTGGTTAACCCGGCTCTAGTACGAGCGAAGACAATTCCCAGCATGTCGTAGTAGACGTCCGTTAAGTAGGCAATATACATGACGCCTCTCCTTCTGCTCGCGGGTGGTTTTCTGCTAGAGTAGGGGGCTCAGAGTCGGTCGGTCGGTCGGGATGACGGGACGCATACGGCGATGCCTTTCTTTCTAAACTCGAAAGTATAGACAAGTCGACGACATTCGCTTGCTCGGCTGGTGATGATTACGAGCTTGAGCCTTGAAGGTACCGGACGACCCGTGGATGAAGAAGGCAGAAAGGATCCTAGGGTTAGGGTAAGACGACAAGTGCCTGAACAGTGAGCGAGGCTTTGTTCCGACCACCATGAGCCTCGGGTCAGCACAATCGTGCACTGCTGTTCTTGCCGCCCATTTATCTCCCTCTCAGCCCTCCCGGTGACCTCAGAACGCATCGATGGACATCAGGACAAAACTCGCTTGAAAGTCGCAATTGCCTATCCCACCTGCGGAAGCCGACAACAGACGTGCCCCGACGCTGCCAGTCTCCAGCCTTCTTTCTTCACCACCTCCCACTCAACGCCCGTTCTGTTCCGTACCTCTAAATGTGGAACGCTAGACGCCTCTAGTCGCGTCCTTGACGTTCCTTTACCTTTGGATGGCATCTTACCAAGACACAGCAAGCATGCGCGGACAACGATATGGTACAAGGTGAGTAGTATCGTTTGGTACTTGTTTCAATCATACAATGTATATTTCTGCAGACACTGAGACAGGAACCGAGTCTCGACGACTTCGTTCTCGTTCAAATGTTTTCCGTCGTCGAGTCCGAGAGAATGGAAAGGAAACGGGATTTGGTGCATCGGGTCCGATACCCCAACTGAACATTATTCGTGAGTCTTTCTGTATTTCTGTCAGTGCCCGAGTTCAACAATTAGCCTTCAGTCTACGCGAGGGAATGGGTTAGAGTCAAGACGTGGTCCGAGCTGTTGCCCTACATCTCTAATGGAAAGCTGGCGTGGATACGATGCGCCCATCCTCAGGTCTTCGTCTTGTCGGCTGCCTTTAGGTTGATATAATTTCGAGCTTCGACCAATGTCGGATTCTGACTGTTACGACGGTTCGTTGAGGTTAATGGTGGTATTAGCTGTATTCCTCCTCAAGTTGTGTGTGTATGCCTTCCGATTTCTTTGATCTGCTTGCCGTTGACCTCGCAGTGTGAGACTGCCAACATTTTCAAAGTTCCGTACTCACAGCCGTGGAGCGTCGACCGAACATGAAATGAAGTAATGCACCGTCATGTCCGCAGGATCTGAGCTAACTTCAGTTTAGCATATGAGCCGAGGTCGCGTCGACACGCTCTTTATAAGTCTTCGAGACAAGGGTCGGTATACTTTATAGTTTGCATGTCAGTTTGGAAACGTTACCATCGAGTATTATCTGTTTCGAACTGGAGTAGTCCCACCTCCACTGTTCATTCCTAGTTCCGTCGAACTCAAGCTTTGTTCTTAGAGGCCTCCAACAGATGTATACATTCGCCTCAAATATCGGATTGACTGCCCCTTTTTGCTTCTGCCTTCCAAACGACACCCGCCTTACGAATCTGTGCTTCTGTGCCAAGCTTCAGCTTCCTTTACATTTTGTCCACCTGCTGAATCTTACGTAACGAAGAATGCCAGTCTGTCGATTGACGCCACGCTACTTTTTCCTTCTTTGCCTCTGTCCATCAGGGTCTCTGTCTTGATTGACGATGGGTAGGTCGCTACCCAGCATGGCTCATCCGATACATGCTGATAACTTTCCACAGCGACGGAAACTAGTCTCTCGTCGGACTCTTTGTCTACCGGGCTCACGAGCGCCACGGAATTCGAGAATGCCCCTGTCAGTTCAACGTTCTTGACACCGTCAACATCGACCACCAGCACTGTCACCACCAGCAGTGTCACCACATCTGCCACCACCACGTCTATGTCTACGCCTGTTCCAACTTCAACTTCGTCTCCGTCTATCATTACGACTTTTCTCCCAAGTCCCACGTCTCCAAGCACTGTCACCGTCTCTTCGACTTCAACGACGACATCCCCCACCACCAGCACAGTCGTCGCGACTCCCACGTACTCGTCTTCAACTTCGACGAGTCTCCCGGTCACAAGCCAAATTACTACGACCACTGATTCTAGAGGTGGCGTCGTTACTTTGACTCGTGTAATCCCCGTGCATCTTTCGGCGTCAGCGAGTGGGACGAGCGTAACAGCATCAGCAAAAACAAGTGATGGGTGCGTCTCTGTATCCTCTACCTCCTCCTGGTTGACGGGACGATCTTCTTCTCCTCTTTCTCTTATTGTGCGCGAAAGCTGATCGCGCGTCTAGATTCATGAGCAATACCGGTGCAGTCGCTGGTGTATTCACCGTCGTCGGAATTATTCTCTTCGGCGTCATCTTCGTGTTCATCATCACCTCCTGCCGACGCTGGCGTGCCAAAAAATGGGATCGTGAGCTCACGGCAGCGGCAGCGGCTCGCCCTCAACACGGTTTCGAAGATTACGGGGACAATGACTACCACAGCACAATTGGGCGCAAGTACGGCGGAGGAGGGTATCCGGACATGCAGGAAGTCGGTGTCGACTCTGGCTCCGCGGGTATCGGTATTCAAAGGACGGCGACTATGTCCTCATGGCAAGGCGGCTTGAGACCGGCGGTGGCAATGCCTTATCCTGCTTTTGCCGCACCGCCAGAGCCGGGTCACCACTCCCAGTATCCGTCCTACCACAGCAGCTACAACCTAGACAGGCATCAGCAACCTCTTCCCCAGGACCATGCCTCCTCGCCACCACTTGGCCCACCAACTCCCGGGAGTGGCACTCTGTCCCAGAACAGTTATCTGGGAACAACGTCTCCGGACACAACCACCAATACCACAGACACCCCCCTGCTTTCCCCACGTCATTCTCAGCTGTTGCAGGACCCCCTTCCCGCCGAGAGTTATGCGGCATACTACGATACTCGCGGTGGCGCCAGTGTCTCGCCTAACATACCGGATCCTTTTGGCGAAGGGGATGACTCAGTTAGTGAGCACGTAGTGCCTCTTGGTGGCGAGAAGGTCCTTAGAGTTGCAAACCAGTAATTCTAGTATTCTGGTAGCGAACGTAAACCGAAACGTGGCATAACTGACATAGCATGAAACATCCTGTCAACTCTCAATCAGTCAGTGTTTGCATAGACGAAAGAAATAGATGAAAACATACGTTGAACCGCTAACGATCCTGGAAAAGCTCTGGCACGTCCTTCATCTCAAGGATATGAACGCCTGCTTCTTCAAGCTCTGCCTCGATTTCAGAGGCAATAGTCGACGCAGGTGTGACTCCGCCTCCATATAAGACTTCCAGCCGATCATAGGTGCCGTGCGCCCCGTGGATAAGCAACACCTCGTTCCCTCGATCAAGCGCAGCGCTGCACGCTGAAAATACGTCTCAGCATAAGGCACTCAACATTGCTAGGCGCACATACTAGCTCTCAGCGAAAAGTCTGAGTGTAGTCCAATGATCACTATCT
Organism: Strobilurus orientalis; assembly: GCA_019915145.1. NCBI lineage: Eukaryota > Fungi > Basidiomycota > Agaricomycetes > Agaricales > Physalacriaceae > Strobilurus > Strobilurus orientalis. The sequence goes on along the minus strand of JAHLML010000007.1, from coordinate 3,300,361 downwards.
CTGCTCGTGGATGAATGAGGTCGCCGAGGATGGTCCCGATGAATGCGTTATTCTTCCGCTTATCGAGAACATGCTCCTCTGCCAGGGAGGGATACTCGAGCTGCCAGCCAGGCGTGTTGGGCTCGTCAGGCTCACCCGAGTCGCCAGTATTCCGAACGTGTATAATCAGAGGAGGGGGTTTAGCCTGACGAGCATGTTCGAGGACTTGGAGGATATTGGGACCGATAACACTAGAGGCAGGAATTCCATCAGGAGGGGGGAGGAGACTAGCGACTTGGACGTCGAGTAACAGAAGGACCCGGTGATGATGCATGGTGCTCCTCGACTCCGTCGACGGAGATGCTGTTAAATAGCCGGAAGCACCTGCGGAGGTGAAGAACGCGAGGTATCAGAGGTACATTTCGGCAACTGTTGTGGTCATAGATCTGATCAAAATGTGCCATTCTTCTGCGCCATTCTCTCACAAAAATCCTGAACACGCCCCAGCACGCCTCGCGGCCACAAAACATGTCGTACCATGCCTCCGAACCTGATCATGATGGTGATCGATCATCGACTAGAGAAATCCGAAGACCTGAACCCATAAAGCTGATTCTGTGCGCGTCGTGTAAGCACTGGTGAGGAAGTTCATCCCAAAGAAGGATTGACCTTACTCATAGACCGGTGTAGGAGAGCAATTGTTCTTCAGAGATGTGGGTACATGATGCATGACTTGACGTTCACAGCACTTACGTCAATAACCAGACAGATAATAGGTCCATGAAAACATAATGATACCTTGCGCTTGAGAGCACAAAATGATATCTAAACGGCTCCATGCGAATAACCGGGGACAATAATTACACTAACTGAGAGCGTTGTCTAGACTCTAAACCTCGAGTGATATGCAGATGTCGGATATCAGAAGCTGTCGCTACCCTGGACCGAGCATTCAGTTAGTCTATCATTGGGCATGACCGGCAACATTCATGAGGAGGAGAATGGGACGGAAGGGCCCTCGACATACGTCAAGTCTTAGTGAAGGAAATGGCCACGGTCAATTGGTTTTCGCGACTCTAGTTTGCCACGTGGGCATGTGGCAAAGTCCGGCACCGGTCCGGTTAGACCTCTTTCTCCATCCTCATCGTCCAGTCATAAGAAATGACAGAAATCGTGTTCGTTGCTGCTATCTTCATTCTACCACCATGTCACAGTCAGATATCTCTACATCTGATGTTAGCGATGTTCTTTCTCAGTCCCCTTTTGTACAAGTACAAGGGGTAATCAACATTCGCCATATTGGAGGGTACCCTACACATGTTCCGTCAACAACAACGAAATCGGGCGCAATCTACCGCTCTGGAGAGCTCTCCAAAATCACAAATCAGGGAAAGGAACAGCTCGTGGCTCTTGGCATTAAATGGGTCTTCGATCTTCGCGCTCCAATCGAAATCGCCTCATACAAGAGCGCTACTCCCGAGATGCCTGGGGTGACCATCGTCCCAGTACCTGCTAGCGTGGAGGGGTTTGACCCACTCGCATTGGTCGCACGGTCAGTATTCTGCTATCGACATGAGTATGTCGGATGCTTATGCATTATCAGACTAAAAGCCTTCCAAACCGATACCTTGAAGGTCAGTGAGCACACAACATGCCGCCTAGCCCAAGGACACCTATCCTAACGCCTTCCTCAAAGACCTTCGTCGATTTGTACGACGAAATCCTTACTATCGGTGCCTCTTCTTTCGATATCATCTTCCGACACATCATCGACAAACCGCACGAGACTTGCCTTATCCATTGTACAGGTGAACGCCGCGTCCTCTTCTGTGCACACTTCGAATGTAACTGAAGAGCATTCATCGGTAGCCGGAAAAGACCGAACGGGAGTGTTCTTCGCCCTTCTTCTCATGGTAGGGACAATGTAACCTGCCAATATTCACCGGTCATACTCACACAAGGGATGGCAGGTCCTCGGGGTGCCTGACGAAGATATTGCGAAAGATTATTCGTTGACTACTGAAGGTCTGGCACCCGTTATGCCGATTTTGATTGAACGCTTCAGGAAGCAAGCTGTCTATGCTGAGAATCCTGAAGGGGCCATGGCTATGGGTACCTCGAGGTGAGCTCCCTCCTCAACTGTCACTCTCGGTTGGCTTACTCGCTTTCAGGCCCGAGAGCATGATTGCCACGATCAAGATGATCAGAGAAAAGTACGGTGATGCTGAGGGCTACTTCAAGTCGAAGACTAGTCTGCGGGACAGTGATTTTGTCAAATTGAGGGAGATCTTCGTTGTACCGGCTTCAGAGGAGAGAATTATCTAGACGTGACGCTACAGTAATATTCTCAGAAATTAAATAAGTACACGGAGGCTGTGCTGAAGCTTGTAATTGCTTGGCAAAGTCATTGTGAATCGTGATCAACCTTCTCAACTTTTTCTCTATCAATCCAACCTGCCCCAACATCCGGTTGTCGTCGGTTATCGTGAGCTGATACGCTGAGATGACTTGGTATCCTGGCCGCCTACCTTGTCGGAGCAAGGGTATGTCCGGATATCGTTATGTTTCATGCCCAGATACTTATAGAGACAAGGGACTTGTCGGATGTCCCATACAGTCTCGATGTTGTCTTGACCCCGTGAGTCCAATTTTGAACGTCCACAGTGTAGGAAGTCTAATCTCAGCTGTGATCGTTCCCAAAACGTAGTGTCATAAGATCGAGGAATTGAGTTGAATGCACCTCGAATCACTGGTTGGTTCGACGTTTGTGTGTTGGATGATAGTGGTTGCGATTAACTTACGCTTGTGGCGCGTCTGTTGTTGCCATCAAGAAAGCTTACGGTTTCCAGCATCCTTTTCCATACATTCACGGGCGAGCCCTAGGTTGGGCTAAGCATGCGTTGACAAACTACGGCCGTTATGCAATATGCGTGACGCCTCTCCTTCTGTTCGCGGGTAGCTTTCGGTTAGAATTACTGGGTGCGGCCGCCAACGCTTATAGCCTGTCGAACTGGGATCTGCAAAAAGGCCATGCGATCTATATCGCGAGGATTCAAACAAGTTTGTCTCAGCCGTACATGTCGGATGATTGATTGATTCCAGAGGTCCCAGTCTGACACTGGAGTCTTTCGTACTTCCTACCTTGTGCGCGATGTGGCCCCGGTAATACCGATGGAGTTGATAACAGATCCAGCATTGGGCATGTCAATTGGGCTCTCCTAAATGCTGCGCGGTGTTGGTCGCCTGAACGAGAGAGAGGGGAAGCCCATTCACACGTGAGGACAGCCGATCACAGCACGATCGACAGGAATTCGTGTTTCTTCTTGTCCCTAACTTCCTCTCCCTCTGCGAAACACGAATGACACTCGGATCAACTTTGCCTCTCTTGTCACTATAAATTCTGACTTCCTTATCACACAACGGAATACTATCACCTGGACTATCATGGGCTCCTCTCCTTCTCGCCTTTGCGACACCCACACAGGGACGCAACCTCTCTCTAGCGCCGAGAAACCCTCTCCATTCTACTCGGTCGCCTGCTGCAGCAGGACGAGCACAGAGACACTTACTTCTAGGCGATCAAACGTGGAACTCATCGACGAGAAACGCAGCGGTCACGGCTCGCGCTATGCCGTCGACCGACAGCCCCAACCATGGCAGGGCGCTTACCTATCAGCTGCCCGCACTCTCTTCCCTGAGCAATGCGCCACAGATTATCGCCGATTTCTCGATGCCTGTCCTGGTATGTCGTCATAGTTTCGGCTTCAAGCCATTCACTTCGTTGGTGTACAGAGTACCGAACGACATGGATTTTGGACGCCCTCCGCCGAAGCGATTTTTCTCGCTTGAAGTCGACCGGCGAAACCTATGTCGACTATATGGGAGGTGCTATCTATCCAGAGAGTCTCATTCGCGTGCACACCGATTTCCTGAACAAAAGTGTGCTGGGCAATACCCACTCAGTCAGCAACAGGTGTGTATCATTTCTAGCTCGCTCGAGACAGCTGTCTGATTTGTCGCAGCTCTAAATTATCCTTGAAACACGCCGACGAAGCTCGTGCCGCCGTGCTGTCTTTCTTCCATGCTACTTCTGAGTATACAGTTGTGTTCACCCAGAATGCGACTGGCGCCCTCAAGCTCGTCGGCGAATCGTTTCCTTTCGATGAAGGCAGCTCGTATGTGCTCAGCGCCGATTCGCACAATTCCCTACATGGAATACGCCAATTCGCTTCAAATAAAGGCGCAGAGGTTGCCTATATACCGTGCTTACCTCAGGGTGGTATCGATACCAACACAACAAAGGTGTGTAGCGCATACAATCGCATGATACAACGCCTTATGGGCAGTAGGACATTCTCCGCCGCAATATCTCCAATTCGCTGTGTCTATTTGCACTAACCGGACAGTCAAATATAACAAACTCCAAATCATCACTCTCATTGCTCTCGTATGCGTCTTCACTGGGATACCACACACTCTTGGATGCTGCGGCATTGGCCCCAACCTCGGTCATTGATCTGACTGAGACGCCCGTGGACGCAATGGCAATATCCTTCTACAAAATGTTCGGTTATCCGACCGGGGTCGGCGCATTAGTCGTGAAAAAATCCTTCCTCAGGCGCTTGGACAGACCATGGTTCTCTGGCGGCTCCGTCGATATCGTCCAGGTCCCTGGAATCATCGTGACGAGATCTCCAGAGCTTCACGAACAGTTCGAGGTCAGTCGCTCTGTCTGTCACTCTACCGTTGTATGCTTACTCAACTGTACGACAGGATGGCACTATAAACTATCTGACGCTACCGGCCATAACCAATGGGCTAGTCTTCCTGTCTGCTTACCTCCCCTTCCTTCCTTTACGGCTTTCGACACTATTGTCTTATACGATATCATCACTCTCCTCACTGCGACATGACACTTCCGGCGCACCCGTGGTCAAAATATTGTCGCGAATACCTACCCGCCGTCTCAGAGTACCCGGCGAACAAAGCGATACCGGATCAACGATATCTCTAATATTTCTTTCCGTAAGTTCCCCAAGGACTTTCCACAACACTCTAAATAACCGCCTTTCAAGCCTGCAGGTGAAATGATCTCTAACTCCTTCATCGAGTATTCTGCATCGCAATGTAACGTGTCCCTTCGCACGGGGTGCATGTGTAATCCTGGTGGCGCTGCGAGTCTGCTCGGTATACAGAAGGATATGCAGAAGCTATATCCTGGGGTCACGCTGAAGGACTTCCAGCGCCATATGGGCTGGGAACTTGGGGTTGTGCGTGTCAGCCTTGGGCTGGCAAGCGACTTCCAGGACGTCTGGCGAGTGGTGCAGTTTGCAAGTCGCGTTGGCTGCGAAGGCTCACGCCTCGAAATGTGGGCAAACTGGGTTGAGGCGAACATCAAAGCGGGCGGGGACTCCCATTGATTTCTTGGAATTCTATATCAATATCTGAATTTCTACTATGCCGCGAACTGTATCGCTAGCACGATTCAACTCCAGCAGCTTATTCCATTATCAAAAGGCCTCATCACTGGTACTATCGACAATGTATCTACATACATTACATGTTCCATTTATCTAACTTAGACTTCGCGGTAGCTTGCACTCCGTGCACGCCAACTTGGATTTCTGTCACTGGTTTGTCCAAGTAGCAAGCGAACTCTCATATTAATCAAGCCATGTATACTGTACATGGCACGGTTCTGGAAGGACCGCTGGACTGAGCGTAGACAGGCCTCGTATTAGACGTAGTGACCTCGGCCACTGTCCCTTCCTTGTAAAGTGATTGCATCCGGGGCACGCCGACACCAACTTGACAAGCTGCATTGAAGCAGTTTCATCGGGGCCGAGTCTGGCTGAGTTCAAAGCATTCGCATCACATAAACCAGGCACCCGTCCTACTCATTACGCATTCATAGGTCGACTGAGATTTCTTCAAATCACATAAGTACTACCTCAGTCTACCTACGACTAGGCTACGAGTACTAGTTCACGACTACATACTAACGTTCCGCCGGTATGTCCTCTTGCAATCCATCAAGAGACACTGCAGCGTTTCTCGAGGAGCGCGTGCATTATTTGGAGTAGCTATGTCCGCGGTGGCGCCATTGGCGGCCCTCACTCAGTCCCTGAATGTGGAGGATCTATGCGTCGGGTCCGTTCACAGAGCAGATCGAGCGGGCCGACGGTACAGTTTAGGTCCACGGCAGGTTTGAGATGTAAACTAATCACCCTGCACCGAGAATCCATGGCTGAAGATGGCCCGCAATGTTATGATACGCGTAGATCTTTCCATCCACTGGCATCCAGAGTTCACGGTGTCAGTGGACACTAGTAGAGATGTGCACTTGTGCTAGATCCCGGCTCGCATTTTGAATGAATATCAGTTTTTAAACCGATAATGGACATTACTTCGCGACTGCTAAGCTATCGGTTCGAGAGGTAAGCCAGTGACTTTACGCCACTCGCGGTGGCCATGTCACGGGTCAATGCTTCTTTGGGACTATCATGATGTTTCCCACGGTGCGCGTCTGCCTCTTTACTTCGTTCTCGACAAACCTTCAGTAAATTTACACGGGAGTCTATTGGAAACGGACGTTCTGGAACAAGACGACAGGGACTCTCGATAGGGACGAGCGCTCATCAATGGACCTTGCCTACGAAAGGTAGAGTCCGTGTACAGAAGCATGTGTACGAACTCCGAATGGTTGACCTACTGACCAAGGTTTTCTGCACTTCAGCGGTCCGCCGCTCCCGCCGGTGCTCCCGGTGTCTCTTGCTCCTTCTAGCCTCTAGTCGGCTAGCCTTTCTAGATTTTTGCGAACGTGTAGGGGAAGCACACCTGAAAGATGTCTCTCAACTTTCTACTCGTTCCCGTGAGCACAAGAGGCCCTTATGTTGGTGTTCCTCTTCTTCTTTGGCGGAAGTTGGTGTGTCTCCACATTACGGCAGTTTTTTTATTGAGAGTCTGGGGTCATTTGTCCGAGATCCCATGCCCTTTACCCCGTAGATACTCCGAGGTCTTCATTGATGAGCACAATCCTTATAAAACGGCGATGCCTCGACTGGATAGGGTGTGGTTGTTCGCGTAACATCAGCCCAACATGGGATTGTTCTTTAACATCTTCATCGCCGTTTTCTCATCCCTCGGTACGTAGGCCAATCCTTTCTTCGACTTGAACAAGCCTCATTTCGGAGACAGGCTCATTTCTTTTCGGGTGAGAGCTGTTTGATTTATTTTTTGTGAGAGACTAACACCTCGCGCTCCTCTTCAGATATGACAGGTACATATCTAACCGTCGTTATGCATACTGCTTGACTGACGAGGTTAACAGTGGTATCATTGCGTCCGTCATTACGATGGATCGTTACCTCGAAAAGTTTGGAGACGACGCAGATCTCAGAGGCGCTGTTGTTTCTACATTCAATGGTGCGTTGAACAGTCGACTCTAGGAGGACCTAACTGATCATAAGATTCTCAGGTGGATGTTTCTTCGGCGCTGCGTTAGCTGGATGGTAAATCCCCAGTTTGTCACGGAGAGGAGCTGCTAATGCAACTAGGTTCTCAGGGTTTGCGACAAGTATGGTCGTAAACGAAGCATCCAGGTATGGTAGCAACATGAATTGTCTGGGGGCAGTTTAACTGAACACCAAATCTAGCTGGGATGTATATTTGCTCTCTGGGGTTGTGCCATGCAAACTGGGGCTAACAACGTTGCCACATTGATGGTCGGCCGTATTATTGGTGGTCTTGCTATCGGGTAAGCCTCCGGCACCATCCAGTTGACCGAAGTCTCAAGACAGTGAACAGAGAGCTCTCTATGACTGTACCACTCTACAATGTTGGTCCATATCTCATCGTCTCTCTCCATTCTGATTCGTTTCTTCCAGACTGAAATCGCACCGCCAAAGATTCGTGGCTTCTTGGTCGGTATGACACAAGAGATGTTGGGTATAGGTGTCATTGTCGCGAACTGGGTTGGATATGGATGTCAGTTCATGCAAGGGGACGTTTCATGGCGTTTGCCTTTGGCTTTACAGGTATGGCCTCGAATCTTACTCTTGTCAGTCACTCAACGCCTCACAGATGGTACCTGCTGCCCTGCTCCTTGTCGGCATCCAGTTTCTTCCGTACAGTCCTGTGCGAATTTATTCCAATTGTTGAGATCGTCGACTGATTGCGCTCTAGCGTTGGTTGCTCGAGGTTGGCCGTGACGAAGAAGCTCGCGCAGTCGTCCACAATCTCCACGGTGCCAAGACTCCCGAGGAGAAGGACGCTGCTGACACCGAATTTACCGAGATGTATGAGTCTATCAAGGCGGAGCAGGCCGTGAAGAGCACACATATCAGCGATCTATGGGCTACTCCCGCCATGGTTCGTCGCACAATGGTCGCCTGCTGCGTACAAATCTTCACTCAGTTCACCGGAATCAATGGTGCGTTTGGGTCTCGAGATATCGATGTGCATCCCGCTCACAGATCCGCAGTTCTCAACTACTTCGGGCCACAAATGTATCAGAGCTTGGGTATTCAAGGGCACAAGAAACTACTCGTGCAAGGTATCTACGCCGCCGTCGGCCCTATCGCCAACTTATTGTGAGTTTCTCACTAAATTCCGTCCGTCTGAGCTCCTGATTTGACTCACGCCTCTCAGCTTCATCATCTTTATCCTCGATCGCGTTGGCCGTAAGAAGCCGCTCATTTTTGGTGCCTCCAGTTTTATCGCCACCTTCTCTATTCTCGCTGCGATCCTCGCCACGAATCCCCCGACTCCAGAAGACAACCCGGACGCATGGCCTGTCAACGCCACTGCCCAAAGGTGATTATCTCATGTCAATATGAGTGTTCCAATCGCTCATACAGTCATAGGGCTGGAATTGCCATGATCTTCTTGACGAGTATCAACTTCTCCCTCAGTTTCGGACCTATCAGTTGGGTGTTGGCGTCTGAGGTGTTCCCGACTTCTGTCCGATCCATGGGAACTGCCGTGGCGACGTGCTGTAACTGGGCGTTCAACGTGCTCATTGGCCAAGTCTCTCCGATCGGTATGCAGAACAGTGGGTGGAAGTTCTACATGCTCTTCGTAGCTTTGAACTTCTTCGACCTCATCGTCATCATCCTCCTGTTCCCGGAGACCAAAGGTACTTGAGTTTTCTCCCGCAAGCTTGAGCGGCAACTGATGACTCTCACCCAGGAAAAACACTAGAAGATATGAACCAGGTGTTCGGCGACAATGTCGACAATCGGCAAATACTCCAAGAACAAGGAAAGTTACCAGACGACCGTGGTAGCCATGAGAAGGTCGAGGTAGCTTGAACGTTCTCATCATGTTCGTCTAACGATACGCACGACACATGTAATAGTAGAGCAGCGAGACTATCCGGGTTATACGGGTTAACGGCTGTGTTACGGTCCAGTAAAATGAGAGATCTACTCTTCTCCTCCATCCTCGTCGTCTTCGTCGTCTGCTTCGTCCTCTGAAACATCTAATCCCGCTGTCCTCATTCGCTCCTTGTCTCGTTTCCGCTTGCTACTGACTTCGTCGAGGAGAACAAGAAGATCCTCTTGTTCTTTTTCCACATCCTTGCATTTTTCTCCAGCCGCCTCTAATTGTGACGTGAGCGAAGTCACTTGAGATTTCAAAGCCGACATCTAGCAAGCTGGTCAGGACGACGTCTCAATTTAAAATGGGGGAAAGATTACCTCGTCGACACCGCTTGAAGCCTGCTTTAACTGTGTCTGCAGCGAAGTAATCTCGTCTGATTGTTTCCGTATCACTTCCCTCAACGAGGAGATGAGCATGATGGTTTCGGCACTTTGAACTACGAAGTATGTCAACATCAATCTCAATATCACCATGATATGGGATGGGTACATACCGGACGAAGAGGACAGCTGGTCTGGTTCAGTCGAGAACCCGCGCTGGACAGTGTCTATCTCTGAGATTAGAGGAGACGGCAGCACGATAATCCGCCACTCACAATAATTCGACTTCCAAAAGTCGACGAAAGCCCAATCGAACCATATCTCGCCTTCGCTCTCTTTCGATGTCGCAGCCGCCGAAGCGCCATTGGGTGCAATATGTGCCGAAGGCGGGTAGGGATAAACAACAGAATCTGGTCCGACAGACTTGAATCTCTCGTCTTCTCGTAAACGTGACACGCATCCAACCAGCGCATCTACTCCCAGACGATGCAGAATAGAATGTATAGTCTGTCTATACCGAAGTCAGCTTCGCAGTGACGACATCCCACCAACAGATGTTTTACCTGGTGATTTCTCCAGGCTCTCGATTGAATTCATAACACACGCCTAGAAGGAATGCACAGAGACAGGGTACCACCGACTCGGAGTCGGTCATTTGGTTTATCGGTTCCACAAGCTTGCACCGGTATCAGTTTATCTCTACAGAAAACCGAGGAAACGACCACTCACAACTGCTAGGCCTCCAGCGTTCAAGAAATCCCTCACCGCCGCCGGGTCGTCCCACAGCCACTGCGACAGTAGCGTGAGGTAGCCCACGATCAAACGGTCCCACTCGCGCGACTCCCTGTCCGAGTTATTCGCATGCGATCGCGATAAAAAGGCCAAGGATAGATTTTCGTTGATGATGTGTAGCAAGGTCTGGGGATCATCCTCGTCTTCAGGAGAAGCCTCCGGTTCGGAAGGTGGAGGGCCGTCTGCGGGAATAAAGAATCCACCGCCTGCTGGCTCGGCTGGGAACCCGAGCCGAGGCATCACCAAACGCGCCGACGTCTTGGATGTGGGAGAAGAGCGAATAAGGTGGGCGAAGAGGATTGAGGCAATGTGCGTGCTTGTAATGCCAGCGGAGGGAGAGTTGTGAGAGGAAGCAAGAGCGCGTAATAATGGCGTTGGAGTGGGCAGTTCCTCTCCGTCGGTGGGAACCATGGCTTTGACGATGGCCTCCTTGACCTCATTATTCCTGACAAAGTTCTATACTTCCTTAATCGATAGCTCTAGGACGAGGCAAAATGAGAGATACCTCAAAGACACTAGCGGCCGCAGCTCTCAGCTCAAGGCCATCTTTCAACTTCTTGTCGTCATGTAGTCCATTGTACTCTCCATGTAGCGCAAGTTCGACAAGGGCATCCAAGGCTGAAGCAGGCTCAAGACGGTCCCATTCTTCTCCATTCGTTTCAGGAACCGGCATATAGGGCGTCACCACCAGCTCCGGTAACGGGAATGTGAGATTAGGCGGCAATAGATGTAAGGCCTGTGATTTGAGGGGAGTCGGCGCGTTGGATGCTAAGGCGAGTTCAACAAGAAAACGTGTAAAGGTCGCAGTCTCTTGTTCCTAAATCTATATCGATTCATGCGTGTCAACAGGTGTGACATGACGGGCTTACACTGCCTCCCTTGGATCCCAGAAGCATGCCAATGATGGCGACGGCATACGATGCATTGCTGAGTTTCTGGTCGTCCCAGAACTGTAGGGCAAAGTCTTGAGGAGGTGGTTGCTGGTAGCTGATATTCGGTGGAAATTGGAGAAGAGAGCATAGAGCGGGTGGGATGCCTGTTTCCCGGAAGTAACTCTGTAAATTCTTCAGAGACCAGTAGAGAACACCTCGATATCACGCACCTGATTTGACGAGTTGAAGCGCAGTAGGGTATCAACGCAGGCAAGCGCTTCATGGGCGACGGCGCCGCCTTCGACGCCACCTTCTTGTCGAATAATGTTGAAGAGTTTCTCGAAGACACCCTGGAATGCGAGGATCTTTTGTATGTCAGGACTTGAAGCGACGAGAGCCTGAACAACGCTGATCGCCTCTGTGTCATGCAGTTCAATTAGCTTCCGTCTGCCTCCGCGGTCGACAAAACACGCACCATTCCGGATGATCTCCCTCTGATCCTCCAAGACCGCCACTACGCTGGTCGGCCCACTCGACGCCGTCAGGAAATAGCCCTGTACGACTTGGCGACGGCTCTGCAGCAACGTTGACAGATATTGGAGGGTCGCGAAGCGCACGTAGAAGGTGTTGTCCGCAAGGAGGGTCAAAAGACAGTGCACAGTGCGCTCTGTGGCCAACACGGCGTCACTGTGTTTGTATCCAAGCTCGGGGGTATCCTCCACGTCGCACAGTAGATTGAGCGTCTCCAGCACGGCCTTGCCAATGTCGGCATCGAGTTCGGCGTCGTTGTACAGGACCTCCAGCAGCCCTGTCAGCGCCCGCTCCCCGACCTCCTGCTTCCAGTCCCTTGCGAGCCCCTTGAGCGCGAGCACTGAGGCGCGTCGATCAGAGAGGAGAGTGGAAGGGGAAAGCCTATCGCTGAGGCGGCCGATAGTGTCTGTCGCCGACTGCGGCGCCCCCGTCGGTCCTCGCAGCGCTGTGTATGTCTGCGATAGGAATTCCATTGTCGAGATGGGCCAAAACGTATGTCGTGGTCGAAACTCAAAAAGGAAATGCAGGGCGCGTACCTGTTGCGCAGATGCCGACGGCGCCGCTCCTTGGCTCTCCGTATTTCGAACACGGCGCTCAGCTAGCCCTCTCAGATCTGGCATTTTTCAGCTTTCAATCCCGCAACTACTGTACATGTATGGGTCGCGTCAATTTGAATCCCTTTCTTGCTAGTATATCCTTATTCTCAACGAACAGAGGTGACATTCTAATGGTGGATGGAGGATCTAAAGCTTCTACAGTACTACCTATTCCCTCGGGCCTCGGATAGATTATCGACGCTACCCATTTCTTATGGACGCAAGTTCAAACGCACCACAACTGCCAGTCTGATCGCCATCCAGCTCCGAACACTCTCGCAAGCAGACAGCGCGGCTATCTGAAGTACTCAAGTATCCAAACTGACAAGTGTAGACTTTTCGCATCCTACTCGGACAGTGGAACAATGCCAACGAAATTCGATAAATGTCAAGTTGTACACAAAGCTGCAGTACATAGAGATATTGTACACTAGATTTCACATGTATATGGTCCGCAAAAGAGACATCACTTTAGTCAAGAAGGCCCATCTCACCAAGCTTCTTCTCAACGAAATCAGCCACCTTGTCCCGGTCCAAGTATGCTTGGAGGTTGTTCTCCACCTCCCGTTTGACCTCCGCCAAGATCAGCAGACCCTCGTACCCAATCTTCTGTCCGTCTCCCTTCGACATAGGCTGCTTAGGCTTTGGCGCGAATCCCTCGAGGCTCAGATCGACGAAGCCCGGAAGCATGAACTCCTTGAGATTGTATTTCGTCGCCAGCTCGATCTTCTCAACGGCGCTCAGCTCCGTCACCTTCGACAGTGCCATTTCCCGAATGCTGGGCATGTCGTACTCGCATGCGAATCGCAGCACTTTTGCCCAGTCGGCGGGCGATTGGATGTCGTGCCCGCTGAATGGCGTCTTGGGGTAGAACACCGACAATACCAGGTCGAACGCTTCTTCATCGAGGTCATCAATATCGCAGGGAATGCCAGGATAATCCGGAAGCTCATCAAATTTAGCTTTGAACACAGACGAGTTCTGCGTCAGGAAGTGGCGATGGACGCGGTATTCGGCCGCCTTCGTCTAGATGATAGAGGGATAAGCAAATGTGTGTCTGGATCGAGCAGTACTCACCCGAATGAGGCCTGCCCCATCGTTGAAATAAAATCGGTGTCTCCGCCTATGATCGTTCACGAGATTATGCCACGGATGCGGGACCGGAGGGTTATAGGTGTAAACTGGTACAGATGCTGGGCCACCAGTGAGAGGGGACTCGGACCAGTAGCCATTGTCGGACTGTCGAGCGCCCCAGCCCGGCTGGGGTACAATTGTGTGAGTCTCAGAAACAAATAGAGATGAGTGGACGTACACGATTGGCAGGAATACGTCCGAAACCAGTAGCGGAATGTGCCTCCATGTCTGGTGAACGCGGGCCGAAGAGACCCTACGAATTCGAATCAGACCACAGAGCGTGTAAGAGCGATGGACGTAATCTTACAGGTGGAGGAATACATTCCTGAAGCGTAGCTGAAACAGGCTCCGGGGCTTTAGGAAGGGACGATTGAAAGGCAGGCTGCCAGGTGGCACCTGTGCGCTATAAACGACAATAAATCTCAAGTTACTACGACGAACCGAAAATGAATGGACATACGCGCTGGATATAGAAGGGATCACTGAGCGGGCGACTAGTATGGGGAATGTACGGGTCTGCTGTACGTGGGCCACACAGCCCCTACAGAATCAATGCAAATTAGGAAGCATGTAAGATTGATAGAAGTAATCTCACTTGGGAGGAAAGAGGCGTATCGATGTCGACCATGCCTGATGGAAACCTCGTGTCCATAAGAGGCTGTGACTTCAAAGTCAGTTCACTTATCATCAGATAGACATTCAAACGATACCGACCGTTTCATATTTTGGGCGAGGATAGCCACTGACATGAGGAGGGATGTTGATCTTGATGTTGGCCGTGTGCATAGGCGAAGGCCTGGCGGGAGATCTTGACCGAGACTACAAAGCGTTCAACGAGACTGAACACGCGATGTGAGCTGTACACACCCTGCTTGAGCTCACAGGAGAAGGAGCACGCTAAGTAAACAGAGATGAGATATTGACTTGTATTGTATATGCAATTGTACGTACCGGCGATAGAGCTGGAGGTCCACCGATTCCAAAGGGCGACCAAACCTGTGGTCCTCGCCCGTAGTTTGGTCTGTACGGCAAAGGTTCGGGTGGAGGTGTCAAAGACCGTGAGCTTGCTTGACTATTCGGGAAGTGCCGAGGCGAAACGCTGCAAGAGCGTGAGCTGGCCTCTGACTCAGGTGAATATGGCCGCATTGACATCAGGACAGGCGGGGGCGGAGGTGGTGCGCTAATCAGCACCTGATAGAGGACTCGATCAGTCAAAGCGGCAGGGTGATTCTGCAGGATAGATACCGAAGGTGAAGTCAGTTTAGGTGAGGGCTTGTCAGTGGGCTTGGGCTCGGGCAACAAGGGTGACAAGGGCGGCAGGCTTGGGATGGGGCTCGGGCTGCTGAATCCCCATTCAGACACAGATGGCTCCCTCGAGTTCGACGAAAGGCTCATGAGCGGCGGCGGGGACACAGAACGCTCAGAGTCCACGCTGGGCAGTATGCAAGACGAGCGAATGCTATCGCTGGGATGAGGCCCGTCAGTCAAATGCTCTGGTAATGGCTGTAGAATCACCTTTTGTAGCTTATAGCCGGCGACGGGGGGCGGTCACGGCAGCGAGGTGCAGGACTGGCTGGAGGAGAATCTTGGCTCGGGGCGGCTGACGGTAACGACGAAACAAGGACTCGCATGTCGATGGCAGCTGGGCTTGACGTAGAAACCCAACACTGGCTGCTGTGGAGGTTCCGGGCAGACAGTGTATCTATTACGTTCAAGGGAAGGCCGCTTTATACACGCCTTCGGCGCCTATCATCCACGCCCGGTGCACAACAACTCAGCACAGCAATACATCATGAGGTTAGCGCTTTGCTCCGCTGTGTGTAACACGACAGACACAGTGCGAAGCAATGCCCACACAAGCACTCATGTGCAGTTCGCGAGTCATGACGGAGGAGGAAAGAGACTGATCGAGAGCGTTTGCACTGTGGCCTCAGCCCTGAGCTGATGACGCGTCTGCGCCGGCCAATCTCTGGAAGTCAAGTCGTCGAAATCATACTCGCAGCAAGTCCAAGATACTTAGATTGCTGTCATTGACAGCTTGCGTCGCCATCCGATTCCCAGTCTTCTCAGAAAGGCGAAAATGAAGTCACTCGCTGCATCGGTTTGCGGGAGCCAAAGATAAGCAAGTGACGACGGTGTATTCTGAGGTATCAATCATGGAAACTCGACTCGAAGCACAGTGAAGGGATAGAACATCACTCAATCCATCCTAGGACCGACATAGTACAAAACACCTGACATGAACTCTCATTTCGCCTCCATGATCAACGAGGTGCGCGATATCTTCGACGGCGTTCCGGGGAATCTAAAATAGTCGACGTCCTCTTGTTGAGCGACCCCATCAATGTTGTGACTGCGAAGATAGGATTTATCAGAGAGTCTCTTATAGAGCAAACGAGGCAACTTACGATAATCTGATATGCTGGGAAATGTCAGCGAGGTCCTCTGGAGGTGTCTGGTGACAAGTATCGCGACAACGCATGCAATTCCAGTCCAGCTCCTGGCAAAGTGTAGCCAGTGGTCGGCGGGTCAGAGCGCTTTCCGCGATGACCTCAACGCTCGACTTCTTGAGCTTCCCAGTAAATCCATTGAAGTACAAATGAGCCACCTGTTGGGGGGCTTGAACATGGTGGAGTGGTGATCAAGATGACACCCACGAATTTGCGCCAACCAAACAAATACTGTCTCGGTTTCTTGGTTCTTGATGTAGGCATGGTCTTGTTGACCGTGAATTGATGCTTGACGATGGCGTCGACCCGACCTTCCGGTTCTTGGTGGTCTTCATGATCGCAATCGATACATCGAAAATAAACCTTTCTTTCGTCCATAGTTTCCGCCTTGGTTTGCGAAGGATCTAGACCAAGCAGTGAGGCTACTCCAGCGACGATTTTGGTCAGAAGTGGATCCAAGGAGAAGTCCTCTGCGGTCCATGCCCGGCGTACGCTTGTCAGTCCATACGAATAAATCGGTTCGAGAGCGGCAAAATCCTGAGAAGAGACTTTGGACCACTCGACGCTAGTCGTGGTTGCGCAGAGATGGAAGAGAACTTCCGGGTAGAACAACACGGCGCCACACTTGCACGCCATCGCCGAGCAAATGAAAAAAAGCCTCTCGAACGGAAACTTCGGGGAAGTAACCTTGGACAGTTTAAGATGAACGATGTCTGACCATTCCTCGGCCTCGACATTCAACTGATGGACGGACTCTGCCCAGATGCCAAAGTCGATATCTTCATCCCCTGGCCGCTCGATCAGTTCCTTGACAGTGGGAAGATTGTACCAGTCAACAGTCGAAAGTTGAGCCCGAACATAAGGACCGTCGTGGAAAATGGGGGGTGTAGTTATTGTGTCTCTGAGGACCCGCAGAACGCTCTCAGCTTGCGCCTTCCGTTCTGCGATTATTTCGTCTCGTTCAGCCTTGAGACGCTTCTCTCGCAAAGCTTCCATGAAGGCCAGCATTTCGTCTCTGTGACGATCCCAAGCTGCAGGCCAATTTTAGCTGAAACCAATCTTGAAGCAAGAGCAAGAAAGACACACTCTGTGACGTCAGGACGCGAGGCTGTTTGACGAAAGGATGTTCATCGAGGAGTTCGAGACAGTCATCATCATCCAATTCCTCCTCGTACCCATCGTCCAAAAGCATCGCATAGATGCTATGGCAAGTTTCAACGAGCAATTCCAAGGTAGGAGTCCACCCAGGCTCACCTTATCTTACGCTGGCGCTTGATCTTATACAAGTTCTCCTCACGGTTGTCAGCCATTTGAGCAAACCACACAGAACCATGGGACGCAAGCTGGAGAAGAAGGCAGTGATTATGAAGGGGAGAGAAAGACAAAACATAACGGTTCACTCACGTCTGAAAAAGCATCATTTCGCGCTCTGCATTGCTGTAAATAAGCTAGCTTCTCTTGGTCAGTTAGTCCGTTGTAGTGCGATTTGACTTGTTCGAATTGGTGCTGCCTAACAACGCGTTGGTCTTTGAGTGATTTGTGGGGAGCTGTAAACGAGCGTGTATCGATGACGACGACTCTAATTGAAGAAGGGGATGAAGTACCGTTATCAGAGGATGGTATCATGCAAGTGAACTTCTTGTCCTCCTCTGGAATGTCTCTCAAGGCAACCAGCCTAATACTGCTGTTAGAGGAGGACAGCCGCTCAGTATTGAAGAAGCTCACGCGCTTGGGGCGCACTTGCCACAGATCCGCATCCCAAGGTCAAAGTCTACGACGCGTCGAATCGTCGTAAGGCAGACCTAGACGCGATGAGCAGATAGTCAACATGAGACGGCTCTGAACGCATACATGACAGTAATTGCGGAAGAGCAGATTGATCCAGGCCGGTTCGGACATGACGTCGCCAGGTGCAGGCATTCCGGGGTAGTAAAGCTTGCGAGAGTGTTGCCACACGGTCGACGACGCGCGACTCATTAGAGTGCGGCGAAAGATCTTGGCGGAGCGCGCCAAATGCAGCAGGTCGAGGGGCTCGACAAGGCTGAATATCTGCATCCCATGAGTCTGGGCTAGTAGTAGACAGTCGGCCACGTACCTCATACCACACGTCCAATGGCAGATCGACCATCCCGCTTATCATCTTGAGCTTTTTCGGCGTGGCCTTCTCCTTGCGCGCGCGCTTCGCGGGAGCATTCTCCTTTTCCTCTGTCTCGGTCCTTGTACGCTTCTTTACTGGCGCCATACGAGTGATAGTGTGCGAGAGTAAGAGAGGACTGATGATGGTCTTAGACAAGAGACGCGCGCTCACGTGCACCGATGGCGCTCCATGTTTATCGCCGAGCACCGTGGGCTACGGGCAGACTGAACGTCACTATGCCGCACACACTTAACTTCCACTGATACTCACTTTGGAACACCAGGGAAGTTCACGTCGTTTCCAGGTGATATTGACTTAGGTTGCCCCAGACTGAATACCGACTGAATACGGACTGAGAACCTAATTTCAGAACTAGATTTATTTTGCTTAAATCCAATTGGTACCTGTATGCATTCAGTCGATAACTGCATGAATTCTTATAGCTATATCAGTACACATACAGATGGTATTCATTTGATTGTTTACTCAATTCCAGCTCAATTCCACGCTGATTTGTTTCACAAATGACTGATATTTGGGTCTACACATACACACATCAAGTAAGAAGCTACACCAAACCATCTAAGGGCAAAGCAACGCGGCTCGTGAGTAGTCTGAGTCAGCTGCGACAAACTACAAAAAGCACCTAGAAGTAGGCGAGTTAGCAATCCGGAGGGTGGGATGTACAGATTTGAGCTTACCGACACTCTCAAAACAGGGTTAGCCCGTTCGCAAGGCTCGTCGACAGTCTGGGTCCCGGCTCGCTTCCTTAGTGTCGAAATTGTCTCCTCACGGCTTGATTATCCCATGTATCGAGGTCGTGCCGTGATCATACTCGTCCTCGTTGGTCGTAATATTTGCTGAAATGACTCGCGTCCTCGTTTCCAGAGACTGGTGTCGCTGCAGCCCGTCCGTCCGTAAGGCAATTCTGGTCCTGGTACGCACACGTCGCCTTGTTCGTTCCCGTTCAGCCCGAAGTGTCTGATCTGAAGTCCAGGGCTGCTAAGTAGCGGCATCGTCCTCGTTGATCGTATCGTCCTCGTCTCGCACAGTTCTCGTCCTCGTCGTCGCTCGTGCTAGTCCTCGTCTCGTTGGCCTGGTGGGGGTGTCTTCACAGATGAAAGCAGGACGTGCGCGTGTTCGAATCATGGTGCCAGTGACAGTTCGTAGTCCTTAGACGCAGAAAGAGCAGCACTGTCGAAGAGACTCGTCTCAGAGGGAAAAGCGAGTTGGCGGTTGGGAGCAAGCAAGTCGAACATGCACATGACCTCCGCAGCGATTGATGCCGTCGGTCCGGGTGAAACGAACACCTCTCCTCCAGTGACTTTCAGTTGGTTGGAATTCTCAAATTTGCGACCAACTGAATTTCAGACGGACTCAAAGATGCACTTACTTTCACAGATTCACCCTTCAGTCCGGAATAATTTGGTTAGTGACTGAATATTCAAGTTCACTGGGACACCCAGTGGGATTAAGTTGGTCTGGGGTCCACGGTGGAGACTATCGTGGATGGACGTTGACTCAAGCATAGTGCTTATGGTCATTGTTTTGGGGAAATATCTGTTACACGGTATATAAAGAGAAAACAAGGTGGACAATGGACATAAGGCTACAGTAGAGTGGATGTGGTACATAGATAGTAAATACAGTGAAAACTTGCATGATATGAGCGAGGACATAGCATATGTTACATCTCGACATAGATCGCCTCCCGCTTGCTGAGACGCCTGGTCTGCCTCAGGGCCCTTCTCACCGCCTCGTCCCAGACAGCTTCGCGGTGCTCAACAACCTCAACTTCGACCATGACCTCCACCGACTGTTGCGGGCACAGAAGCGCATCAACCGACTCCTCGAATGACTTGGAGGAGCACCCGCCAAAGACCTTGATGTTGGGCCTGGTAATGGTGCGCGTTACAGGTAGTTCCATGCCGCAGTGCTCGTAAGTGAATGACTGTTCCAGGGAGCCGTCCTCGAAATACATCAGAGTTGGAAGAGTATCGAATTCATCTTGGTCCTAAAACAAGAGTCAGACTCGATCGGTTTGAGCAGAAATTGATACTCACAAGAGTATCGGAAGTGTTGAATCGCTGGTCCTCGAGATTAAGACCTTTCAGTTGCCTCGCCTTGAAAAGCGCGATGAAATCGTCGTTTTCGATGATATCCTCAGAAGATGTGGATATGGATGATGAGGCCGAAGACGACGCCATACTATGGCGCGGCGAGGATGGCATGTCGAGAAAGTCTTCCCCTTCGGAGATTGAAGTTCCCTTGACATCCTCATCGAACGAGGAAGAGGGAGAAAGTAGCGCCTGCGAATGATGTTAACACTGGGTACATTAGAATTCAAGAGTCGAGAGCGCACCTTGGTGTGGAAGTCGACATCAAATCGCTGGGCATCCAGTATCTCAATGCGTAGCGTGTCCATGTTGCAGCGGGGATTTTCGAGTTGTGGTAGTTGGTTGTCAGAGCAGATGAGCGCTTCTTGGGGAACAAGTGAAGGGTGCCAGACTTGTTATATATTCCGCCCACGACGCTGTCCACAACGTGATCGAGATGGCCATTGTTGCTGGTTGTGGGTGGACAATGCGAATTGATGGCCGATTGGGTGGCCCATGAAGATCCCTGTTGCCAAATCGAGTCACATAAAAAGGGTCAGAGAAGGGTTGACACCTCCACGGACCACCAGCCAGGTATGGCCAGTCCAGTTTAGGGCATCAATGCAGTAGCTATCAGCAGCGAAGATCTCGACATAGTATAGCCAGACCCTGGCAGACCGCGACGGCGGCTCCTCCTTACAATCATAGTGCACTGGCAGCAAGTACCCGCAAGTCATACCAAAGCGTGTGGTGAGTATTGTTGTGTTCGTTGAATCGGTCAAGGTCTCTGAAGTCTGGCGAAGGGCGTCGAGGTTAACGTTCGGGACGCCACGCGCCATGACTCATAGTTTAATTTCCGCACGACCAGCGCTCGGCCTCTTTAGACATCTTCTACCGACTACGTCGACCAAATTTACTGGACGACTACGCGGTATTCACTGATTGGAACCTCCTGATTATTTTTCCGCTGAAGGTTCGCCCTTTCTGCTACTAGTCATCACTAGCAACGATTATATTTCATTTTCAGCCTTGGGCCGCACAACGCGTTCAGATACGTCTTAGCTCTGTCTCTTTATAATCTGTTTATTTCTTTTTTTGCGCCATCTGACCCGCTTAGATAAAGGGCCCATCTGCAGTCTATGCTACTCTTCACGAGCCTCCACCTGCAATACTTTGGACGACAATTGTCTATTTTGCGTTACGCGCATATCCCTCGGTCTCGTCTACTCCAGCGGCGTTGATCCGATTTGAGAGTAAAATTGTACGGAGTGAGGGTCGGGCTCCCGTGTAAGTACTATCAACCAGAGTCATCAGGTGGTATATACGTATAGAACTGAGTTGACTCCATATTCCCAGTGTATCTCCAAGGAATCTCCTCTGCCCAAATTTATTGTTGGACTCAGCCTTGGTGTAGGTCGCGTCAAATGCCACATTGTTGCGGTTCAATGATGGTACGGCGATCGACTCTAGCTCATCAGCTTGATGCTGGAGTCCTATCATCAACGATTTGCATTCTCATTCATTTTACGCGGTCAGGCTTCACCTGTTCATGCTCTGTTCTGCTCCTGTCAGTGTCTAATATGACTAATGTTGTCGCGGATTCCAGGTTGCGACCAAGTTCAGCAGTACTCTTAGTCTATAGCTAGACAGCGACGGCATAACGTGACTAGGAGGCGGCGCCTTCAACTACATCGGTCACCTCTCAGCACTACGACCTCCTTCGATGCGAACAGGCGCATTCGTTTAATTTCGCAGTGAGCTGCGGACTCGCCAAGCCTCTACAACGGGCCCCGAAACATTTGTTTCTCTCTGAGCTCGATAGATCGATCGAAATATTGAAGATACCAGCCTTACAGACTGTTACAGTTGGTAAAGTGACTGTTGCCTTATATGTCTCTGGTCGAACGCGGGCGGAGAAGGGCGGAGAGCGTGTGGTTGTCATCAGAGTCGGACGGGCTTGAGTCTTGAGAAGAGAACATGGACATGATGGAGATGCTGGACTGGCGAGCTGCGGGATTGGTGAGCTGCGGGATTCCCTAATCAGCCCTAATCACGCGTGGCCTTTGGAGACTGCACGCGCCGAGATCACTCCAGGATCACTCCCAGAAATCAGACCCTCCAGGAACGCGGACCCAGAAACTACCCAGATTGGCCGAAACATGGCCGAAACTCGTCCTATAAATCTGGGCGCAGTAGAAATACACACATCTAGCCTCGAACTCAGTCCCCGACACACTCAGCAGTGCTTTGCTTCTTTAACTTTCGTTCCCGACACCTTCATTCATCCAGCATGTCCTCATCAGCAATGGTCTCTGCCTCGACCCAAAACAAGCGTCCGAGTTTGGCCCTACTTTTACCTCGCCGCGACGATTACAAGGTCAGTTCAATTCTTCGACGCGTCAGAATATCATATTAAAGCACCTATAGCCTAACGTCGTTCTGGAAGTCAATCTTGGGTCGCCTTTCACCGTCGATGATGCTTTTGTGCCGACACTGTCGCCATTTTCATTAAACTTCACTGTCCCGTCTTTTGACGTGTCCACACCCTTACCTGTCTTCACCCCATCATTTTACGATGACATCCTACAAGCCTACGCGGACTCTGATGACTCAGAAGACGAAGACGTTGACGATTTCGAGGGGCAAATCATCTCTATCCCTTCGACGAGCCGCTTCTACAGTCCCCCTCGTTCTTCTCGGTCTGCTTTCTCTCCTTGGACCCAAGGGGACCTCGATGAGGACAGGGCTCCCTCCCTGTCCTTTGCATGTGATGCTCTCGTCCCCGAAGCGCGCACTGAAACCAGAACTCCTGCGGAGCTGTTCCACGAGGAGTTGGAACATGTGCTTCCGTTGTTGAGTGCCGGCACCTCACTCGAGTGTCTGAACGGAGTTGATATTCGACTCTACCAGACACCCGTCCAGGTCTTTCAAGACTTGTGTCGGGATTCTCGGTATCCCGCCGAACACCCATTCACTCTGCCCCCGCTGCAGAGGCTGTGTGTGCCCGACGTTCCTATAGACTACGACAGCGAGGACGACGACAGTGAAGACGATATGCATCTTCTTCCCGTACGTTCTGCCCGACTACTTACAATTTCATGTCATTGACACATTCCCGCAGCAAGTCATTGTCACCGCGCCACCTGCGAGATGACCGAATGGCTTTGCTCCACTGTTGGACCGGCGCCTGGTTGCTCCCTTCAAGATAGAAGAGTCTTCCACACACAAGGCCACCACAGGTCCTCGTGAAAGCGTCATTCCTTCTCGCCCATCGTGTGGTCTTCGTTTAGAAGACAGTTTCTTATCCTCAACCCCCTGTTTTGTTCGCTGAATGTTATACCCAGAGGCTAAAATACGATACCACTCTCGAGACACAAACTTCTAGCGCTCACATCTTCACATAACTGTATAACTTAGCACGTAAATTATCGCCTACTATATCGAGAACATTGCCTCGTAAGCCCACTAGGTAGCTTTGAAACGCCCGGCAACTTTTCAATAGCATCTGGTTATGCACATTTCTTGTACGAGACCGAGAACGCCTTCAACAGGACGATTGAGGTTGGAAGGATACCGAACGGCCTGTCGAACTTGCATGATATTGATGATATCCCGAACACCAAGTTTCTCGCCTTCTTCCAGCGTGAGGGCATCCGGTCGCAGGCAAAGTTCGTGGTAGGCAGGTAAGAGCCACTCGTTCAGCTCAAAGCGATGTCCCAATACGATCCTATCAACAGGAGACAGTGCGATCTTGTCTATAGGAGCTATCGCCGAGTTCAACTTTGCGATGGCCAATTCGCGGAGGGACGAGAACTCCCAGCGCGTTGCTAGGCTGAGAACAGATATCCATTCGTCTACCGTCTGGATCTCGCACGAGTTGAAGCTCCTAGGAGTACACAGGTTAATACAACCAAGGGGTTTGTTGAAAGGGCACCCACTGCGGGTACAATAATGACAGCAACCGGTCAAAGTCTCTCGCCTCGATACCTTCCAGCACGATAGGGTTGTCATCGACTCGGCCTTCAGGGATACAGCCCTCAGGGCATGGAAGAGAGAACATGGAATCGAATATGGATGAATCACGCTCGAAGAAGTAGCGGTGTATGTTGTAGAGCCATTCCTCCACCTAGTGTTTAATCCACGGGCGTCAGTTCGCAGATGATGCAGCCTTGTTGACCTGCTCACCTGGAAAATCACATTTCCATCCTCGAAAAAAAAGCGAGGGTGCCTTTTGGCAATGCGTATAGTGCCATCGGGGAACGGGAGATGGATGGCGGTGTTTCCGCCTGGAGTCAACGCGAATGTCATGGTGAGGACGAGAAATGGCTCCTTTTCGAAAGAGCTCCTGTTCGACTTGGAAGAACCAATCTGAGACATATGCAAGCTGGGACGCGAAGGGTTGTTTAAATCTTCCCTACCAATCAGTAACAGTTGCCAGACATTTCAGAGGTCGGGTCAGTGTCAGCCCTTGCCCTGAAGCTCTTGTCTTCATCGTTCATTACCGCGTCGCGCGACCAGCGTCTCCACCACTTGTCCATTCAACGCATCTAGGGTTTTCATGCATACAGCTATGGTATTGCCATAGATTGCCATGAGCGGCTGCCGTTAATTCCTGACATGCTTTCATGGATCTGCAGTTCTGACGGATCGAGGGTCCAAGGATCAGGACCGTCACTGAGGAAAAAAAGCTGCGCTTTCATTCCAGTAGTTCACTGCCAAGAGCTCTGCCAAGCACCGCGTCACAACTTCTCAAGCTGCGCTGAGCCCCCGCAGCACAAGCACCGATATTCACCCTCCATTCAGTGAAATCACTCACGGTTGCTGTTGCGTTCAGAACCATCCCCTTGCAAGAGCGTTTTCGAGAACGATCAGATTAGTTTGTACCCATCGGTCAGTCTCACAGCTGTTTGCCCTGCAAATCGGCATATTGAACCACAGAAGGAAATAGAATGAGATCAGACCTACCTTGAAGATCTCCAAAATCGATACACAGCCCTATGCAAGTCAACATGGCAAGCTCGCGGTTATCTGCTTACAGCTTCAAAGAGTCTCGTAAACCGTCCGCTACGGCGATGAAGTAACGACCTTCATCTCGACTTTGAAATGTTTGAGCAGTCAATAACATCGGTAACGCAGACAATTCACTGCATCCAGGACTCAGTCACCTTCAAGTAGCCTGTCGAGTTGGTTGCGCTCGACAGAGATTGCCAAGTTGGGACTCGAACCACTCACAGAGGACATTGGGTGCCAGTCAAGCTCATATATTGACGCAACCTCGATGGATCAAACATTTCGTTTACTCGTCGTCGTCGTCATCATCATTGTCGAAGAACTCGTCGTCTTCCACCTCCTCAAATGTCTTCGATGCCACCTTAGACTTCGTCGTCGTTGCTGGTGCTGTAGCAGGTTTCCGCTTCGGTTTAGCACCGCCGCTGGTCTCCAATTCCAATTCAGGTTCGGCAGGTAGCGCACCTGCGAGCATCTGCTGTCGTATTGATGCCCGTATCTCCTCGCGCTGAGCGTCTGTTTCTGAGGTTTGGGCAGCAGTGGGTTTTGGAGTGGTATCGGAATTGCGGACTTCGGGAGGGAAGAGAGAGATGTATTTCTTCGTTTTGGGATAATGCTGTCGAGTCGGGGATTAACATATGAGAGAGGAGGCATGATTTCAAACGACGAACCAGGATATAATTTAGGTCGACACGAGCATCGAGCAATGCATTGGCGTGTTTCGATTTCGAAGAGCCTTCGGCGGAGTCGTGTAGTTTTTTTGCCTGCTTTATTTTCCGAGTCACCTTTTGTCGCTCTACGACGTAGTTAGAAAGATCCGTGATTCCATTGGGGCACTGTCGCACCAAAGAATTTTACACCATGGTACCGCGCTCCCAGGACTTTCTCCTTTCTGTTCAGCTCAGCTTCGACGAGCTCCGCCTCAAGGCCTTTCAGTCGTCTTTCGGTTGTCACTCGCACATCAGCGGTAAGGTTGTCCTGGACATTGTTGAAGCAAGCGGTGTATGCAACAAGATATCACGCACCTTTGCTAGTAAACGTTGCGTCTGCCGTAACGAGGCTTTGATCTTGGAGACGCCCGGTGTGCTTCCCGACGCCTTTGGCTGAGGTTTGTGCGATTTTGCCGTCGATTTCTGCGTTCTTGTCGGTGCCATTGTGACGGAAAGGAATTAGGAAAGCAAAGAACCCTAACCTCAAACTGATCGGCAGAATAATCCCGAGCTGGCGGCAATTTTATCTCTGCCCCTTACCGCCATCTTCTCTCATCTGTATTCCAGTAGTCGGCCATGCGCAACCTCTGCTTGGCGGCATCTACGTCGCTGGATTTACCCAACATCCAAATATCCTGCTCGACGACCGACCTAGATCAAAATATCGACTACATAGCGTCGGAGAGATGCAATGCAGATGCGGACGTTGATGTGGAGATATACAAGGCGGAACGGGATAACTCGCAGGTGCGTGTGGCGCATGTATCTGCTGCTTACTGGAGCTGACAGACGCCAGGATCCAAAAGTATCGTTATTCACAAGGTTTACATCCACTGCAAGAATTCCGATTGCTGGCTCCCAAGTAATCTCCGTACGCGTCCTACTGGATACCCAGCAGCTTGTGGCTATCATGGCCGGCGGAGATATAACTGTCATCCCTCTAGACGAAGGCATGGTGCGTCGATCCCTCGCCAATTCCTCATTGTCGTTGAACAAGTTTGATTTAGTCTGATGTAGTGGGCACCGTGGATGGCGGAATCCTAGCCGCTTCATGGAGCTCTGACGACTCGACTCTTGCTCTTGTTACCGGCGACGAAAAACTCATACTCATGACCTCAACTTTTGAAGTGCTATCCGAGGCACCTCTGCACATCTCTGGTTTCGGTGAAGGTGCGCTCAAAATATCTGTCAAGTATTGTCCACTCAAATAGCGCGTGTAGATGCGCCAATCAACGTCGGCTGGGGCTCCAAACAAACACAATTTCACGGATCCGTAGGCAAAGCAGCTGCCACCGCGCCAACCAGATTCAAGCATATCACAAGCCCCGATGATGACCTTGCGCCACGCATATCATGGCGCGGAGACGGCGCCTACTTCTCTGTTTCATCCATCTCAAAAGAGAACTTCCGCACCTTCCGTGTTTACGACCGTCAAGCAGTCTTGCAAACCACCTCCGAGGACGTGCCAGGTCTGGAGCATCCGCTAGCTTGGCGTCCGTCTGGCAACCTCATTGCTAGTACACAGCGGTTTGGATACGAAGGCGGAGGAGCGGGCAAGGAGGGCCGACATGATATTGTTTTCTTCGAGAGGAATGGACTGAGACACGGAGAGTTCGGGATCAGGGTCTCCGATTTAAATTTGGGGAGGAAAGGGGATTTGAGATGGGGGTATAACGTCAAAGAACTGAGATGGAGTTCAGATTCGAACGTTCTCGCGGTTTGGATACGACGCGAAGAAGGGGACTTGGGTAGGTTTTCACAGTCTTTGATATTACTCGGGCTGATGATTTGCTCAGTTCAACTGTGGACCATTGGAAACTACCACTGGTACCTTTCTATGCTTCTATAATCCACATCATCTAACTGCTCTTCAGGTATCTTAAGCAAGAAATCGCCGCTCCCGCTTCGTCGCCGAAATTCACTTCGGTTGAATGGCATTCAGAAAAGGCACTTAGTCTAATAATGACTACACACAGTAGGTCCGCTCATTTTCGTGAGATACGATGATTGCTAAATCTACGTCTTAGCACAACTCATACAACGAACGTATGCATGGGAGACTTGTTCTTCTCCGACAGCCCCACCCAACGATTCGGGCTCTGTCTGTGTTATTGATGGATGTAGGTCCGCTTTGTTGCGTCCGTGTTGTTTTTCCCAAGCTAACTTGTTCGCAGCTAATCTTTTGTTAACTCCCTTCCGAACACAGAACGTCCCTCCTCCCATGTCTTCCTATCAATTCTCTGTACAGAGTGTAGTCGTACCTTCATACAGCTCGCGGATACCCGTGCATACGTCCTTTGCCGAGGATGCAGACATAGTCGCTGTACTTTGGGAGAGCGGGCATGTCGAAACGCATTCACTCAATACGCGTCTTGGTCCCGGCCGCGGAAAGGCGATGCAACCCGCGCTACTACGGTCTTTTGATATCCCAGCCGACTTGGGGCTGAGCGTTCGTCAAGTCTCATTCTTGGACGCATCGAAGATCTTGCTTTTGGGTAGTCGGGAGCAGGGTTCAGACCTGTTGGTCATCGCCGACGCGACTGATGAGAAGGAAACGACGTTCAAGTCGGTACCTCTCCCTTCAAGAAATGGACACCTCATCGCCGCCAATCCGAGCATAGCTTGGCAGTCACTGGCCGGGGAGATCTTCTCGAGTACGTCGCTGTTGAACCCTCTCGGGCCTCGTTGTAATTTCCACTATAGTCGACGCAACTACGCAAACGGCAAGCTTGGTAGCCAGATTCACATCACCTTGTTGGAACACCAGAAGCGTCGTTTTGGAAGATGGCGCTACTATATTCATCGGCTACTCTGAATCTGGGAAAATGTTCATTAGCTCTGGTCCCGACGCTACGGCACTCGTAGTGGCGAACGCCACATCCTTCACTGTGGCGTCTGGCTTCCTCATCTTCACCACTGGCGCGCACGAAGCGCACTTTGCCCCACTCAACTCCCTACTTGCGTTTGTGCAGAACGAAGAGGAGCGGGACACGATCAAGGCCAGTTGGGAGAAGCGTCGGGTTGAGCGGGGGTCGAGGATTGTCGTCTCGGTACCTAGTGCCATGAGCCTAGTCCTGCAGATGCCTCGAGGAAATCTTGAGACTATCAATCCGCGCCCGTTGGTCATGGAGGTCGTCAAGCAGGATCTCGACCAGTACGTTCTTCAAGCAATTTTTGGAGGCTTGGAGTCTAAATCTGTTATACAGATGTCAGTTCCGCAAGGCGTTCACTGCGTGTCGTAAACATAGGATTGATCTGATCGTCTTGGTGGAGCATAACCACGAGGCGTTCTTGAGCAATGTATCTGGGTTCGTGGACCAGGTTCACGAGGTGGATCATATCAACTTGTTTCTGGCGAACGTGGGGTGAGCGGGGCTGTTATATTTGCTTCTGACGTACTCGACGCTGATGCTTTGGGAAGACGTTCCTCTCAATCTCCAGAGACTATTGCCATGATATGCGATGCCGTGCGACAGGAACTCGAAAAGAGAGATTTGACCAACTACGTGAACTCCATCCTGACTGCCCACGTCGTCAAGACTCCGCCAGATCACGAAGCGGGCCTCTCGCTATTGCTAAGACTTCGAGGTAGGTCCCAGACTTATCTCAAATCACACGTTATCGGGCATTGATGGGTTGAGCAGATGACAATCCACATCTTGTCGAGGATGCTGTCAAGTATATAATCTTCCTGGTAGATGCTGACAAACTCTACAACACTGCACTGGGGATGTACGACTTCTCCCTTGTGTTGATGATCGCCCAACATGCCCAGAAGGTGAGGTGGAGCATTGCCTGCCATACGCAGACTGACTGATCTCGTCCTCTTAGGACCCCCGAGAGTATCTACCCTTCCTTCGGGAACTCCGTGCTATGAAGCAATACATTCAGCGGTATCACATCGATGATCACCTCAAACGCTACGAGAGTGGACTTCGGAACCTCCGTCTTGCCGGTAAGGCGCTATTTTTGTTGTCTCCGAGTACGCCATATAATTCATTGCCGCATTCGCAGGAGATGAACACTTCGATGAGGCGATATCGTACGTAGAG
The DNA here is from genome assembly GCA_019915145.1 of Strobilurus orientalis. Classification (NCBI taxonomy): domain Eukaryota; kingdom Fungi; phylum Basidiomycota; class Agaricomycetes; order Agaricales; family Physalacriaceae; genus Strobilurus; species Strobilurus orientalis. The sequence continues at coordinate 3,270,304 of JAHLML010000007.1, read as the reverse complement.
CGCCATCAACTGTACGAGACGGCGTTATCCATATGGAGAGATACACCTCAGTACCACGTAAGATGTCTTTCCATCCGGGTCTGAGAGCATAGCGCTAATAGCATCGGTGTTGTCAGACGGTCTTGTCGGTGTATGGAGACTGGCTATTTGAGCGACGGGAATTCCGTCAGGCGGCGTCAGGTGAGACGCTATGAGAGACTATGCATCTCGAGTTTAATTTCCGTCTTGTTTAGTCTTCGTTGAAGCTTCAGCGCTGGCCAAGGCGATGGTAGCCTATGAGAAGGCATTAGATTGGCAGTGTCTATTTGATCTGGCTATCAAGACCGAGATGACAGATGAAGATACTGAAGCCACGGCTTATAGAATCGCTGGTGAGTTGATAGCTCTGATGGTTTTCGCTGACTGACCCTGACTCACAGAGGACTTGACCGCTAAGAAGCGCCATCCGGAGGCAGCGCGCGTCCTTCTGGATTACACTAGCGATGTTCGGGAAGCAATAATCATTCTTACTCAAGGAAATACCATTTCTGAAGCTCGGCGCGTTGTGAGTATATTCATGCTCAACGGCCTTCAAGATCTAAAGTTTACATCACAGGCAACGTTGAAGCGCAAGCCCGAACTTCTGGAAGAGGTCATCTACCCGGGTGCTCTGGACAGTCGAGCTCAAATTTCTGAAGATCTGAACGAAATGAGGGAGCAGCTTCAGAAGCAGTTCGATAGGTTGCTCGAACTGCGCATTAAGAGGGTGGAGGAGCCCGGTTCGTGTTGAATGATGGTTCTATTGTTTGGTTTCTCATTTTTTGCGTAGACGCGTTCTTTGGCGTCGAGGACACAACGCTCCAAAACGTCGACGTTATGACAGATGTCTCAATGCCGTACACTGCCTTCACTCGGTACACCGTGGCTCCAACAGCCACTTCTCGAGCTTCATCGAAGTAGTTTTCTTCGTCGCTGTCTTCTCCCTGCAGAACTAATCTCCCTATTCAGACGTTCTTCTCGTTCGAAGAGAAAGCAGGAGCGCAAGGTGGGCTCAGGGAGGAAAGGAACCGTTGATGAAGAGGAGTATCTTGTCAAGTCAATTGCCAAACTCGTAGGAAGATTCACCACCTGTCGAAGTATGTCTCTCAGCATGGCAGATCGTTCACACTCTAACGAAACTTTTAGACGAGGCCAGGGCTCTCATACCACACCTCTTCCAATTCACCGCCGAGCACCGCACCGAAGGGTTGGCTCTGCAGGAGGAGATAGGGACTTTCGAACGCCGACTCAGTGACACTGTGAACGAGGTTTGGAAGAAACCTACGGAGGGGCCCGACGGCTCAGATGAGCCCAGAGATTCATGGGCTGCGAGGATGGAACAAGCCGAGAAATCGAAACGACTAAACCCTATCGACTCGGTGCCCAAACCAGATCTCGACGGCAAAACAGAATGGCGGCTGAGATTATTGGATTTCGAAAGTTGAGCACTTGTTTGTGTATGTCGGATGTAATGGATGCCTTGTACTTGTGTCAAACTTGTGTCGCAGGTCGATCAGTGGATGTTGAGATGGCGACAGCAACATGAGATACTGGCACTGATTGGTAACACTTAATTGTGAAGTTTCGGAAGCTGTGCGGTCAAGCCTGGTCAACTACTTAGTTGACGTCGTTAACGTCTTGAATGATAGGTCTAGTGGGGTCAATACGCATCGATCTGGGTACTTGGGGTGACGTCTCTTGCTAGACAGCCCGAGATCTTTTATTTCGGCGTACTATGTAACGTGGTATCAGAGGAAGGTCATGTCTCGTTTCTGATGGAAGTGGACGTTAAGATGGCTCAGTTGCTCCGGATCCGCTCAATTGCCTTCAATTGCTGCCCATCGGGATGCTGCTCTGAGTCGTTTGCAATGAAAAGACCGTGCCTCCGACGACTGGGATTCGCACGCGCTCGGAGAGGATGCGCTGAACCTTGATGATTGTTGATATTTACTCATTCTACTCGTACGTGCTTTCGTATGAAGTATGTATTGGTTCTCCATTATGTACTTAGTCCCGTCACTCCTGATTTCGAATAGATTCCATTCTCGGGATCTATCGCCGAGGAGCGGGGAAGGCGTTTGACAGTGTCCCGCCACTCAATTGTCAAAATAAGCTGCCGCAGAATGACCGAGAGCGGCCCGTGCTGTAGCTTTGGGCACTAGTTGTCCGTCCGGCGTCGTTCGAGCTCGACGTTCAGCAGAACCCAATTCGGGTGCCTGGCCGGAAGTGGCCGAATCAGGTTACAGGGCTGTATCAGCCTGTATCAGCTTCTTTGAAGGGTCCTCCTTCTCGATTTCTACCTTCTCCTCTCTCCCTTCACCTGCTTCAAAACTGGCAGCCTTCGCTATTCCACCTTTCTCTCTGGACCTTTCATGACCGCCGGATCTCCTCCAGCCTATTTGCTTTGGGCTATACTGGCATGCACTGCAAGTCATCCAACAATTGCACCCTTTCCCTCCGAGACCTTACGCTTTCCCTCGCAGTTCCAAATCTTCATGACCGTTCATCTTTGGGCATACGATAGGCTACAATGCCTCAGATGGTCGTCTGGACGGCAGCCTGGCGCGTTCAAGAGAGTTATGACGTTCGTGCCCCTACCCCATCATGAATATACCCCTTTCTGACCGGTTCATGCTAGATATTCCTACGTGGCCACCGTACCATTACTGGTGATTTTCAGCGTCGCAATGGCGTCAATAAAATACAAAGAAGGTGCGGTTCGTATTGGGCTGCTCTGTCGCGCTCGTATTTATCTTCATGTTCAAGGATATATCCTCCTCGGGCAAGGTCCTTCTGGCACAAGTGAGCGCTCACATCGGTATCGCGAACTACACACGAACATTTCTCAGTTGTACCTCGCCCTTTCGTCTTCTGGAACGAAACTAGTACACGATGGGTACTCCCCCTCTATTTCGTCTTGAGCTTCGCTTGGGCTTTCGAACTGTGAGCTTAAATCATCCTGCTTCTTGTGTTTTACTTGCAAATTCTGAAACATCTCCAGCGTCACGCATCTTGAAGGTTTGGCACTTACCTTGGCAACGCTTGGGTCGCGATGGCTGATGACATCGGCTAGAATTGACGTTCTGGCTCTTCCTCCTTCACCAAGGGCCAAGCAAGAGACTATGGTTCCATAGCTGGGAATTCCGTGTATGGTACTTGGGTATCGATTATATATTTCTACACATTCATTTTCCCCAGCTGACCTTGCACCTTACAGGAAGCATGATAGCTGTCCTGGGTATGCCCCTTGTAACCCTGATGAAGCGACGGGCCCTCGAATCGTGCTTAGCTTGGATATTTCTGAGCGGGTCTTCAGCAGGTGCTTTCACCACTGTTTGCTTCCTGTATGTTATCGCGAGATTTCCGCGTTTCATTCGACAAGTCAAGACGGAAGGCGCGGAACCGGAAGTTGTCGTGAGATTGGTGTCGTTCTACCATCTGAATGTGAGCGCAAACGCGAACGCGGCTTTGATCACACTTAAAACAATTCTACACTCTAGATCGTCCGTGTCATCTTCCGATTCTTCTTCAATGTTCCCCTGCTCGTTTTAGGCGTGGATGGGATTCAGCCTCCGTATCCCGTTATCAGACATGCGTAAGTGCTCTTCGGCCTTCCTCATTTTTTTTACTAAACATTTGACACACACAGTTTCTGGGCCGGTAAGACTACGATCTTCGTCTCGTAAACGCCGTCATGATCTCATCTGACCTAGATGTACTGCTCATGGTAGGAGGGATTGGGTGTTTTGTGTCTTCCGCGTTCACGCTGCTGGTCAGGAGCCCACATCAGATCCGGATTTTGATACTTACCGACCGACAGCTATTCTTTCCGCGGCCCGACGCGCGTGAAGCTGCCCGCAAATTCGCATCACCTACGTCTCCCAACCTCGTTCACCGTCGCACGACTTCGTCACTCCCGCGCTATCACGTTCGAGATCCGTCGCCAAAGTTCCCTGTTACCGTCGCCGTTGTGGACGATCCGTTCCAGTATCCGGGCGACAGCTCGCAGCATTCGTTGGACCTCCATCATCACCATCCCCATCATCGGCAATTGTCAAACCACGAAATTGGGACAGCTGGTCATGATGCTGCTCACCTGCACGGGGAATCAGCGGAGACAGTGCAAATCCATGCTCTGAAACCCGCCGGCCCTCTTGACTCGCCGGTGAGGGAGGAGCTCTCTGGATTACCTGCGAATGTCGTTCACCCATATGTATGTGACGTGTTACTTCCACCGGCGTCGCTCACCTTTCACGCCAGGTCATGTCCTTCACCTCGCCCATTGACCTTTGGGACGAAGACGACCTACCACGGGCCATCTAAAACTCTATCTCTTGTTTTGTTTTGCGACTGCCATGTACTGATGAAACATACTTTGTATTACCATGCTCTATATTCTGCTCTCACACCATACCCACCCCCACTATCCTAATTTGTACCCTCATCTTGTATGTACATAAGTCCTTCGGTCTTCTCTGTGTTACTCAGTGGCGTAGGATATTGCTTTCTCAATCTCATCATTACATACCATATACCAATAGGAATAACAGCGGAAATTGATTACACGTTTCTTCCAGGGAAGGATGATACTGCAGCGTAACGGGGATTCCTTCCAGTTCGGTGGCTCGCCCTGAGAAGATCATAACTGGAGTACTAAGATAATGAATGCCTCACGTCGGTAAATAGGATGTAGCTTAGGAAAGCTGCGTTCCATGTATACCAACGAACCCTAAGACTCACTCATAATGAACAAGAAGTGTGGCGTAATCGGACAAGTAGCCCTTAGACTGGCGAGACGGACAGGCAGCTAGGGGAGACAGATTACAGCATTATCAGACCATCTAATAGTATTACTACTAGTAATAGTCGAATTCTTGTGGAATCGACTGGAATCGATCGATATAATGGCCCAGCTCCTGTAGGAATAGATTCCGAACGACCGTTGTGCATTGCCGGATCAACAACGACGTGTTCAATTTAGATCGTCGCGTCGCTCAAACAGTACTTAGTTAGATATGTGGTATGCTACAGATAACATTCCGTGTGATATTTCGATACATACACATAATTTTCACTTCTTGTACACATTATTACACCTCGATTTCTTACGCGCCCAACAGAGGCTTGTGCTTCGCGGACGCCTCCTCGGGCTCATTGAAGATGTTGATGTCCCAGGTAGGCTTGGAGTAGAGGTAAGGGATGTTGAAGCGAGTGTGGTCCTTGGCACCGATAGCAGAGATCTTCTCGTAGTCCTCGGGACTCAGAGTGACCTGCTTGAAGTTGGAGGTGATGCGCTCGGGCTGGACACTCTTGGGGATGACAGAGTAGCCGCGGTACACGCCCCACGCAACAAGGACCTGTGCTGTTGTCGCGCCGAGCTTGGTGGCAATTTCGTTGACGACGGGGTGGTCGGTGAGTTTGGGCTTGTTCAGCACTGAAGAACTGGTAAGTACGCGAGAACGATATGGGAGTGAAGACAAGCTTACTGTTGTTACCGAGAGGGCTGTACGCGGTGATGTGGATGTTCTTGGATTTGCAGTACGCGACAAGATCATCCTGGGGAAGATACGGGTGGGCTTCGATCTGGTTCGCGACCTGGGAAAGAATGCGGGGTAAGGGGAATTACCTCCGTGATCATGGGATCGTACATACCGGGACGACACCAGTGGCTTTGATAATCCCCTCAAGCTGGGCAATGTTGAAGTTGGATACACCAATCGCCTTGACCTGTGCCGACATCAATGACTCTCGCGACATAGGCTGGGGGAGGTGAGGCAAACCTTGGACTTTGGCAGGTTGATCAGGGCTTTCCAAGTCTCGACGATGGGGGTTTCGAGGTCAAGGTCGACAACATTGGGGTCGGTAGGACTGGGAGGCTCGAGGCCCTTGCCAGTGTCGTTGAAGGCAACAGGCCAATGAATGACTATGAAGGCATGTTTGGAACAAAGATTACACAAATCGACATACACGCACGGTAAAGGTCAAGGTAGTCGGTACCAATCTGAGCGAGGGTGATATCAAGCTCCTTCTCAACAAGCTCAGGCTTGTGCGCGGTATTCCAGAGCTTGGAGGTGATGAACAGATCCTCGCGCTTGACAACGCCAGGAACGAGCTTCTTCAGCGCAGCGCCGACCTCATCCTGGTTCTGGTAGATGTAGGCCAAGTCAAGGTGGCGATATCCTGCCTCCTTCACGGCGTACTCAACCTATCGGTCACAATTGAGTCAGTGCGCGATGAGACCAAGACGAAGTGAGACTCATACCGCGTTCTCAACTTCTTTGGGCTTGGAAAGCCATGTCCCCAGGCCGATTTGGGGAAGGGGCTGACCGCTGGCGAGCTCGACTGTTTTGTTTAAAGACATCGATGGCAGATGGGAATGGGAATGGGTAGGAAGACGATGAACTCTTCGATATGACGCCTTAAATATCAGGAAATCAACGGCCCGCGATGGTGGGTCCGGGCCGCATGCCCTGTCCGGACTTGTTCTTACTTTTTCCGGGCCCCAGCAAGCCCAACAGGCAGGATTGCGTGTAACGCGATATTGAATGTACTAGCTGATAGCAAACCTCATTGGTGAGGAGGATCAATAAGTAGCGCCAAGGTGAAGGTAGACAATCTAGCACGGAATCGGTCCCGTCACTCGAGTCTCGCGGAGATCTGAATACCGGTGCCCGTTTAATAGTAATGATCCTGCTACGGCAAGGCTACAGTAGGCAAAAACTGTTTTCGTATCAGAGAGAATAAATTAGGAGGATGAAATGCTGTCCATGCTGATGATGAAAGTCTTGTCTCCAGCAAGCTAGGCTTTTGAGAGTATTTTGGCGCGGGTCAAATACCAATATCCGTACCGAGAGCCTGTCATTCCATAGACACCGCGCTGGCTGAGATGGGAATGAGATACTTGAAGAGCAGAGGTGCTCTTGTCGCGCATTGGAACGAATGTAAGTTATGATGCATGATGATGGGCGAAACACACGAGGCTCTCAGCGGCGCACTCCAGACATTGTCCCCAAAAAGGCAACTGGGTCCGCCATGTTTTCTCCTCCCAACATGGTGTTCTTGTTCTGCCTCTACGCTATAAATCTTGGCAACGCGCCCTAATCTTGCCGCATCGTACCACACTATGCGTCTTTCACCGCCACTTGCGTCCATTCCAGTGGAGCAGGACGAGAGCCTCGTCTCGGCCGGGCTTTTTCAAGCGACGCGCCAGTATGTGCTGATTGGCGTGGAGGCGCAGGGCCACTTGTCGACGGAAGAGCTCATGCTGCGGCCGGGAGCCAGTGATATCTTGCGGTGGGAGCTCAGTGCGCCAGAGAAGGGGTGGCAGGCGATGCATGTCCCGCTCATGGACAAGGAGGAGATCCTGGTTTTCAAGCTGGATGAAAGCTCGCGTTTACTAGCTGTTCTGTCTTGGTGCGTTGGCATCCGATCTTGGGTCTGAAGCCCTCTAATGAACGGACAGGTTCGACGAGCCGGAGCGTCAGGATATCAAAGTGAAGCTTCACCTGCTCAATTTCGACACCCTTGCGCCCATCCTGGCACAGGCGCCCCAGGAATTACATCTTCCATGGAAACGGGAACTGTGCCGAGAGGAGTCGCCCAGCGCATTTCTTGACATCCAGGGAGATCTGGTCGGCGTCTTCATACACGAGCTCATCTCAAAGTCTCACCTACGCGTACTAAATTGGAGAACGGGAATTTATGCATTGGTACGTCAAGCTGATCCTTCCCTTTCACCTCACTCTTATCCTTGGTATCCAGGAGCACACCTGCAGCCGCGCAGACCAGGGCTCGAGCTTCTCCTTCATCAGCTCCAAGACCGTTGCCGTCGCTAACAGAGCGAGGGGCACAATAGATCTCATTCCACTCTTCGCATCTTCAACGGAGCACATCCACTGCCTGGAAATTCCTTCCAGCCTCCTCCCCGCCGCACCCACCCCTCTGTCCCTAAGTGTCTCTTCTCATCGCAGCTCTGAGGTCGTCCTATTCAAGTTCGGGGCACCCTTCGGAAAGCAACAATATCTCATCATCGCACGCAAAGACCTCCGTCGTTTTTCTGCCGAGTACCCACCATCCTTCCCCGACCTATCTACCAGTACGATGACCGACGGTCTGGTTTCCGTGTCTTGGTCGCAATGGGGCAAATACGCGGAGGCGCACTCGACGCAGACGCTGCAATCAGATATCTTCATGCTGGATGGGTCGTGGCTCGTGATGAGGACGCGGACTCAGGATGGGAATCAGTACGTGGTGAGGGACCAAATTTCGCACAGGAAGCTTCTCGATGTGGTGCTGGATTACCAGGATATCATTGTCCAGAGTGATTCGGGCAGAATTCTGGGTCTACGAGTGAGGGTTTTCTGTCTATTCGTTCTATCTTTGGGCCTCACCCATTCACAGAGTTACGAACATGGAGCAGGAGACAGGACTTTCCAGGAAATCGATATCTTTGACCTTCGCTAATATCGGTCGTATGGACGTATGGCATCACTTTCGCATTTTCTTTCGTATCATCTCTCAACGCAATATGATTCTTGGTCTTACACATACCTGCAGAGTAATTTCATGCACCTTCTCCTGGCGAGTTCGAGCCCCTGCAATTCGAAGCACGAACAGTCAATCCTCTGAGATTAAAAGTGATCATTACAAATGAGGAGAGATCATGATGTTCGACGAATGAAAAAGTCGTTGAAGACCATGTGCGTACACACACTAAACTGTCACGACTCTATCCTTCTTCGTCTGCTGTCCCTCCCTCCCGAAGTACCGTTCGCTCTCGAAAGACCATTCGATCATACCAGCGATACCCATCTCAATGCCGTCTAGGAATTCTTCGACGATTGCAGCGTTGCTATCCCCAGAAAACACAGGCATTTCAGAAGAACGAAGGGCGCGGAACTGGTCGGCAGTGTTTTCGAACATTAGGCCGATCTCGTTCAGCGCGCTCTGGACGGTCATGCCCTTTTCCTTCATCACAACTGTGACGAGGTTGTGGAAGGGGTCGTTTGAGCGAACTTCGTTCCGGAATGAATAGACGTCCTGTATGAGCTGACATTTAGTCGCGCTCGAGAGCAATGGCAAATGGGACATACGTTGATCATGAGTATCAAGTCAATCCCCAACTTCAGGGCTTTCTGCATGAACTCTCCTTCGTATATCTTGTCTGGAAGATCGCGATTCGCGATGATAAGATCTATTGACGGATGGGCACCTGAACCTGGTCGGCGAATGGCGAAATATTCGTCCTGAGGCCGAATGTACTGGTTTCCTCTGTCCACAGCTTGCGCATACGTGGCGTCGAGGTATTCCTCGAAGTGCTGTATATAGCGTGCCGCGGTTGAGGCGGTGCACTTTGCGTCGTTGAGGGTGCGTGACCAGAACCTGGTGAACGCGTCAGGGCCTAGCTATGAACACAAGTGAGAGGCCTACTCTCGTGTCATCCTGCCAAGACACGTCTCGTTTTCAGCAGGCTTATCTGGGTGCCTAAAATTTGCTTGAGCGCCACTGTAGAACATGTCACAGCAAAAGAAAACAGACCTGAAGGCGTACATAACCTCATCGCATTGCCGCCTCACAGTAGGCGCATCTTCTTCATCCGTGAGATGGTCGATGACAAAGTACAGATGCATTTGCTCGATCGTCGCCCGTACGTGGGCTGCATTTTGAAGCTTGGGATAGAACAGAGAGGCGAAGAGCCCGAACTTGCACTTCAGAAACTTCGAGATGGCCCGAGGATCCGTGAAGGGCTTGTTGGACTTGACCCACTCGTCAGCTTGAAGGATCATGTCGTCGGCAAGTGGATTCTCTTCCCATTGGACCCCCCAGATATAAGGAAGGTCTGGGAGCGTGATGGAGATGGAGTCGGGCGACTGGAGCCAAGTCATGATGAAAGGTCTGGTGAGTTGAGGCTACCTGGCTGAGAGTGAGGGCCTTATATACTATGCCCTCGGAGTTCCATCTACTCCGGTGCCATTCATGTGTCATAACGCTCGTACACTTCGAATTCGTACACCCGCTCTCCTCGTATAGCTCGAGCACTAACGGCATTGACTGTCGCAACCGTGCATCTCGAATGACATTCAGCCATTTTCACAGAGAGATAAGACCCACACGCTGGTATGTGTGTCGACTCGTGAAGCGGACAATAGCCAGACTTACCTGTGCGACATGTGGCGTACCTGTCCAGTCACACGGTACCAAGACCTCCGTTTGCTTAGGTTGGCAACCGGTATAAGTCATGAAAATTACGTAGCTGGAATCAGTCTCGTGAGCAGTGGCCGGATGGCGCGTCGGAGTAGCCTGCCAGTGGAAACCCGGCTCTAGAAGCGAAGACAGTCGTTCCGAGTCGCTGCGTCGGAGGATGAGAAGATAGGCTACATTTTATCCGTCAAAGTGTCATGCAAAGGACGTGAGTGCGAACGTCGAACGATGATTGGAGATGATCACTTCGAGGTTTCGGAGTACAAGAGCCCGTGGCGTCTGGTATTTTGCATGACCAACACTATTCGCTGAGGCTTCCCACATATTACATGCGAAAATGCTGCATTGCTGCAAATGAACCCACCCGCTGTTTCATACTTCCGGAGACTCTGTCTTGGATGAGGCAGGCAGGTGAAGAGAAGACATACTGCATATGCTCCGTTGGTGTCACTTGAGATTGGACCTTTGATTTGAGGTCAGACTGTATTCAGTATTGAAGTACCGTGTGAAGACCTTGTAATGCCAAACCTTCAATACCGAAGACTTCTATGCCACAAAGAACAAATTCAGTTCGCGTCCTACAGACTTTCGCAGACTGGCCACTCCGGGTTGCCTTTTCTCTACTTTCTGTATTCTGCGGTCTTCGCGGTCCAGAAAATGACCAACATTGAGTATCTCAAGATCGGACACAATGTTCACGGACCTACATGTCGTTAGAGCATGGGATACCAAGCCGTATATCATCACCCTGTACGATGGAGCTCGTATAACGATACACTTGCCACACCTCGCGCCGCGCGGAAAGTCCACTGTGACTGCTGTAATCCCGACACATGATCAAAAATGGAAATTCCCGACTCACAATTTCGCAATGGGCAACGAAACTCCACCTTCCACAGCTCATCATTACTATAACTTATAAGGTTTCCAGTCGTGACCCACAATACGGCGTCATTGACCGTGACGCACCAATTCTCGTCACCCACACCACCGCCCCACCGTCGTACACTGCACGTGTGCGCGCAATATAAATGACATGCCAAGCTCCCTTCATCTCATCCTAACTTTCAACACCGTGGCTTCTCTCAAAGCATCCCGACTTATAATCAGCCTCACACGCCGCAACATGTCCGCTTCTGGTACGTCGCGTACTGCTTTGCAGCATTGCTCTGGCCGTGCTCAATGTGCCCACAGCCAACGTGAACAAAGACCCCGCCCACGTCGCCGGCGGATTGAAGGCCGCAATCCATAATCCCAACGTGTCCGAAGAGGCGAAGGCCCAAGCTAGCGCCCGTCTGCAAGAGATGTCCGGCGAGACCACGGAGACTGGTACGCGAGATGAACACACAAACAGAGTTCTCGGTGAGTGACCTTGAGTATTATCATGGCGCGTCAAGTCTGAAGAACTGTTTCAGGTGGATACAAAGCAACAATCAACAGTAAGCATCCAATGCGTGGAAGCCCATTGATCAAGAACTGACACATTACATGTCAGACGTCTACACCTCCGAGTCTGCCAAAAAGCATGCAGAGGAAGTTCTCCAAGCCGCCGGTATCACAGTCGAACCAGCAACCGAGGCCGAGCGCGACGAGCATGATATTCGTGTCCTGGCTGGCTACAAGGCCGCTCTGAATAGTGAGGGCGTCTCTTGAGTGACTCGATACGCTTTCTGAACGACGACTCCAGATCCACGGGTATCAGAAGAGGCCAAAGCACACGCCAGAGAATACTTGAAGGCCAACAATGCTCTTTAAGTGTTTGCGGAGCTATAATCTTGCTTGAGGACTGCTATCAGCTGTAACTGTATGTAATTGTGGAGGTTTACCTGTACTATAATGCTATTTGCTTTGATGTTTTATCATGGTGCTGATAAGTAAAAATGAAGTGACGACGATGCCTGATTCCCAAAAAGGCAACCGGTTCTTTCTCCTGACCGCGACGGTCCGCACGTTCCGCCTTGTCGAGGCATGTCGCATTTAATTTTCAAAGCAAGGCATGCCCTCTCACCTAATAGTAAAGGCGAACACCGAGCCAATGATGGAGACTCCACCGGAAACGGCGCCTCTACTTCCCAGCAGCAGTTCGCTTGACCGCGTCGGATTGAGGACCCTGATTGTGCAGCATTTATCAAGGTGCGTGAGCTCTTTCCCCGCTGCAAGTCCGCTGCACAGGTGCTGACATTGTGCAGTGCCTGGGGCGACCGCACTGCAGAATTCGCACTATATCTCTATCTCATCACATATTTCCAGGATACCCTGCTTCCCTCGTCGATATTCGGATTTTCATTGACACGTACGAACCCCCACACACATGCTGGTCTTCCTCATTGACCTCAGTCAGTTACCGGCATCGTCTTGTCACATCGGGCAGGAGCACTTGTTGATACAGTCGACAAACTTCGTCTCGTTCGCGCCTGCATACTCGTACAGAAACTATCTGCCTTATGCGCCTACATCTCCCTTGCCGCCCTCTTCGAATTAGGCGAGTCTCCGAGCCTATACCAGCCTGTCAATGCCGGCCTCTTTGCGTGCATCGTTCTTTCCGGCTGCACACTCCACCTCGCGACTGTAACCATATCCATTGCTGTCGAGCGAGATTGGGCGACCTGCATCTCGCGCGGCACGTCTGCCGATGTGACCTCCAGGAATTTGTCTCGCCTCAATACCTGGCTACGGCAGACAAATTTACTCTGTAAACTTGTCGCTCCACTGTTCGTATCCTATCTGACTGTCACGTTGGACACCGACCGGACAAGACTCCTCTCCGTGCGCATCCTGAGCATAATAACACTTTCTTCGATGTTGTTCGAACTGTACTGGATCGAGGTTGTGTATCGCCGTTTCCCTGTTCTTGCAGTAGAACAGACCCAAAGGAACGATGGTATTAGGGCTAACACTGCCCAGCAAAACCACCCAGGACCAGGTATGGGAGACTGGCTCGAGTTGTTTCGTCTGCCGGTTTTTTACTCGTCACTGGCCATATCACTTCTCTACCTCACTGTTTTATCGTACGCCACTGGCTTCTTTTCCGTTCATCTCGGACTGACGTCTTGCACCAAGCTTTGACGGCACCATGCTGGGCTATCTCAAGACCCTTGGCTTTTCTGACGCACTCATTGCTCTTATGCGGGGAGTCTGTGTTGTCACTGGTCTCCTTGGAACCATGATCGCGTTTCCTCTCGAGAAGAGATTGCAGAGTGACGTTCGCGCTGGGAACTGGAGCATTTGGTCGATGGTCATCACCTTGTTCCCGGCCTTGTTGTCTTTTACTATGCATCGCAATGCTGGTACGGACCACGAAAGTCTGGGACTTGTAGGTTCCGTTTTCCTATTTGGCGGTGAGCCTCCGTGTCCACCGTACTGCTTTTAACTGAATGAAGATCTTGGACTTAGGCATGGCGCTCTCGCGTGTCGGACTGTGGTCTTTTGACCTCATTCAAACAAAGCAACTACAAAATGCCCTGCAGGCCCATCCGAAGCGGAATACACTGACAGCACTGCAATACACCATGCAGAACGTTGCTGATCTCGCCAAGTGTGTATCAGCTATGTCTCGCGGTCTTTTTTTTTATTGACGTTCACGAAGATATGTACTGACCATGGCACTTTGGAGACCCTCGCAGTTTCGGTTTGCTGCCCTCACGTCGTACATCAGTATAACTGCCGCAGCGTTTGTCTACGCGTGGTATGTCAAGAAGGAACGTGGACACGTCGTTCATATCAATATGAACTGGTTGAAGAAGATACTCTAAATATGTAGAGTCCGTACTTCTCTCAACACGTCCAGTTTCTTGCGACAGCTTTGTGTGGGTCTGTCACCTACACTCACAACAGTGATCAACCTGGCAAGCGATTTCTGGCGGACGAATAATTGCCCCGCCTTGGAAGGTGTATGGCATTCCGAATCTTGAGTAAGCCTATTGCAGTCCTGAATCATTTCTGTCCGATCGATACACGTATTTCCTCGGCGATGAAACTGATTCTTCACAGGACAGATGAAGACCGTCTGTCAGCGGCAAACCCATGATTTCGAATACTCACCCAGAACGTCTGTTCGCATTTTCTGCAGTGGCGGGCTTGGCTTTGGAAATCGATCTCCGAAGCCACTATTCAGGCATTTCGGGGCGATACCTTGAAGCCTGTTTATACAGGTGTAAACACAGCATAGCCTCATCTTTCGAAGAGACGTTCTGCGATGATCGCGGGGTAACAATTCGATGGCATGCTTACGCGTTGAGAGAATCGATAAGCCGGATCGAGGCAGGCCGGTTGTGTATTTGGGAGCTCCGCATTCAGGCCGTCATGAACTCGAGCGGTGGCAGGAGAAATCCGCAAGACTGCTCTGAGAGGTGTGTAACGTATTTCAAACGATACAGCTGAAGTCCACGCGTCGGACACTATCAGGATGCGCTGTCAATCGCTCTTCTGTGGGAAATCAGTGCTACAAAGTTATCTCGAAAATTACATCTGCCCTTGACGATCTGACAGTGAGAACGGAACCGTTATCTCTTAGCGAAGAGTCTCACTCGCTAAGTCCCCGTCTCCATTTGCTTCATCGTCACACTTGCTCATAAATATTGTAGGTGTAGGCCGTTGACTTGGCTATATATATCACCTACCACCGGCGGATTGTTTTGTGCACCTGGTTCAAGGACTTGACCTCGGCTGGAATCATTAATCATGGCCCGTAGATCGCCGACCAAAGGCTTCCAAGGGCAGCTAATCGTTCTGCCTGAGGAAAAGGCCATGCATCGTATGGGGAATGGACTTCTCCTCTGAGAATGTAACGGGCCCCTGCGGCAGCTGAAATGTGGCCTTTGTCCAGTTAGCTGTCCGATAAAGAATGGAGGGTCAGAGCATTCTTATTTAAGCTCGAGGAGGTCTGAAGAAGCTGTCAAAATCTCAAGCACTTGCCCGCAAATGTCTGCACTTGATCCTCTCCCATCGCTCTCCGTTGTCCTCCCTGATTTACCTTCATTGTGGGGGACACAGTGGGAAGAGAACCCTTTGGCGGACGAGCTCACCGTCGCTGCCGACGAATGGGTCGAAATGCACAAGCCATTCGCAGACCCACGGGCGCTGAAGAATTTCGCAAGGTGCAAATTTGGACTCTTCGCGTCATTGTGCTATCCGAGGCTCCGAGATCCTGCTCATGTTCGGGCTACAATCGAGCAGATGCATCTGTATTTCGTCATCGATCATCTCACAGATGAGGAGAACGCGCCGACTGTGAGACGGAAATGCGACGAGGTCATGTACGCCTTGAGGTAGCTTCTTTTATTTCATCGAAACTGCGCGGTCAAACTAAGCTTTGTGCTCTGTCCAGAAACCCGGATCAAGCGTCTCAAAGCGAAACATGCCTCGGCAAAATGACCCGAGAGTACGTGCCCTCGCCAGTGAGCCTTTCTACCGCTACCGACAAAAGTGTGCAGGTTCTGGTCCCACACTATTCATGACGCCAAATGTACCCCTTCCTCCGCTGACCGCTATATTCAACACTTCGAAGAGTATCTGGACGCTACGCATGCACAAGCTGTTGATAGAGGCCACCATCACATTCGGCCAATGGATGAATATTTCGAACTTCGTCGGCCTGGATCTGGTGCACACCCCTCAATAGACCTGATCATCGCCAAGCACGACCTTCCAGACACTATATACGATGGAGAATTTGTGCAGACGGCCTTGAGGCTGGCAATCAACTTGGTGCTTATGGTCAATGTACGTTCCGAGTCAACGATCTTGTCTCTTCCGAGTGAGCTCACCTGAAGCGTTGTGCGTATAGGATGTATACTCATTCCCTATGGAAGTTCAATCCAGCGACCCTTTCCACAATCTTGTCACCGTCGTCATGAAAGAGAAAGGTTTAACGGCGCAGGGTGCTTTGGATGACATTGGGGTCATGTTTGGAGACACCGCGAAGCAGTGGCGCGACCACCGTTCGCAACTACCAAAGGCCACGAAACCAAGTGACGCCGCTATCATCCAGGAGCTACTGAAAGGCATTGACCTGTGTATAGCTGGCATGATTGAATGGTCTTTCCGAACGGAGCGGTACTTTCAGAAGAGCGGGATGGAAGTGAAGGAGAAGCGGGTTGTGATGCTATAGACCAGAACAGCGTGCTATCGACGTACTTGGACTACATATATATGATGAACACTTACATCTTTGCCCGAACCTTCCCACATATTACTTAACATGTATGTCCCGAACATAATTCCTGTGTGAGCCGGATGCTCGGCGCCCAGCCTCAAGCCAAGAATGTTACGAAGCTTACCATGGGATGCCATCTTCACCCCTTCAACTCTCGAGTCGTACGAATGAATTGTGAGCTGATTTTGAGTGCGATTGCGACGTCCGGCTACCAGCATTAGTCTTCTTGTTGAGGCTTTGTTTCGAGGATGGGAGTAGGTAGACAGTCAAAATCCATGAAAAATAAATTCCGATTAATCATCAAAGACTAATCGCCGAAAAATAGAGGTATAAAGCAATAGCCTAGTCCATAGAGTAGATCGACGATATATCCAACGATGTCCATGTAAATCGGTAACAATAACGAGCGGCACTTCTGCGTAGAAGAGAGGTAGTCAATCAACGTGTAATGTTCATGGCCGGAAAGCCTGAATCTCCCGTTTATGAGAGAAAGATGGCGCTGAAGACAACACCAATCAAAGAGAAGCCGCCAACAGCGACATTGACTGCGCTGTTGCCACTTTCGGTGGAGGATGCGCCGCTGGAAGTGGCAGTGGCAGTACCAGTGGACGACCCGTGGCCGGTAGTCCTGCTCGTGGATCCAGAAGCCGTGGCGCTCGTGCTCGCTGCGCTGCCAGTCGCGGAGACGGAAGCAAGCTGGGAGAATAGCGCAGTGGAAGCGTACGTCGTGCACTCGCTGTAAGGAGGAACGGTAGCAGTGTAGGGCATGGTACTGATTGCGCCGAGAGATTCATCGGGCTGGGTGTAGGTCATGGTGGTGCCGCCCTCGACATAGATACCAGGAGGGAGACCGACATCACCCTTGCACTGAGTGAATTCACCGTCCTTGGCATCAGAAGGATCGTTGTAGGAGCAACCAATACGATCGTAGATATGTTGGCAGTAGGAGGCATCGTTCTCGGAGGTAGGCTTGCAGATACGGAAGCAGAAGCCATCAGCGCCAATGAATCTGGAACAAGCATTAGTATTCAGCGCAAGAGATCGTAAAGCGACTGATACATACTGATGCCATTCGAAGATCTGGTCATAAGTGTCGTTGCTACCGCTCCACGCGCTTGAGTACATGAGACCGCCGAGAGGGTTACCGCGCTGAAGACAATGTGCGACATGAGGGGAAAAGTTTGAAACGCAGGGTAAGACGTACCAAGTCGGCACCGTGAGGATCCAACTCCCCTCCAAAATCTCCAGCCTCGATGTTGATTTTGGGGCCATTGATAAAGCCAGTGAGTTGGTAGTACTCGTCGGTCTCGATGAGCTGGAGACCGGTGATGGTACCCTCAGGGATCATACGACCGCCGTGCTCCTGAGTGCACCAAGCGACCTCCTCACCCTCGGTGTTGGCGATAATGTCGAGCTCAGGGGGAGCCCAGAGGCAGAAATCTGAAAGGAAAGTGAGACACACGAAAACTACCAGTATATTGTAAGACAAACCGCCAATGTTGTTGAACACAGATGTTTGGCACATGGCATCTTGTCCCGCAGTAGACGAGTTGCACTGGTTGTAGCCGGACTGAGATCCCCGGATGAGGCGGGTGTCCGTGTCGGCCTGGTAGGGCTGAAAGAAAATTGAGTATGCGTGGACACTGGCAAGCACGACAAGGTATAACGTTGCGCGAGCAGAGAAAGACAACGTACGAGGTCGGTGTATGCAAAGGTTTTTTCTGCGAGCGGCGTGGCCGGGTAGGTACCAGTTGCTTCCTGAGCGCGCACCTGGGTGCCGACGGCGAGGATGGTAGAGAAAAGAGCGACTGAGGTGGAGAACGACATTATTTGGAACGGTTACGGAGGAGTGGCGACTGATTGGGGGGGGTGAAGACACCGACTTGCGCCGGGAAAAGTGGTAGGGGGTGAATAGCGCACAATTTCCATGTGTGTGCAGTTTTGATAACAGGACCGGGGTGGCTTGCTCTTGGCAAATGGGCTTCCCTGTCCGCATGTCTTACGCCCAGACTTTTCTTGAGGTCAAATCCGTCGGGGCTTTCTCTCGCAGTTTGCGGTTGTCGAAATCGTTGGGATCAAGAGGGTTGTAGTACAGGCATGTGACCGTGCTCAGTGGCGCCAAAAATACTTCATGAATCATGATGGCCCTCCAATTCAATTATGGAGCCACTGTAACTCGTGGTGGCTATATATAAACGTTGACCGATACACGACGTGACCTAGCTACAGGGTCTACACTTGTTGTAGCCACTGTCACTGTGTCAGGCCTCGCGCACCGACGGCGACTCGCACGCTGGAACTCGTCAACAAATGGACGCATCCTTCGTTCCAGCCTATAGCAACTTGCTGTCTTTCCCTGATCACGCTACAAGTTCCAAACGACTGGGACATGGCCCCGATAGAAGCTTCTAAGTCAATTGCCTTCATCGCAACTTGTGGCGTCAGATATCTGTAGTTGGACTAACCCCACTCTCCCGAACTCAATAATGAGGGATAGAGAATGCTGCGGGCGATATCACCTGAGGTACACAGTTCAATAGTTTCGATCTGCATTAGCATCAAGGGGAGTCATCAATTGCGCCACGATATCAAGACAAAGAGTTGCACTGCTTCCGGAACCACATAAACATGAATATTTGTATCCGTATCAATGTCGGTGACTAGTCTAGCAAAGTACTCAGCGAAGGTCATCTCGTGTCGGCCCAATCTTTACTCACCTGGGTGACGCCCTTCGAATCTGAAGGCGCGTTCGTGTTCACCTTGGGAAGGTGACGCGCAAAATGGCGTTTCATATTCGACTTCACGTTGAACACACGTCCGCACCCTGGTTGGGGACATTGAAAGGCTAGGACGCGCGGTGAGATTATCTACTACGTGAACCTGGAGAGAAGTGCTCACGGGTGGCACCCGTGTGGATACGCATGTGAACTCGAAGCAGGCTAGGGCGATTGCACCGCCGCTGGCAGTAAATGCATACGTGGGCTCTCTCGTTGTCTCCTGGGCCTGAGGCGGGCGGGGACTCATCGTCATCCAGGGACTCATTGGCATCAGCTTCGGACGGGCTGGGGTTCTCGGAAGTTCTTGGCGAGGGGAGGTTAGACGGCTGTCTACCTCCTTGGAGAGAAAGCGACGTGCTTGAGCTGCGGATGCTCGGGCTCGCATGATTGAGTCGCTGGAATACATGCTCTGCACCGAGGTCAGAGAGAGAAAGAGTCGACGAGGGCCTTGAGTCAAGACGCACCAGGGAAGAGACTCTGGATACTTGGGAGACGTGTGTCCATTGCAGATGGAACTACAAAAAGGCAAGAGTACATGTTCGCATTTATAGGACTTGGAGAGCAATCAAAGAAGTACATACGTGAAATGGTCTGGATTGCATGCGATGCAATATGTACTCGAGTTCTATATGAAGTATAGAATGGTTTGTTTATCAAGTTGGGCGATGATCTACTTGCCGGGCTTTACATGCCCGGGTCTACAATGCAAAAGTCAGCGTACATCAACGGAGTTACTGGTGACGAAGAGCTAGTCTTTGTCTGATTCGTGTGTCCCAGGGGCCGCGGTTGTGGTTGATTGGAGCGGCTACCCATCCTCCCGCCACGGCAGACGCTACTCTTGTTTGAATATCTCCGATTTCACCTCTTCTGAGACGAAGAGTCGGTGAGGGCCAGCAAAACACTTCCTCATCATGCGCTTCGAGATGATCTGTTAATGCAATTCTGATAGACTCTGATTGACCTTGGCTGGATTCGGAACGGTATCTGACCTCCCTGATTTGTGCAGGGCAAGTCTGTCATGGTGCCCCTCTTTTGGGCAGACTCGTCACTCGTGGCGGATACTGTTCCGAGTCTGTGATTCCAGGAATTCCCGCTCCTCTGTCTCCGCTGGCAGTTCGCAAGGAGTCGAATCTGGTCAGATAAGATGGGATTTGGGCGCAAGTAGACAAACACCGACCTCCAGTTCGCTGTCCTTTGATTGCTACAAGGAGACAAGGGGCATACAGACATGAAAGAGACGTGCTACAATCAAGAGGTCGTTGTGGGTCCATGCAGGCAATCATGTCGGGTCGAGCAGACATGCTGCTGACTTGTCGAGCGCCAATATGTGACAGATGAGACAAGGGAAGTGAATGAGGGGAGACAGAGCGAATGTAGCCGCAGATTTAGGACTCCAGGTGGATTGAAACGTGCGGGAAACTGCGGTGCCAACGTAGGACCAAAACGCTTGTTTGGGACAACTTCAACTTCAAAGAGAGCTTATAATTGAGAGTGAATACCACGAGAATCAGCCTAGAACAGCACCGAGTTGGAGTTCTCACTGGAGTAGTCGCCGAGGCCTGATAAGTTACCATCCCGATTCCATGCAAACATCAGAGAGATCAGTCAAGCAGCTACACGTCGGTCCTGTGGGTGTTCCTCATGGTTGTGTAGAACAAGTAACCCAGAGTCGTCGACGTCGACGTTGTATGGTCACCGTAAAAACCAAACCGTTCAATCCCCAGGTACACTTGGAATTGATGTCAACGGGCCGATCTTGCCGTGCAAGCGGACCTGGTGGCTGTACAGCTAACACGTCGAATCGGAATTGTATGCTGCGTACCAGCTGCGTACTACCATCAACCATGGAAAGGAAACGGGCAAGCTATGCTCCCGCATTCTCATCCAACACGACGAGCTCGTCGCTCTCGCGGCCCAACATGAGCCAGCGACCGCCCTCCCCGCCCGCCTCGACGTATTTCCCATCACTAGCCGACGAGCCCAACGGTATCGCGTTACGGCCAGTGCCGGAAGCAGCATCGCATTTTGCCTATAGCACGACACTACGGCGACATAACGTGGAGGGCGGCGTTACTTCTCCAACTGATTTGGTTGGTGTGGTCAATGCAGAGGCATCAAGTCTATGGTCGCGAGTGCTCAGAACAGTCACCGGGCAATCGGAGGAGAACCTGGAAAGCGGGAGGACCAGCCCGCAGCCCTTTGACAGAATACCCTCAAAAGATACAGCATCAGCGCGCTTTGCGCATTGTTCAATCGAAGTAAGTTCTCAGTCTTGACTTGATTCGGCGTATTGAACCATCCAGGATACCATTGCACACTACCGTACATCTCCTACTGGCCTACTACACACAGATGTCGCTACCCTCCGTCTTACCCATGGATACAACGAGTTCTCCGTCGCGACGCCCGAATCCATGTTTCTCAAATTCGCCAAGACCATATACGAATCCCCCCTTATCCTCCTGCTATGCGCCAGCGCTACCATCTCCGCCATCATGGGCAACATCGATGACGCTGTCAGCATCACCGTCGCGGTCCTCATCGTGCTCACCGTTGGCTTCGTGCAGGAGCAACGGTCCGAAAAAAGCCTGGAGGCGCTCAACAAACTTGTTCCCCATCATTGTCACGTCATCCGCGCACAGGAAACTCTCCATGTTCTCGCCAACGAACTCGTACCCGGCGATATTGTCACGTTCTCTACTGGCGACCGTATACCGGCCGACTTGCGCGTTATCGAAGCTGTGGACTTGGAGATTGATGAAAGTAGTCTCACAGGTGAAACAGTTGCCAGGCGGAAGGACGCAGCTACATGCACAGCTCCCTATCCAGCCCCGTTGGCTGAACGCACTTGTGTTGCGTATATGGGTACGCTAGTCCGTAGCGGGCGTGGTACGGGAGTGGTTATTGCTATTGGCACCTCTACGGAATTTGGAGTCGTCTTCTCCATGATGCAGGAAGTCGAAGAGAAGCGCTCGCCTTTGCAACTAAGCATGGACGAACTGGCGCAGAAACTCTCGTTCATCTCCTTTGGCATCATTGGGGTCATTTGTCTCATTGGGGTATTGCAACGACGCTCATGGCTCGAAATGTTTACGATTGGAGGTGGGTAGCAGAAGTCGAATTGTTCGCTCTCGCTAACCTGTATCCATCAGTGTCTCTCGCGGTCGCCGCCATTCCGGAGGGTCTACCCATCGTCACTACAGTCACTTTGGCTCTCGGTGTCCAACGGATGGCATACCGAAAAGCAATAGTCAAGAAACTACCCTCAGTCGAAGCTCTGGGGTCCGTTTCGGTAATCTGTTCAGACAAGACTGGTACTCTTACCAAGAACGAGCAGACGGTCACAGAAGCGTACTCGGTAGATGAAGTTGCTCATATGGATGATCACCATTCCCAACCAACACCCGCCGATTTGTCTCCTGCTGTTATAAAGGCCATTGAGATCGGAGCTATATGCAATAACGCCACACTACAGCGCAATGTAGAGGGTATTTTTGTGGGACAGTCCACCGATGTCGCGTTGCTGAATGTTCTATATCACGTCGGTCTACCTGACCGTCGCGCGGTATGTCCAAACCCATATAGTCTTTCTTTCTCTAACGCCGCGTCGCAGGCTTTCAATCGCCTGTCAGAACAACCGTTCAATTCCGAACAGAAGTACATGTCCGTCAGTGGTGTACACACGGACGTCTCCTCATCAGGACCAGAGATGTGCTACATGAAGGGCTCCATCGAGGCCGTATTGGACCGGTGCAAGTTCTATCATGTCGATGACGATTCGACACCTGGGCTGGATCAGAAGGCACGGAGTGTTATCCAAGAGAAAGCGAAGGAGACAGCATCCAGAGGACTGCGAGTTGTCGCTATGGCGTATGGATACGGAAATGGACAGGATCCGGTGGCAAACGGATCGCGTACTTCTTCCCCGGCCCCAGCGGCTGGTGGCAACCTCGTGTTCGCTGGCTTCCAGGCCATGCTCGATCCTCCACGAAAAGGCGTTGCTGACTCCATTGCACTGCTGCAGGCTGGCGGTGTCCAGGTGGTCATGATTACCGGCGACGCGGAGGAGACTGCACTGTCGATAGCCACGAAGCTCGGGATACATGCTGGTCGGGGTTCGGGAGGGTGCTTGACAGGAGCAGCGATCGATCAAATGTCGCAAGTACAGCTACAAGAGCGGGTGGGGAATGTGACTGTCTTTGCGAGGACGACCCCCAGACATAACACCGGGGGCATGGCCCATGGAATGAATTTTCTGGTGCCTTAATGGCACCAAACATACGACTAGTGAGTTTTCGGGAGCTCGCGGGCCGGTTTCCGCCCGTTCGAACTGGTTCGCAATTTGTAAATATTCCCGAATCGTGTATATAGATTATTTTGCAAATAGTAATTGTATTCGGAATTCATTAATACATCATTTCGTTTGCAAGAAAGTACAAGATTGAAAACATGTCGGAGGCCAAGTGCCAGGATATCAAGAGTACACGCTCAAGCCGTGTAGTGCTGCTTCAACGCCCGCCAGATGCGCGCCGTAATCGAACTACGAAGGGCCGGCGGCGTTACCAGTATCCTACAGAACAGAAAGTCAGCAAGAACAGCAATGAATCGGACGACTCACTGCAACGGTGGGCGTGATCTCATTCACGGCGTCGGAATAAATGTCCATGCCCTGAATGTCAGACGATTGAGGCACTAAAGATAGAGAGGCTATTGTGGCGCACCTGCATAACGATAAAATCGTCGTCTAAGTCGTTGTCGGACGCGGATTCGTCGTCTTGGCCGCGGCGGCGCGTAAATCTGGGCGTGGAACGTCGTCCGAATACGAATTGGAATGAGAATGGCACTCACCTGGGCATGCACAGGGCCATGACAAGTTTGGTGAACAGACTGGTCAATTGTCACCAAATCATTGTGAGTGATGCAGCAGATCTGGCTTACCTGATGACTTTCATGTTGCACTTGAGTTGGTAGATGGAGGTGATGATGGTGAAAGCAAAGAAAGAAAATGAGATCACATACCTGTTATAGCATTGCCATCGCTGACACAGCGATCCGCCCTAAACGACCTTGCACTCACCCGCACGGTGCAGCGTGCACGAATCCGGCTTGAGCACTTTACACGGGCGCAGATTCGGCCGCCGGAATTGTGCAGCGGGGACGCGCATGCGCAATTTGACTCGACCGCCGCGCCATCACTCCGACTGCCTCTGTGCTGGCTCCGATGACTCTGACACAGAGCCAGTGTCCATGGACCTCGACACCGACGTCGCCCAACACGAGAACATCACCAAGCAGCGTGACGGTGATGGCGCGTTCACTCAGCGCGCAAAGAGGGCCGATTCTCCATTTCCGCCCATCTCGCAGTCGGCGGAACCCTACGGTGAGGGAGGAGTGAGTATCGGAACGCGAGGACGCGGCGGAAAGGGCACCAGAGCGGGGATGGCAAGGGACGGTGGGGGTACCGCGGGCACACGACGGAGTAGGAAAAGAAACGGTGGGGGTGTGTGCGGGAACGACGGGGGTGATATGTGCGGACAGGGGGTGTCTGCGAACCGGCGGGGGGTGATATGCGCGGACGGCGGGGGTGTCTGCGAAACCGGCGGGGGTGGGTACGGGGACGATGGGTGTGACACGCGCGGACGGCGGGGGTGTCTGCGAAACCGGCGGGGGTGGGTACGGGGACGATGGGGGCGGCATGCGCGGACGGCGGGGGTGTCTGCGAAACCGGCGGGGGTGGGTACGGGGACGATGGGGGTGACACGCGCGGACGGCGGGGGTGTCTGCGAAACCGGCGGGGGTGGGTACGGGGACGATGGGGGTGACACGCGCGGACGGCGGGGGTGTCTGCGAAACCGGCGGGGGTGGGTACGGGGACGATGGGGGTGACATGCGCGGACGGCGGGGGTGTCTGCGAAACCGGCGGGGGTGGGTACGGGGACGATGGGGGCGGTATGCGCGGACAACGGGGGTGGTAACGGGGACGGTGGGGTGCTGTGTACAAACAACGGAGGTGTGTGCGCGGACGATGGGGGTGGTATGCGCGGACGGCGCGGGTGTCTGCGAAGCCGGCGCGGGTGGGTACGGGGACAGCGGGGGTGGTATGCGCGGACAACGGGGGTGGTAACGGGGACGGTGGGGTGCTGTGTGCAAACAACGGGGGTGTGTGCGCGGACAGCGGGGGTGTGTGCGCGGACAGCGGGGGTGTGTGCGCGGACAACGAGGGGGTAACGGGGATGGGTGTGTACGGGCACGGTGGGTACCGCGGCGGACGGGGTGGGGGTGGGGGTGGGGAGGGATGAAGTAGGCCTTCACGTAGGATGTGGGTCGAATTTTGTTGGCACGCTACCGATCCACGTTACTAGAAGAAGATTAAAAGAAGAATAATTCGCGCACTAGCAGACATACTTGCCCATACTGAACAAGATTGGCCATAGATTTAACGCGTTCTTGGTTGGGTATAAGCCCAGAGGCCCACGGCAAGGGGACGCGCGGACGATTGTTTCGCCCTCCTCCGGGGTTACGAATGCAAACTCCAGACATGGAAACCTTTGCGTTCGCTGCGAAGCCAACTTATCAGAACCCTCGGTCAAGTACAAATGATCGACTTACCTTTTGAGACGGTACAGAAAGTTACCGTCCTCCTGCGTTCAAAATCAATATTGGACCTTCGCTGAGAGTACGTTGAACGTTTTCAGAGCCACCTATGACAAAAAGAACTGCCACATTCCGTGAGTTACCAGTTTCACCATGACTGATCAGATACTCAGCTTGTCGAGGCTTCATAGAACGGGTCTTGACTCCTGCTGCAAAATGGGTTTCAGACCTTTACATTAGATGCGTTTGGCACGTTCGAAGCCATCTGCGACGATAATGACTGCAACGGTTGGTGAATTACAACTTTGCCACTGTAAGTAGAGCGTAACGTGAAGCGCATAACTTTCGGGAGCCATGACTTGGTCAGCGTCCTGAAAGTTTCGGTTCGGGAAGTTGTTTGAAATGCCCCAGTGTCGTCAGTGATAAAACGTTTTGCAGTTCACCCACTTACCTTTTCGAAATCGTACAGATAGAACCCGTTCCCAGCATTCGAAATCGACCTCGTACCTTGACGTAGTATAAGTTGGTCAGTTTCGGAGCCATCCACACCGAGAAGAGCTACCTCGGCGCGTAAAATTTAACAAGATTCGAACATCAACATACCATCTTCTCCGGATCGTATAGGAAGATACACGTTCCCAACATTGAAATTTAACCTTAAGGCTTCACGTATAGTGGGCTGGACAGTTTCAGAGCATCCACACCGAGAATAACTACGGCGGTTCGTAAACTTTCGGTATATTCGAACATCAACTCACCACTCCGAGATCGTTTATAAATGCCTTTTCCCAGCGTTCGGAAATGACCTTGGGTTACATGAGTTACAACGTTAGGTATAACCGAACGCAACTCACCTTCACGTAGCTTGAACGATGCGAGGTATCGCAGCAGATGCCTCCGGAGATCTTGCCGTCCCACTGGGGCTGCAATGATAGAGTGGATTGAATACTACTAATACAAGTCTAACATAACTGTCGATACAATAACATACATAAATGTTGTCTATTTGTCCACATCTAAACTTTTCGATACTTAAACATGAAGTCCCAACCGGGTTTTCCGCGCTGCCGTATGTTCTCCCACTCTACATTATAAATGATTTCGTTTTTGGTGTCCTTGACCAGAACGCAATCTTCATCGCGGAAGACGATGCATTGTACCTTGCCCTCGACGTCCGTCTTGGCATTATCCTTTTCGCCAGCGTTAGCTTCCACCCAGACACCCATATGCAGAAGCTTCCCGTTGTCATCTTGCTGGTGGGCAACTGGACGCATGAACTCCCCCTCGTGTGGTCCACGGAACGCGTACAGTCGGTAGTTATTACCGAAACGTGAACCTGGGTGAACGGGCTCGCAGAGATCCAGATGAAGACGGCTTTTTTTCTGCGGTGCAAGGGTTTGGACGGCACAGCGAACAACTACGTTGGGGGGGTTTGACCCGCTGGGATTTTCCGTGAGGGCGGCGACGAGTCGAATACCATCTTTGCCTTCGTCAGTCTTCCTCTTTTTTTTCGATTTTCCAGCGTAGGAGTCGTCCTCGATAACCTTGTAGAAAATTTCGATATGCATGTTGAGAAGCCGGCCTCTCTCCAGCCAGTGGGCCTTGGCCGGCTCGGGAGGGGGAGTGCGGGGTTTGGGTGGGGGGGGCATTCGAGGAGGTTGAGGGAGGAGTGTGGGATCATTCGACCTCATTTGCTGGGCACGCTGGAGAGCTCTTCCTTCCTGCATATCCCTCCGATACCAACCAAACCGTTTGCCAATGTCCTCCGGATCCCACTTGGGATAATCCGCACCCCATTCCAAGCGTCTGACCTCCAACGGCCCCTCAAATGCGGTCTGATTGCGGCGGAGAGGACAGGCGATACGGAGTGGCCAACGAGTTCTAGAGTCAGAACACATCAGTATTGACATCAAGGAGATAAACCTAGGTTACATACTCCCAATCTAGGACTTGCTCGTAGTAGTATGTCCCTTGAACCATGTGGTCTCGAACCATTGTGAACTGGACTACAATCCGGATACCGTTGGCATAAACAGACTCGGTGAAGGGCTGAGGATTCACATGGACTCTCTCGTAAGAGTCGATGAGGACAGCATCCTCCTTGTAGCGTTTTGACACCACAATCGTTCCTACCGGGTCCAAGATGACGTCCTTTACGATGGCTTGTTCTTTGTGATGTATATCACCTTCAGCGTCGATCAAGACCTTCCGTCCGATCCAGGGAGTCGGGCCTGTGTGTCCCAAAAAGGGAGCCGGCTCACTTGCGGTCTCCTCGG
Organism: Strobilurus orientalis; assembly: GCA_019915145.1. Lineage (NCBI taxonomy): Eukaryota > Fungi > Basidiomycota > Agaricomycetes > Agaricales > Physalacriaceae > Strobilurus > Strobilurus orientalis. The sequence goes on along the minus strand of JAHLML010000007.1, from coordinate 3,242,285 downwards.
GTGTGTCGTACCAGCTGTCGCTAAGAACCCGAAGAGAGTTGACGTGTACGGTGCGGGACTGAGAGATATAAGCATGTAATCAGTGAGCAGAAAGAGGTGTGAACGCACGCTGACTTCGATACTATCCTTGACGTGATCCTTGAGGTGTACGGCGCGAGACTCTGAGACATAAGCAACACTATCATCGGGTTCATCCTCGTCGAAATCCTCCAGGACTGTGAGAGTATGCAACATCACTGTCGCATACCGTTGGCCGCCCTGTTCCCGAATGTCTACAACAAATCCCGGACCGATATCCTCCTGTTGCGACATTCGACACTTAACCATGTCGCCAATTTGCACCACCTTCATTAGATGATGCCGGGGAACGAAAAAGCCCTGGCCTTCAGCATCGAAGATCTCAACGCCAGTTGCTGATGAATGACTGGACGCGGTGTAAACCCCTGACTGTTTCGTCACAAAGTCTTCGAAGCAGTCCCCGAAGGCTAGAACCCAGTTTGAGGGAAGGGGGAACGATGCGTTTGGATTGGCACGCAGGGAAGACAACATGGGATGCTGCGATCTGAAGAAGGTATCGAGGAGAGAGGGGTCAATGTAGCTGGTGAGATGACGTCTCACGACGGAAGTACGGAGGTTGATGATCTCCAAATCGTGTTCGAAGGTGCGATGGGAGAGGCCTTGATAGATGCGGACGTCCCCCTCTTGGTTCTTGACAGGCCAAAGAATACTGCCCGGCGGTGCAAGTCGGGCTTCTGGGCGTCGAACCTCTTGCGTGCCCCCCTTGTCTTTCCTCTTCCTCTTCCTCCTCTCCCTCTCCCTCGCCACGGGCCGTGCTTCGCCGACAGCCTCCCCCACCCCTTCCTCCAAGACATCTCCCACCTGCGGAGACAAATCAAGATCGCACGTTGGGGGACGAGGGACAACGAGAATGGAGCACAGTGGATTCGAAGCTCCAAGCTGATTCTGCATGTCGTCGCAGTCCTTTTCAATTTGGCGAACTTCCGCCTGTCCCCTCTCCAATGCGCGAGCCGCCTCCGATTCTAATGCATCGTAAGTGTCACTCATCAACTTCGCCTCCTCATCCAGGGCTGCCTTCTTCGTCAACCAAGCACGACGAGCATCGGCCATCCGGGGTGGAATGCCCGCCTCCTGCTTCTTTGCCTCCACCTCCCTCAAAGTCCTCTCCCTTGCACTATCCAACTCCACCTGTTGCTGTCGTCTCAGCTCTTGGATCGCCTGCCTCTTTTCCGCTGCCATCCCCTTTGCTCTCTCGAGCCTTCTCCGGATGACTTCTGCCTTGGCTATATCCTCGGCGGGAATGTATTGACGAGTCACTAGCCCAACATCCGTTCTGTACAGACCCGATGGGATCTGAACCCACTTGCCAACGAGTTCGGGGACGGGGGGAGCTTTGATGACCTTGAGAAATGCGATGTGATTTGGAATATCGGAAATGTAGACGCGAAACTGGCGCCAGCGAGGGGGGTTGGGAGGGGGATTGCCGATGGAGCGCATTGCAGCCGGGAAGAAGTTAGAACGATAACAGGCCGGGATTGACTGGAGCACGTAGCCAATCTGGGGATGAAAGTCGCGCTCCAAAATGAGGAAGACACCGTCCATGAGAGGGTGGGGGACAACTTGGAGAATGTTCAACTCGGCGCGAGAAGTCTTCACCTCGAGAAGGCGTGATAACACTGCAGCTTTAGAGCCGGTCTGGGAATGGTCGTTAGGTGCAATCAAGAGTATTCAGCACGATACCGACCTTGCAGTACAGAAGAACGATGTAAATGTAGGGGTCTGTGTACACCCGCTCCAGGAGGTGTTTTTCCAAAGGACAATCCCCGTCGTCCATCAGCAAGGAAGGTCGTTGCAAAGTCTGGCCCTGCCCCGACGCGTATCTTGCCGCAAGGTCGTCCACCCAGCCGTGTCTGTCATGAGAGTTGTCTGAATGCGGTAGAGGGAGAGTCGAGGATGAAGGGAATGGCGACTCGGAGGATGTACTTCGACGCTGTGAGGGTTGGGAGTCGGCCCCGTCGTCAATGAAACCTGATGATATAGGTGCTGAGTAGGTTTCCTGCGCGACGTCCAGCAAGTTACACACCTTGCATTTCGTCCTGGAAATTACCCTCCTCCTCTTCCTCTTCGAGGGACACCTCGGCTTCTACATCGAAGAGTTCGCTGAGATCCATCTGGAAATTGCTATTAGCGACATGGACTCTCCCTGCATTTTTCTGCTATCATGGCGCTGGTGCCTTCGACTTCAACGGGGTTTCATGGGTTCATTGTATTGTACATTGAATCTACTCTACGTCGCAGGGGATTGGGCTTACCTGTCTGATCCCGCTTGCTGCTGCTTGACTTCCTGGCCGTAGGAAGCAAGCGGGAAAAGATCACGTGTGTATCTAGCGCCCAAGCAAATCGGCAGCGAAACGTTAAGTCCGAATTCTCGGATTTAACGTCTTGGGCGGCACTTGGTAGCGCTGCCGAGAAACACGTGAGCTTTTCCGCCTTGTCCTCGCTCCACCATCATCGTCAGTCTGGGCATGCTGGCGGCTCGGTAGTGTGGGCAAGACTTGAGGAAATAGACTACGATAAAGACAGGTTGTTGTTCATGATAATGCTGAATTGTAAGTTGTAAATACACTGTGAACAGGAAAACTAACAAATATCCAAGGAAAGTCCATGTCGCTGCATCGCCCAACGTCCGAATCTGCACGCCTATGAGCCTTCTGGAAACAATATGTTGGCGCCATGCCATTCAAAGCCTCGCACAATATCCCACGGATATCCCGTCCCAGTCCCGTCCCCATATTTGTGATACCACTTCCGCATGTCATTTATGGCTTCGGGTATAACCTTCCATACTTATGCAGATTGAACAAAGCAAGCTGATCTTTCCAAATCTATTTAGGCTGAATATCTTTCATCGAACACACACCCATCATCTACTTTTACTCGACATGCCTTACACCGATACTGCTCAACCTCCTCCTGTCCCGCCGGAGTGGGATCCCCACCTGGTGGGCGTGGCTGTCCACGAGCGTCGCGCTGCGGTTCGTTCAATCTGCGTCTCGATATCGTGATTCTGACCCCTCCTTAGCTGTGTCAATTTCGGCTGAGCCTTGCGACTCGTCAGGCGTGGCCGGAGCGACTTGTCCGTGTAGTTGCCGCCGAAGAGGCTCACTCTAACGATGAGGAAGACGTCGACGACTCTGGTGTTCGTACCCTGATTGCGCACGCCAAGGAGGGCAGAAACCCTCTTATCGGTACCCTCTTTCATGAGCTGTCTGAGCAGGGTACCCAACTCTTTCTACGCTCTGGGTAAGTTATGAACGCCGCTTCCGACCACCTGCTTATGTTATGTTATTAGCTCTGGGACTGAGCAGCTTCCAGGCGTTCGACAATACGGATCCCATCCACCGCCGTCCACGCTTCCCGCCATCCCTAAGACAGTGGCTCTGGATTATTTCGAGCCAGATTATTTCAACACGGTTCTCACGTCCATGAGCGGGCCACTTATCAGGAGCAAGGTGTCTGCTTGCTTGCCATCACTCATCCCGAGGTTGCCTCCAATCGCGTACACCTACTTCTCGATAGTATGCGTCTGAGTGATGCTGACTTTGCGGTAGCATACGGGGAGGAAACCAGGGCTTTGTATGACCTGCCGTCTCCGTCGACTGTACAATTGTTGGCACACTATGGCTTGATGGCCTCTACGGATCCGGAGGAGTCGTATCATTGAATTGACCAGACTACTTAGCCTCGTATCAGTGCAATGTGTAGTTTATCACAAACGTTTCCGTCTTCATAATCATGATCAGGTTTCAGATTGACACCTCTCGATAATTGCACTACAACGTCGATAGATTCGTAAACGAAACTCGTTATCTACCCTACAAATGTCTGACGATATCTTTCTCGATAGCGATTGAGAAGATCTTGTTTGCTTCCCCTTTCGTCCATGTAGGAAGTGGAGCGCTGCCACCCATTTTGGGATTGGCTTTCAGTGCAGCTTGACGTCCCCGAAAGCAACCCGGCTTCTCGCCAACCAAGACCACCCAGAAAACACTCTCAGCAGCCGCGTTGTCATTGAAGGGTGGGTAAGGAAAGCCTGTGCGGCTCGTTGAAGGGACGGGGAAGGTTCTTGGCGGTCCCAAGCTTTCCAAGTCTTTCAGAGTTGGCGCTAGAGTCCGTTATCAGTACAGTGCAGCATCGCTATATGGGAGGAACGAGACGAACCGTCGGCCAGAGTATGCTTGGAGGCTGACGCCATGAGTTCCTTTGATGTATAGTTCACCCGTCGCTCGCCCTGAGCCTGTAGCCTTCTGGGTGCTGAACGTGCTTTGACTCGAGAACGTGCTGAAAGGCAGCATATCAGTTATCTACATGCCATCAAAGAATGGAAATACGAACGTCTACAGAAGCATATTAAAGCAGCGGCCAGCACTGCGATGGTGAAGATGACGGTAAGATCGCGCGGGAGCATGAAGGCAGCGGCAAGAAATGCAATGGTAAAGAAGATGGTGGAAGCCATGTCAGTCGAGTGGCACTGGTCTCGCGTTTTGATAGCACCGTCATGATAAAAACTTCCGAGGCACATGCTGACTGTAAAACGCGTGTCTCTTTCGAAAGCGTGATATAAAACGCGTGTTTCTTTCATGATCATCCTTTCATCCTCTGTATCCCATCCTCGTCTACGATCCAATCATGGCTCCCGACCCTCAACCTGCTTCTTCTTCCCAGCCCGCTCCTGCTTCTGCTGCCCAGCCCGCTCCTGCTTCTGCTGCCCAGCCCGCTCCTGCTCCTGACGTACGGATGCGGGATGCGAATAGGCCCCAGCGCTTCAAGCGACCAGGCGGCCCTGCTGGATCGCCCCCCAAGAAACCCAAGTCAGCCCGAGAAGTGGGTGCGGCCCGTGGCAGAGATCGTGTCCGCCGCCAACGCCCCGCTGCAACTGTTCCCACTGCCGATCAGGTCGCTCGTCGTCGCAAAACTGAACTCGCCCACTTCTGGGTGCGTGGCAGAGTTCACCCTTTCATGATAAACTCACGTTTCAATCAGAATTGCCTTTACGGCGTCATTCGTCTCCTCCTTTTCATGATAGACAAGAAGGCACTCCCAGTTCCTCCCTTGCCCTCTGTAATGAAGGAATGGGCCGGGGAGACCCCGGATTTCGAGGCCGCTGACGATGTGATACCCTTGGTTGAGGAGAACACGAACGCGAACAAGGCACTCTTATCTCAGGTCGAGAACATCAAGGCCCAGGTGGCGTTCACGAACTCGCGTACCATCAAGTTCATCGCCCGAATCCCAGATGCAGAACTCGCCGGAATCTTTTACGGTCTTGGACGGATTGGGCTGCCGAGATTCGCCCCCGACATCCTCTCCAACAACCCGGAGTCGGACTACAATCAAGCCCACGAGAAGTTCGCGATCAAAACCTTTCATTCTCTGGTTTGTACCCAAACATTTGGGGGAGAGGTGAAGAAATATAGCGTCAACTTCCCCTATCCCGTCCTTGTTCAGCATTATCGGGATTATGTTTTCAAGACTGTTCGCAACAAACTTACTTTGGAGACCAACCGACCGGGTGTCCACGCAATGCACGTTGACAGTGTTGTTCTCTATAAACGCCGGCGTCAGGTAAGTCAATTTCCTAGTCTCCCGGCATTTCATTTGACCATGACTGGTTATTCAGCTCCGTGACCAGCGCTACGCCTTTATACAAGACAATGCCTGGCCAATGCATATCGCCGAGCTGATAGAATGTGAAGACGTTCACTCTGAAGACGAGCAGGACGAGGATGGAAAGAATTGGATCGTGAAGAACAAGGAGGGGCGTAATCCACTTCTTACCGCGGCATTTCGTTCGATGGACGACATGATCGCCGCTCAGCTTGCGCGGCAAAAGCGTACACGGTTCGTGGCGACACAATTATGCCCGTCTTCTTTCCTCATCTCAATCGTATAGCGTGTACTCTGAGCCGCCGAAGCGGATAGTCCTCCCAAATCCCCCGCCATCTGTTTTCAACAGCGTGCCATACAACGTCCCCGTCGACTACTTCGACCCCAAATACTTCAACACCTTCACGCTCAAGGAACGGGCGACATATAAGGAGTTTGGTGCTTGCCTTCCACGCCCAAATCATCCCGACATCAGTTTCGAGGATCCAGAGACTGGAGAGGCTACTCTCGACGTGGAGACACTCTTACAGATCATGTCAGAGACCAGCAAAGAGGAGTTCGAAGAGAAATATGCGAAGGATACACTTGCCTCGTATCAACTCCCGACGCAGGAACAGATCGCCCGACTCATCGAAAGTGGACAGTTGGAGGTAGAGGACGACGAGGATGATTGAGCACAGACGTCGCCATTCAGTGCGTCACGTATGCAGTTTGTATAGTAATATGTATCATGCCCTCTATAAGTACAATCAGTGACAGACTTCCGCGCGTGAATGTGTGATGTACTAATGATATACCAGCATCCCAGGTCATCCTTATTGCCTTCCGTCAAGAAGGTACGGTTTCAGTAGAAACCACAATGACTTACCTCCTCGAGGAACGCCACGCCACTTCGCTGCGCCTGGAGAGAATGCCCGTTTCGAAGGTTCTTGTGTGATGTATTGGGCGTACAACAAACACCCAGGAGGGTGATATGACTGTCAGTTGAAAAGTGGTTACGAATTCGGGCAGAATACAGCAGAAACTCACCTCCTCGAAGAACGCCACGCCACTTCGGTGCTTCTGGAGAGAAAACGTATGTCAGACCTTCATGTACGATGTGTTGGGTCTATACCATACACCCCGGGACGGTTCTAGCCGATTCATAAGTTACATTTCAAGGTAGATATCAGGACTTGTATACCTCCTCGAATAACGCTACGCCACTTCGGTGTTACTGGGGAGAAAAGTCGATGTCAGACCTTCATGTACAATGTGTTGGGCCTATACCAAGCACCCCAGGACGTTTCTATCGTAGTCGGTTGAGAAGTAGATATGGGTTCGGATAGAAATGAGCAACTTACCTCCTCGAATAACGCTACGCCACTTCCGTGCTTCTGGAGGGAGAAATCGATGTCAGACCTTCATGTACAGTGTGTTGGGCCTATACCAAGCACCCCAGGACGTTTCTATCGTATTCGGTTGAGAAGTAGATATGGGTTCGGATAGAAATGAGCAACTTACCTCCTCGAATAATGCTACGCCACTTCGGTGCTACTGGGGAGAAAAGTCGATGTCAGACCTTCATGTACAGTGTGTTGGGCCTATACCAAGCACCCCAGGACGTTTCTATCGTAGTCGGTTGAGAAGTAGATATGGGTTCGGATAGAAATGAGCAACTTACCTCCTCGAATAACGCTACGCCACTTCGGTGCTACTGGGGAGAAAGGTCGATGTCAGACCTTCATGTACAGTGTGTTGGGCCTATACCAAGCACCCCAGGACGTTTCTATCGTAGTCGGTTGAGAAGTAGATATGGGTTCGGATAGAAATGAGCAACTTACCTCCTCGAATAACGCTACGCCACTTCGGTGCTTCTGGGAAGAAAATCCACTTCAGACCTTCGTGTACGATGTGCTGGGCTTATACCAAACACCCCAGGACGTTTCTATCGTATTCGGTTGAGAAGTAGATATGGGTTCGGATAGAAATGAGCAACTTACCTCCTCGAATAATGCTACGCCACTTCGGTGCTACTGGGGAGAAAAGTCGATGTCAGACCTTCATGTACAGTGTGTTGGGCCTATACCAAGCACCCCAGGACGTTTCTATCGTAGTCGGTTGAGAAGTAGATATGGGTTCGGATAGAAATGAGCAACTTACCTCCTCGAATAACGCTACGCCACTTCGGTGCTACTGGGGAGAAAGGTCGATGTCAGACCTTCATGTACAGTGTGTTGGGCCTATACCAAGCACCCCAGGACGTTTCTATCGTAGTCGGTTGAGAAGTAGATATGGGTTCGGATAGAAATGAGCAACTTACCTCCTCGAATAACGCTACGCCACTTCGGTGCTTCTGGGAAGAAAATCCACTTCAGACCTTCGTGTACGATGTGCTGGGCTTATACCAAACACCCCAGGACGTTTCTATCGTATTCGGTTGAGAAGTAGATATGGGTTCGGATAGAAATGAGCAACTTACCTCCTCGAATAACGCTACGCCACTTCCGTGCTTCTGGAGAGAAAAAGCGATCTCAGACCTTCATGTACAATGTGTTGGGCCTATACCAAACACCCCAGGACGTTTCTATCGTAGTCGGTTGAGAAGTAGATATGGGTTCGGATAGAAATGAGCAACTTACCTCCTCGAATAACGCTACGCCACTTCGGTGCTACTGGGGAGAAAAGTCGATGTCAGACCTTCATGTACAGTGTGTTGGGCCTATACCAAGCACCCCAGGACGTTTCTATCGTAGTCGGTTGAGAAGTAGATATGGGTTCGGATAGAAATGAGCAACTTACCTCCTCGAATAACGCTACGCCACTTCGGTGCTTCTGGAGGGAGAAATCGATGTCAGACCTTCATGTACAGTGTGTTGGGCCTATACCAAGCACCCCAGGACGTTTCTATCGTAGTCGGTTGAGAAGTAGATATGGGTTCGGATAGAAATGAGCAACTTACCTCCTCGAATAACGCTACGCCACTTCCGTGCTTCTGGGAAGAAAATCCACTTCAGACCTTCATGTACGATGTGCTGGGCTTATACCAAACACCCCAGGACGTTTCTATCGTAGTCGCTTGAGAAGTAGATACGGGTTTTGCAGATATTGGAACTGAGATACCTCCTTGAAGAGCGCCAAGCCATCTCGTGGTTCCGGGAGAGTATACCCGTTTCTTCAGCTCGTGTACGATGTCTTGGGCATATACGAGGCCTGCCAAAATCACTGTATAGCTGCCTTTCGAAATGTTAGAGTCTCGGATAACGAATAACGAGAGACTACACGCCTTCGACCTTGTATACCCAGCTACCGTACGCCTTTTCTCCGTCGCAAATGATATATCGGCCAGACGTGGGCTTGCAATATTGTGATGTATTCGCTGCCGCTCAACTCGCCGAGTACATGATTTGGGGACTGTCATCGAGTTGACCTGCGCTCTCCCTGTATTTTTACTTAGGTGTTTCGTCCTTTCGCCCTCTGAAGGGACCATATTCTACTTACGAGCTCATTGGGCTCATGCGTAATCAATTTGCACTCTGACTTAAGGATTCATGCCACGTCCCTCGTACCAATGGTGGTGGGCGAGGACAAGGCGAAAAAGCTCACGTGTTTCTCGGCAGCGCTACCAAGTGCCGCCCAAGACGTTAAATCCGAGAATTCGGACTTAACGTTTTGCTGCCGACTTGCCTAGGTGCTCGATACGCACGTGATCTCTTCCCGCTTGCTTCCTACGGCCAGGAAGACAAGCAGCAGCAAGCGGGAAACATCGGTAAGTCGCCTATCTTGGCAAGTAAAGTAGCCTTGAAAATGAATACGAATGTCTTGGATGTCGAAAAGAATAACGTCTGTGAAGTTTCGATTTCGAGGCCGTGGCTAGTCGAAGTAGTAAGGGGGGGGGGGGGGGGGGGGTCGTGTTTGCCACTCGCTCACATCAGAGTGCTCGCTCAGGTATACTCAATCTTCAAAATGCCCCAAACGCAGCTTTTCAAGCCAAGTGCGTATCCACTTTTCCGTCATTTTGTTCCACACACTAATGTTTCCTAGGATGCATCATGGCCGCTCGATGGCATCGCCGCCGCCGTCGAATCGAATACTACATAACTACATCCAATCTATTCTCAAAGCATGGACTACCGTCAGTCACAATGCAATGCCTCCAAGTCTCCTTTACTGACTACGTCAAGTCGGTGGGAAGCGGCGTCGACTTTCGAAGAGTTAGGAATTGGCGCGCTGCTGGATCCATGGTGGGCTCGCGTGGAACAGGATACTGGTTGCCAGGAGGAAGACCTTAGGCATCGTTGGCGCGACGTCAAAGCTTCTGCGGAGCATATCAGTAAGTGATACTGTGAACTCTGGTGCGCCACAGTCTCGCCTAATTATAATGTGTCGCAGGGAATCAAGAACAACTTGATGACGCCGAGATTCGTGATGCTCGCGAGGAGCTTGCAAACCTGAGCCAATGGAACCGACAGGAGCAGAAGGAGCGAGACGAGGATCGACAACGCAATGGTTGGATCTGGGTTGACAACTCTGTACTGAACCCGTCTTTAGCGCTGAAAGACGAGGAGTCGGCCGAGGAGGGGGAGGAAGACGACTCCGATGACGGCTCTTCACTTACGGTAACGCCGATGACGGCTCTTCACTTACGGTAACGCCGATGACGGCTCTTCACTTATGGTAACGGCAGAGAGGTAGTGTCCCCTGGGACTGCGAACTTTCATTTTGGCATCTATTTCTTGTAACGTCGCATCGAATTGAGTAGAGTAATCAATCTTGTACCGTGCCCTTGCTGAGGGTCCCCAAAATCGGGTGCTGGCATCCGCGCGCCCCCTTGTCGTGGGTTTTGGGCTTAGCCTTCGGGCGACCAAGCAGCGCGTTAAATATACCAGATGTGGATGAGGCGAGGAAGGTGTGCTACTGACAAGAATTACAGCGCGATGGAAATCTAGACGGTGACTTGCGGTGCAAGTCTCCAAGGAACACAACCGCTTCATTTGAAGGGTTGCTAACTTAAATCTTAATGCTATGAGGTGTGAGTGTTTTTCGTTTCTCACATCATGTTTTCACATTTCGGTATAGAGTGGGATGTCCTCGGATCGTGCACGGTTGATCCGCCGGAGTTTGAAACTCGCGTGATATCAAAGGACTCGTATTGTGTCAAAGAACTCTGCCTCACACTACCTGCAACGTCGTTCATCTTGCCACCGCACCTTGCCCAGATCTCCGTCCACCTTCCAAATGGCATCACCATCCCCGAAGAAGGTTTCGTGTTCTGTTTTCATCACCTCTCGGTGACCTACTAACGTTTCCTTTCAACTCGTCTTTCAGATCAACTTGGCATCCGAAGAGGGCCGCATCTCCTACTTTGAAAGGCAGACAGAGTGCGCGGATTTACAACCTCACTCTGCTTTTTGCAAGCGCTGTCAGCAAGAGGTTACTTTGGGCTTGCGAACGACGTATGCGATACGGCCATGGACGGATCACAGAAAGAGCTGTGATGAAGACGAACCAGCATTGCCGCGAAGGCCCAGTATCAACGGAGACACCATCGTGCAGTCGAGCACCGGACGCAGGTGAGTTCAATTCATAACCGTCCCTCATGGTCCCCTTGTTGATTCACAGTTTGAGCTTAAGGACAGCTCTCGGTCAGTCCGAGCGGCGTCAGCCTGAGCTTATCGACGGAAAAGCCTCACGGAAAGCACGCGTTGAGAACGATCGTCAGGCTAAAAGCCATGGTCCTCGTCATGTAGAGTGCAGGCAGTGCGGAAGCAATGTTATGTTGGCCGGTTCCGGATACTTCTTGGGCAACTGGGAAGAGCACAAGCTCAACTGTAAAATGTATGTCTTCTTTTGTTCACTCCTTCGTTGCCTCATTCGATACGGATAGGCCCAAACAGTCCGGTGGGAACAAGCCGAGCCCTGGAAAAGATAGGAAGGCCACGAAACGCCGACGGGACGATGAAGGTCACGATGTCGAGGATGAGGACGAAGACCCGGAACAGGCTGCGACGATACCACCGCTCAAAAAGTCTAAGGTCGAGGCGGATAATCAACCCTCAGGCAGCGGTAAATCGAGCTCGCAGTATAGCATCACGAAATATTTTTGGAACCCTATCCGCAATGCGACTGGTGCTATTGGTGGTGGTGTGTATGTCTTTCTTTCGTTCACTCCTTTTCTTGCCTCATTCAATGTGGATAGGCCCAAACAGTCCGGCGAGCTTGAAGAGTCCGGCGAGCTTGAAGAGTCCGGCAAGCTTGAAGAGTCCGGCGCGCCGGAAAAAGCCTGATCGCGGTTTTTGGGGTGCCTTGCATGAAGGCTGTAACGTGAAGAGTCCGGCGCGCCGGGAAAAGCCTGATTTTGGTTTTTTGAGTGGCTTTCATGAAGGCCGTAACTGGGTCCCTTGGTCCCCTCCGGCCCAGCAAGGGGGATCAGACGGCAATGCTCAGAATTGATGTTTATACTTGTTTCGTGTATCGCTATCTTGATCTACGTGTATGACAATTTTGTATCTATTTTCGACCTCGGTTCATTGCCCAGCAGACAACTAACAGTGGCTTTGGGATTCCGTATGTGTGTGACGGACGCTCGTATGTAGATAAATGTGTGATGATATGAGACGGTTCAATAAGAAGGAACTCGTCCGATGGCCTACTGTCAACTACCGTAGTCATGAAACGTGGACGCTGAGGATATGGTGTAAGTCGTAGTTCAGCCTCGGAAAGTTCTTGGTAAAGATTGACTACAATGAAGTATCGTGGAATGTCTTTGAGTGGAACTTGGAGAATTGTGTGGATATAGCCCATTTGTTCGTCTCTACTCTCTGGGGTATAGAACCGGATGGCACTGTTGCCCGGATGAGAAGATCGGCAGCTGAAAGACATCCCATCAAGCTGAAAATTCCGCCGCCTGATTGCGCTATTGGGTAGGACCAGGCTGTCCAACCCATGCGGGAATGCCAAATGGTGACAATAGTGTTTGTCGTCGTGGTCCTGTAGATATTGCAGTAAGAGACTGTATTGAGTCGCATCCATTGGAGAGCCCTTTGCTAGATGCTGAGCCACCTCCACTGATGTGTATATAGGCGGATCTCCACCGTTGAGATCTGAGGTGGCTTCGGGTTGTAGAATATCTGCTAAAGCGCTATAGGGACTCTCGTCATCCAAGTTTCGCTGCAGCAGTACACGAAGTCGCAATCGGCGGTTCATCTGAGTCAACATTGTTAACTCCATTTCCCCTCGATGCTTATTCGTCTTGATTCGCTGCATCATCCCATTCATTCGCTCCCCAGCAAACTCGGATAAGGAGGCTAAGGGGCCCCAATATTTGAGTAGGGCAGGAAGATGCATAGCGTAATGATGGTTGGGAAAGGCATGAGAGTCCTTGTAAAGATGGGCCAGACTAGTGCGATAACCAGTATAGTGATCCAAGAACAAGTCCGCTTCCTGGTTCGATGTGGAATATGAGATGATGATGTTGGTTGAAGCAACTAAATCATAAAAGCTTTGAAGAAGAGCTTCTTTGATATGAGTCACTGCTCTACTCCAGATTTCCGGAAGAATGAGGGGAAAGATGATGCTGAAGAGATTTAAAAAGTCCATGGCAGTGAGCTTGCCATGATTTTTCTCCCCAAGATTCCGTGGCGGACGACTAATCCAAGTAGGAAGGGAGATTGAGCTAATGCACTCGCGAATCATTAGAAGTTCTTCATCACTGAATGCCTTTAGCCCAATTTTCTCAAACATCTCCTCGTCCTGCCCCTCAAACATTGAGCGCCACGAAGCATCACTGTCTGATGCATATGCAGCCTGGCTCCCATCATCACTTTCAGTTGCTGTGCCATTATCCTCTTCTGCCGCCAAATAAGGATCCACATCATCAAACACTTCCTCCTCAATCTCTCCCATATCCTCTATCACCTCTTCCTTTTTCTTTTTCCTTTTCTTCTTCTTTTTATCATCTTCGCCAGGACGTCCAATTCCCCAATAGACTCGCAGCTGATACTTCAGCGAACCTTCCAGGAAAGCATGCATGTAACCCAAAATATGATGTTTGATTGGATCCCAGTGTGTGGGATCCAAACGTTGTAGCTCTGTCCAGCGCACACCAGTGGATCGTGACTTTTCATCTTTACCTAATAACAAATCAATTTCAGCAAATATAAGTGAAACACAACTATTTCTCCTGACCTGAGACTGTAATTATTTGTTTCCAATCATGTGCTTGCTTGCGGAACTCAGCACCAGTACGAAGCTTCCAAGTATCAATGGATAGTGATTCAATCTCACTGCGAAGCAGTTCGCAAAATGAGCAAAAGTAGTTGGCCTGGTGATTGAGACAGCCCAGAAGCTTGTGAAGGGCAGGAAGATCACATATAAGTGGAATCCCAACACGTGTCATGACGCCAGCTCCGTCAGGATGAGTCTGGGTGCGAACAGCTTGGCCTGGAATTTGCCATGTGCGGATCATGGTAACGAAGGATTGGAGAATGTGGTTGATTGTAATGACATCTGGCTCTGATGGTCCAGGTATGACGCTGAAGCAGAAGGTATTCTCCGGTGTATAGCAGAAAGGTGGCGGCAAATTCATACAATAAAGCATGAGAAGACCAGCAGAATGTTGTTTTCCTGCAATCTTGTTTGTGAATGGATTGAACCAATCAATGAAAATACCAAACACCAGATTATAGCGTGTCTTTAGAAAGTCCCGAAGCTCTGCCCACGCCGGACTGTCATGCAAGTTATGCATGGTTGGTCCCTGTGGCACATGCGTGAAAGACTTCGCCAGCATTGCCTCAATATCTGGTCGCGAAAGAAAGAACTGTAACCAAGAAGAAAAAGATTGTACGTAGTGGAAAAGCTTAGGCACTTTCTGCTCCTCGCCCTTATCATCAAGCTTTATCGTAAAAAGGTCGGCACCACATTGAGTGGATTTTGGTGATGCCTTCCATGTACATACATCTGACTCGGTAGAATCTATCGTACGAAAACATTCAGGACAAATTCCAGTCTGTATAATATCAGGCTCAACGTCCATGACCTTATAGGCAGTTCGGATGTCTTGAGGAAAAGTGAAAGAAGTACCAGTAAATGTAACCGTAATATCAAATTGAGACTTGAGTGTGAAGGAAATAAGTGAAAAGAGTGTGTCCAGAATCAAAGCGACAGATTTGAGTGCAATGTTTGCGGCGTGACGACTGAGTCCAGCTTCACACGCAAGCCAGACGACCAAGGTAGTAAACATCTTGGCTATGTGGCCTATATCAATCACCACAGACTCTGTGCCTTTCTCAGTATAACAAATCAGTAAGAAGATAGTACATACTCTGGGTCTGGGCTGTCTCATCAACTTCTGGTTGTGCATCTGGTGTTTGGGGATTCATACGGACAAACTTTGCGCTTTGCTCATGCTTGCGGCGTGTGTCGTAACTGACAAGGCGTCCACTGCTCCCACAGATGGGACAGGTACATAGGCACTGGCCAGAAGGCATGGTAAAACTTCACAGCCGTTGAAAGCAGATAGTCTTGAACCAAGTTGCAAAGAGCTTGATATGTGCTTGTTCTGCAGCAGATTTGTCTCGTGTGTGATGGGCGGAAGAGAAAGACACACCAATTTTTTGTCTCGCAGTGATACAGTAATTATTGGCAGATGAAGGCGCGCCGTCAGATAGGAAATGGCGGAATTTCTCGGCTTGGATTCAGGTGTGCTGGACCGAGTCTCGTTCTGCGGTGAATTGTCTCGCAATGGTACAGTAATGATTGGCAGATACAGGCGCACCGTCAGATCGGGAATGGCGGAACTTCTCGGTTTAGAGTCAGGTGCGCTGGGCCGAGTCTCGTCCTGCGGCGAATCTGTCTCGCAATCGTGATGAGTGCGCACCGTCAGATTGAACGGTACAGGCGCATAGACAGATAGTCTCTGGGGATGGGATTTCTCGGCTTCGAGGAGAGTGATATCTGATAGGCCGGCGCTCGTTTTGCAGTGGAGTCGTCTCGCGGTGGTGATGGTCAGAAGGAAACGCACGCATGTGTACACAAGACCTTATCAATGCGCGAAAACGTTAAGTCCGGTAATTCCGTGGTACCTGACTTCTTTAATTGATCATTATATGGCCCGATCGGAGTCTCGAGATGGTTCCGCGAAGTAAGAAAATGTGAATGCAGATAGACTGTATAGACCGATATGAGGATGTAATGCAAGGTGCTACCTCTATCTCCTGCGCTTGCCCGTCTGATACCTCTGCTGCTGCTCCCAGCGCTCCAACTGAGCAGGGGATGGATACTTGTAAAGGGCCAAAACCTCATTCCCATACTTCTCCATGAACTCCTCCTCCGGCAAGTCTATCCATTCTTGCACATCTGCCCAGGTTTGACAGTACTCCATTTTGGGCAAAGCGACGCCGTTCTTCCAACAGTCAACGCGCTCCTGAACAGTGAGGCTAGTGCGAAAGAATTGGGGGTCATAGAAATCAACGGGCATGTCCTTGGGGTGGGGGTGTTTTTGCGGCGAGGTGATGGGGGTGGTGGGCATCACTCGCGTCCTCGCAGAGCTAATCGTTCTGGTGATGAGTGCGTCATATACAGTGCCAATTTGCACGCACCGTGCTCCACCGGGCTTGCTTTTCTGGGCGGCTTGACCATCAAGCATACGAAAGAAACTTGTCACAGCGGGGGCTCTCTCTTCCAGTGTAAGGATGTTGTACTTGCCGTCCTCATCCAACTCATCTTCAGAGTGCGCGTCTTTACTCTTGATCAGAAGCATCGTGGCAGCACGGTTACGATTAGGCATGGCCTTTTCGCGAGCGAGACAGAGCTGTAACGGAAGTCAGAACATAACCCAGGTTCTTTGAAATGCTAACCCTGGAGCGTCGCTTCCCAGCATCACGCGCTACCGCCCTCTGCGTTAGTGCGCCGGGGTACTTGTTCTCCATCCGGGAATAGGTCCGTAGCAGTGAGAACACGAAATTGCGATACATACACTCAAGGAAGTGCCCATCGTGATAATAGTCCCTGACGGGAGAAAGGAAAAGGTATGCGCCGTGGATCAAGTTTCGGAAAGTCACTAGGGCGATTCGTTCGAGTACTCGATTGTAGGGGGTGTCGTGATCATGATTGACCTGGGGAATAAGGCGGTCTAGCTTCAGGGATTCGAGGACAACAAAAACACAGGACAGAGAGTTCTCGTCCACTCGAAGGAGGTTGCTGGAGGTAATGCTTTTAGTAGCTTCGGCGGCCGCTCGAAGTTGAGAAACACGGCCTTGGGCGCGCGCAACCAACGTAGAAATGTAGCGCTCTTGGTCGCTCATGGCCTGCGGGGTAGCTTCGTCGGTACGCCGAAGAAACCCACCAGCAAGCCTCAGCATATACTCGATGTGAATGTCAATACTTTCATGCTCGCCAAACTCTTGCTCTAGAACTTTGATTTGCTGAAGCGTGAGACGTTCCGGTAGAGTCTTCTCGGTAAGAAGCTCCATCAATACTCGGCAGTGAAACTCCAAGGCACCCTGTTTGAGGGATATATATACATAAAAAAAGTCGAACGAGAAGACTGAGCGGCTTACCTTGGTTGTCCTAGCATCATCCTCGATGCTCGCCTCCGGGACGTGATAAGGGTCCGCCCGCTTGGACTTGTTCGTAGGCAACGTCAATTCATCGTCTGCTTCCCCGTCTTCCCCGTCCAAATCTGCTGCGTCATTGGACTCGGGCTGACGAACAATAGCCACGTCCCAACCGTGATCCATATTTGTGTCGTCCTCCAATGGATGGTGCGTAGTTATGGGCACAGGAGGGACATCTGGAGGCGCATTGTCGGCCTCACTTGGACCAGCCACGTCCAAACCGTGATCCATATCTATGTCGTCCTCCAATGGAATGTGCGTAGTGGTGGACTCAGAAGGGACATCTGGAGGCGCATTGCCGACCTCACTTAGACCAGCCACGTCTAAACCGTGATACATATCTGTGTCGTCCTCCAATGGATGGTGCGTAGTGATGGGCACAGGAGGGACATCCGGAGGCGCATTGTCGACCTCACTTGGACCAGCAATTCCGTCCATCGTTTGTAGCCTGGGCATTCTCGCGTCTTCGTCAGAGACAACACTCAGCGTCGATACTGAAGATCTAAAGGGCTGCGGGGATCTGGGCTTGGGCGTCGTCGCGACTTCGTCGTCAGAGACAACACTGAGCGTTACTGATCTAGAGGGCTGCGGGATGTGAGTTTTGGGCGTCTCTATGATGAACGCGACATACTAATGCCGAACTTTCATTCGTGAACTCATAAACATCGGATGGTCCTTGTGAAATGTCTCTCGATTGGCCGCCAGCAAAGGCCTCGTTGCCTGCCGTTTTCGTACTCGAAATGTTGTCCTGTAAATTGTCCCTGGTTGTCCTGGACATAGTCTATCGTCGGGAATCAGTCAAGACAAGTATCAACGGGTGTCAAAAGATGTACGGCGTATTTCTGAAAGAGAGGAATGGGCTCTTTCTCTCCTCCCCTCTCCTTTGGCTTTGGCTTTGGCTTTGGCTTCGACTTCGGCTGTGGCTTCGCCTTCCTCTCTTTGCCCTTTGCATTATCCTAAGAGGTTTAGAACGGTTGGAAGAAACGTAATGAACATTCGTACCAAGCTTGCCACGTCTACGGATCCGTCGTCCTTTCTCGGCTGTGGCTTCGCCTTCCTCTCTTTGCCCTTTGCATTATCCTGAGAAGTTTAGAACGGTTGGAAGAAACGTAATGAACATTCGTACCAAGCTTGCCACGTCTACGGATCCGTCGTCCTTTCTCGGCTTCCGTTTCCTGGTGGGTTGAGCAGTTGGGGTTTCCTCTGTCAAGGGCGGTTCCTGTGGAACTCGCGACATCGAACGAGTATGTGTCGGAACTGCCAGATTTGCCACATCTACGGATCCGTCGTCCTTTCTCGACTTCCGTTTTCGAGTTGGCTGGGAAGCGGAGGTTTCTTCAACTAAGGGCGGTTCCTCTGGAGCTCTCGACATCGAACGAGTCTGTGTCGAAAGAGTTTGAATGGTCCGAACCAAATAGCGATGACACGATAACATACATGTCTCGGTGCAGCCGCATTCGCAGCGTCCATATAGCCGAGGCCCTGAAGCATTCTCTTGCCCTTATTCTTCTGGAGACAGGTTGATGTTATAATTAGTTGATCTGAAATAAGATATGGATAGGGAAACTACCTTGACCACAACGCCTTCAGCAACAGGAACGAGTGAGTTTCCGGTGGACGTCGAAGGAGGCAGATAGGGCAGTGGCTCCTAAGGCAATGCGAGTGTTAACTGATCGGGAGTAAGGGATGGCGCTAGCGAACTACCTGATTCATACTCTCCTCGATAAACAGGTCAGGTACCAAGACCTGAGGAAACTGATTTGACGACTCCTCGGGAACGTGCTCTACGGGTTCGCCCATAACGTCGTCAACAGCAGGAATCGGCCGCTCCTGAGAAAATATCGAGATCGAGGGATGCTGTTTGGGTATCGCGGTTTCCTCAGCAATGGAGACGAGAGGCGAAGTCAACTGTTTGTGACCGGCAACGGATGGCATTTCGGGGTCGATATTCATGGACTTGAGATGGTTCAGTGCGCGTTCAAGGAGTCATACTAAGACCGAGTACCTCGACCGGGCTCGCCTGACTGGCAACGGATGGCACTTCGGGGTCGATATTCATGGACTTGAAATGGTTTAGTGCGCGTTCAAGGAGTCATACTAAGACCGAGTACCTCGACCGGTCTCGTCTGACTGGCAACGGATGGCACTTCGGGGTCGATATTCATGGACTTGAAATGGTTCAGTGCGCGTTGAAGAAGACAGGCAAAGAAGAGTACCTCGACCGGTTTCGACCTCGAAAAGAACTGGGTGTGGCTTGATATCAGGCTGAGAGTCAGAACATTGGGACCAGCACATACCTGCTGTCCTGCCATATCCGCGGATTTGCTGGTGCCTGCATCCGTGGGTTTGCTGGCGCCCAGCTTTCTCGTTCTGTTGGGTGACCGTTGAGGCGAAGTCACTGTCCTGAGGTCGATGAAACGAATTGGAGGAACGTCATTCATAGATTTGAAGTCGAACTGGGTGAAGATCATCACTTGCGATAGAGGAAAGAGGACCACGAAACATACTCGTGTTGCTCGACTATTCTGATAGTTTCTCTCTACGTGCTTGAGCCGGTCAGCAAGATCTTTTTTAACATGCGGGTCGCCAAAAGTTGCACGGCTATTCTGAGAGTTTTTCCCTACGCGCTCGAGCGGGTCAGCTAGACGCGGTTTCTTCTGTGACCCATGTTCCGGAGAGATGGATCGCTGGCTGCGCGCTTCGGGCGGTTGATCAGTCGGTTCGGGGACATTGAAAGAGAACATCGAGTCTGGAATAAAGTGTATAGAGATGAAAGGATGGATGAAAGGAATATTGACAAGGGTCCAACACGCGTTATACCACGCGTCGAAACCATGCCGGCTCGAGATATCCGGATTGACCATTCGACAAGTCTACCAGCAGTTATGTCAGCAAACTGCAGCGTTAGCTGCTAATGATAATATGCGGACTCACGAACCGTGATCCGAAAGTGGCGCAGCGCGACGAGACAATCTAGTTGGAAAGGTGTCAAGCACATGTAGTTCCAGATTGTGAGATTGCTCACAATTCGTGAATAGCTCCGCTTATATGGTGTTCTCCGGATTGTAATTCGAAACGACATGGAGTCGGTCTACAGAATCGTTAGTCTCCCTCTCTGACATTCTACTTGTGCTTACTTTCATTTCGTTCTTACAGTACTTTGAATTCTCCCTTATTCACTGATAGCATTTCAATATTTGCTTTCCTTGAGCCGTCTCCCGCCCAAACCCTTGAGGGAGTAGGGGCCCCCGCACCGATGGTGACGGTGCGGGACAAGGGGAAAAGAGGCACGTGTCTCTTGGCAGCGCTGTCAAGTGCCGCCCAAGACGTTAAATCCGAGAATTCGGACTTAACGTCGAGCCGCCGACTTGGGTAGGTGCTGCGTATACACGTGATCCTTTCCCACTTGTGCTCTTACCACGAACTCTTCCAAGTACAGAGGGAAATCGGAGGTAAGCGTTGACAGCGTTTGGTAGAATACTTTGATTTGCAATGGAATATATGGATGTGCATTGTTCCGAAAGACAGAGAGAGAGTAGAATACAAATGGAGAGAAGAAAATGGCTAGGACAGTCCAGGTCACTGACGCTCGTTTTTCTAGTTTACACCTGTTGAGATGCCCAAACCAAAGCTTTTTGTTGTCGGTGCGTCGTGTCTCGGGTTTTTGCTAGTATTCGCTCAACTAGCCACAGAATCTATCAGTGCAGCGCAGTGGTGCGAGTGCTGGAAAGATATCGAATATCGCGTCAAGTGGCAAGGCTACTCCGCTCGAAGCAATACGTGAGTCTGGTATTAGATCTTACCGTTCTTACTTAGCCTCTCGCAGCTGGGAGCCCGAGACATCTTTCGAAGACGGGTCATCGGAATATCTTTTGGACGAATGGTGGGAGCGTGTACAACAGGACAGCGGGGTCACGAAGAAGGATATGAAGAGAGTCAAAAAGGTCGTTGCAACGGCGGAGCACATAAGTGCGTCAAATCTTGGACCCTTCAATCCTTTGCTTATTGTGGCGCACTTCGTTCAGAGAAGCAGACGCGAGTGACAGAACAGCTGCCATCCTCAGCCGGTCAAGACATTAAGCCCGAAGCCGCATCCAATCAACAACTCGCAGATAGGGATGCCCTCGCAGAGCTGCGGGAGAAAATCGTAAACGCTGGTCAGTTTTCAGGCACTCTTGGCGCGCGACGCTTTGACCACTTGGTACAGATAATGCGCACCTAGCTGCTCTCGCTGGGCTGCGGGAAACTCTGTCGCCTCTGTCGGACATGTAGATTCTTACTTATCCTATAATGTACCGTTCTACTATACGTGAAGGTCTGATTCTCTGCAGTAGAGTCCCGAGAGAGAGGGTGTATCTGTATAACCCCGGAGGAGGGCGAAACTTCTCGTCCGCGCGTCCCCTTGTCGTGGGCCTCTGGGCTTATACCCAACCAAGAACGCGTTAACATCGTTCAGCTCTGAGGCGGTCAAGACTATCATGGTGGCGATGGTGACGGTAGGCATATCGCTGGCGGATCATGAGCCACTCACTGACTCTATCCAGAATCAGTCTTAGGGGAGGCGAGCACCAAGTTGCCACAGCACTCAAGCTTGTCCAAACGCTTGACCTAGATCAGGTTTCGAGATTCGAAGACCCCTCATCGGATGTTAAGGAATTGCGGGAGGTGTGCCAATCCATTATGTTTTGTTCTTGTGAACTTACTTCTTGCTCCAGCGCATCGATGATACGCAACTCGAAAGGAGCTTCGCCACGAAACTCAACAGCTAGAACACTCTTTACTGGGTGCATATCTCTTTGGTGACCATAGCTGCCGAAGTTCAGTCACCAGAAGGGCTTGTCGTCAATTGGTTGATGCAGTCATCGACTGGAGTGAGTCTCTGCTCATTTCTTGCCTCTCATTGGCCCAATCTCATTTCCCGAAAAGCAGGACGCAACGAATGACCGCCAATATCGATCCGTCACCCTCATGCGCACAATGTACCAAGCAGCGACTTCGTCGCGATCGTGATGAACACTCCTAGCGTCCTTCTCGCCAACATCCAAGACGACCCCCTGGCATCTGGTCGTCGCGCTGCAGTCATCGAGCTTCAAGATTCGCGACTCTGCTTTCCAGCGTCTCGCACTCATGTTGAAACGTACGCAGGCAAGTTGGAACGCTAGTGCGAGTATGTGCCCAATATGATGCTCTCACAAAACGCACCCACTCACAACGTTGCTAGGTCAATTGCTGTACCTCTCTCAAGAGGATCTCAGCCCGTCATGAAGCGCAACAAGGAACGCTTGGCGAGCCTCGGATTGAGGATCCAGATGCATGCAATGTTCGCTGTTCAGATCAATCGTCTACACGAGTACAAGGTGGGTACTATTCGCTGGTGGAACTGGAGCATGATACTCATGGTATCCTTAGCGTCAAACGTTGAACATCCTCGGTGTCAACCATGTGCGTAACGTGTCTTATCATTTCGTGCCAGGGCCATTACTGACAGCGCCATCTTGCAGAGATGCCTGAACTTGAAGACAATGTCTGCGAAAGAAAGGAAGAAAGTCGACCCGCATGTCGTCTTCTTTGCCGGAAAGGCCGCGCCTGCCTGTTCGTCTGATCAACACCCTCTTCTTTCTTCTTACTAAACCTGAGCCTAGACTGCATCGCGAAGCTAAGCAGGGCGTGAACGTCGCGCGAGCCATTATGCAAATCCCGAAACCAAGGATTACCTCCCGCTCTACTTCATCCCCCATCACTCCGTCTCTGGCGCCGAGGTGCTGATCCCTACATCGGATATGTCGTCGCATCTCCACAGTTGGTTGGCACGTAGGCTTCGGGTCTGCTTGTTGTTACCATTGGTGAGGACCAAGAACATCAAGGTCTCCGATATATCCATTCACGACGTCCAAGCCTCCCACTTTGCGGCGGCTACTACACCCAACTCAGAGCCACGGAGTATCATCACTTTTATCTTCCCGTCGGGCTCGAAGGTCGGCACGAAGAAGACGCTCACTTTGAAGCGCAAGGATGACTTCCGCGTTCACATACACTATAAGAAGGGGGCTGCTCCGTAAGTGTTGCTTTACCTCGTAATGCCCCGTTGCAAGGCTCATCATATTTCGCAAAGTATTCCCGACCAGAATATCAGAAACCTTTGACAGAGCGCGGCGCAATCAATCCTGTTTTGAAAGCGACCATCATGCTCTCCGAATTCGGCTTTGTTTCTGTCACTGGTGCGATTGCCTCTGGCGAAATCAAGGACGAGTCTATTGCCGGCAAGCTCAAGGGTTTCTTGGGTGGCGGCGGTTCATCCTCGTCTGAGGGTGAGGAAATGTGCTGCCGAGTCCTCCTCGGCACCTACACCGGACGCCTCGAGCGAAGTTAAGGAAGAGAAAGCCCCCATTCCCAATACCATCCACTTGGAACTTGACAACCTTCTTCACATCGATATCCCCACTGACGGTGAAGGAGAAAAGGACGGGACGACGCAGGTGAGCTCCACTCGATTTCCTTTGGTGAGTATGCGTTGACGCGTCCCCAGACTACGAGCCATCGACGTGGATGAGAATGCCTCACCCTCAATTCCACTTCCCTGCCCGAGTTCCGACTCTCGTCAACACCTGCAGCACCTGCATCGAGCGCAGCCGTCTAGAGAACGTTCAATCCGTGGGCCCGCGCTCACCTTGGAAACAACCTCGAACCCAAAGGACGGTCCCTGACCAGAGACGATGTCCTGCAGACGAATTTGTGTACTAGTCAAACAGACACACCATTTCGTCGTCGACAAGTCTCTTCCAGATGCATCGTGATCGCGGCTGCCTAGCCTACCTGACAAACGACTGGGGGCAAGTTACGGCCGTTCTCATTCACCAGTGTTTGGATTGGATGCTTGAGTCATTTCAGAGTACGCCGAATTGGTGAGGTGGTGCAACGCAATGATATAGACATACACTAGACGGTCAAGAAGCGATCCAATACCACCGATATACAGATATGGGCGTCAAAAATACAGCGTAGGAGTGTGAGGTAGGGCCAAGAAGATGGGATAACAAGTGATTGTACAACAAGAAGCGGGGTAGAAATAATGAGGGCAGGACGTGGATGGGGCGTGGTGCGGATTTCTTCACGAGAAAGTGCTAACCAAAAGTTAACGAACTCCTATGAAGGATGAAGGAAACAGACCAGGAAAGCAGCCGGGGCGGAAGGGTGAAGAAGGGATCTATTGGTAGGTGATCCTTTTCAAGGACTAAATCGTCGGCCGCACCAATGGGGTCATCCCACGAGATTTCGGCTAGGAGGGTGAGTTCTGTCGGATGAAGAAGGGAAGCATGGCCAGCGTCGATACCAGTGGCTGAGCAAGGCCTGGCAAACGCGACGTGAGTCGCGCAAATCAGACGGGCGAAAAAGCAAGGTTCGTCACCGGAATACAAGGACACCGTGGCTTCGACCGTTGTCGTCGATGGGGAGAACATGCCGCAACCGGGCGAGCCAGAGAGGGCGTGTAGCGATTCGTCTCATGAGAGAGAGAACTTCTTTGCTGGCCTGCTGACGGGGTTCTTCGCCTACGTGGCCATGGCAGCTCAGGCAAATGGGAGTGTTTGACGGCTCGGTGGTGGCGGTGGCGTGGGGCGGGATGTGATGGGTTCCCGGAATTGGGACGGGGACGGAAGGCATGACGTGACTGGGGGCGGGAGGACGAAGCTGCGAGGATCAAAGGGTCAGGAAGAAAGCCACGCTCAAAAGGTCGGAAGACGAACGAGAATGGTGGTGGTGAATGGAAGGGGGAGGCAAAAGTGGGGCGCTGTCAATTCGACGCGGGCGCTCGTCCAGAGGGTAAGTGATGGCGGTGCACAAAAGAGCGCGACGCGACGAGTGCTTATGCGAGAAAAAGGTCGCCGGTGCAAAGGCCGGGGCTGTTGGTCCGAAGGTCGGTGCTGTCGACGCTGCTCATGCGCCTGTCTGTCCAGAGATCGGCCTGGGGACGAGGCGCCGTGGGCGCCCGCCAACGACGAATGGAGTCCGCAAAAAAGGATGGGTCGGAATTGGCTGTGTAGATGTGAAGGAGCGCAGAGCGGTAGAGGAAGGCGGCGGCCTTGACCAAGGATTATTGGATGATGTCGCTTGTTTGCCACCTCCCTCCGCACGCGCCCATGATGCGATCGTGTACTTAGGACGCGTAGCGCAGACGGGACGGTTGATGGCAGTCGGGGGATAATGGATAATGGTTCGACGGAACCAATTTGAAGTCAGGGTTGGATGTGCTGATGTGGATACATGTGGACAAAAAACTACGTACGGAATGTACTAAGTACTTATCTATACGAACCAGTTCACTCTCACTGTGCCCACGCGTTTCGGCCCGTAACCCCGAAAACTGACTAGTCGTATGTTTGGTGCCATTAAGGCACCAGAAAAGTAGTTCCACGGGCGATGCCCCCGGTGTAAGATGGCTATCGTTAGGGCATTCCAAGCGCGAGGGAGGGTCGTGGCTATGACTGGGGATGGTGTCAACGACGCACCGGCATTGAAGATGGCCGACATCGGGGTGTCCATGGGCAAGAGCGGGACAGATGTGGCGAAGGAGGCTGCTGATGTGATTTTGGTTGACGATAACTTCAGCACCCTCTTACCAGCGGTCGAAGAAGGTAAGTGCAATGCAGCACTCCGATGTGGAAACGGGCCTGATTGAAAACGAAGGAAAATCCATCTTCCACAACATCCAGAACTTCTTGTCGTTCCAGCTGAGCACGGCCGCTGCCGCTTTGACGCTGATAACATTGAGCACCATGCTTGGCCTCAGTAATCCCCTCAATGCCATGCAGATTCTGTTCATCAATATTCTTATGGATGGTGCGCATACAGACCTTGATCGGACTCGATATACTCATTGACTTTAGGTCCTCCAAGTCAAAGTCTCGGTGTCGATCCGGTTGACCCTGCTGTCATGCGACGTCCTCCACGCAAAAAGGATGCCTCGATTATCACCAAACGTGTCCTCTATCGTGTGATGTTCTCCGCCTCCATCATTGTTATCGGTACTTTGTTCGTCTACATCTTCGCTCTCGAAGACGATAAGATGTCGCGGAGAGAACAGACTATGGTAGACGCTCCTCTTGTCTGTCAAGTTGAACATGTCAAGACTAACACTACGACTAGACCTTCACTGCGTTCGTGTTCCTCGACCTTGTTTCGGCGGTGCAAAATCGGGGATTGGGATGTGGCCTCACGCAGAACAAAATGCTAGTCACCACAGTGAGCATATCGGCACTAGTCCAATTGGGATTGGTCTATGTCCCGATGATGCAGTCCGTGTTCCAGACGGAGGGCTTAAGGATGGGCGATCTGATGATTATCCTGATACTTGCGGCATGCAGTATCATATTGCACGAGCTGAGACGGAAATACGAGAGGCAATGGAGCGCGGAGGAGAATTGGGGCAGGGTTGGCGAGATAGTATGAGTTACATTCCTGGATGGAAGTAGATCACTATATGGGCAACGACAGAAGCTTAAATTCCTCGAGGAGTCTGTGGCATGGTCAGAGCCGCCGTCGGGGAAATCAACTAGGTATGAGTTGACAACATTATCCTTCGTGCCGCTCACTTATTCTATTCTACTAAGTCTCATCCCAAATGAACAGATGTGACAACTTCGCGCACCGAAAACTTCCCAAGTTCCCTAAAGAATAATATGGTACAAGACGTTCAACTACTTTCTGTGGTAACACGGCCCAGACTCGGAGTACACATGGACGTCTTTCTTTTCTTCTTCTCGCGCCGCTCCTTCAGGAAGCAAGGGCATTAGCCAGGAACTCGTCCTCGGTTTGGTCGGCAGTCGGGTTGATAGAGAGCACCATACCCAGGCGACAGTGCGCTCCGGCAGCTTGCTTGCACGAAACCCAATGAGGCTCGGTGTCGAGGATGGTCGTGGTGAAAGTGCTTCCCGGCTCGGAGACGGCGTCAATGCTAGTAAAGGAAGGAAGGAGCGCGTATCTTGATTAGCAAACGATGCGTCGGCAACAAAACGATGCAGCTTACAATCCACTATCGAATGCATTCGGCTCTACACCGCCATCGGGAGGGGGGCAGGGAGTGGTGAACGTCGTGGTCGTCGCCGAATCTGTAGTGGGCATACGTGAAGGGGTTGCGACACAGAGAGGGAAACGTATGAGCACGTACGGTTTCTGGTGAGGAAGGTGAATGTGACAGTGTCCCCGATAGCGGGGAAGATCTCGGTTGGGGTGAACGTGAATCCGTTACTGAGGCCGACTTGGATGGCGAAGTCCTCGCCCACGACGAGCGGTGCGAAGACGAGAGCAGCAGAGATGAGATGGATTTGAAGGCGCATTGTTGAGGGTTTGACTCCAGATAGTGCTGGATTTCGCTCCGTATTTAAGGACTCTTGAGGGCCCCCTCATCCGGCTCAAGCCTAAATATACGCGCTTCAAGCCACCAGGCAGCTCGTTCGTTGAATTATCAAGAAGTGGGTGGGTGTCTGCCGATAACTTACGCGTGCATTGGCTTGACAGGCATGATGAACCGTTCCAAAAGCAACCTCAAGGAAATGCTTATAGTCCTCTCGTGGGGGTATGAGCCAGGAACAACATTAAATGCCTCACGTCCCAACAAGCCTAGGTCGTCCTTCATTCATAACATTTAGCGAAGAAGGTCGCTGGTGAGAGATCTCGCATAGGAAGGTCTCCTACAGACGTCAAGGTCCCGACCTCCCGGTAGTCCGGGAAGAGTGAATTTCCACGCAGCCTTGTGCACTGGAGGAAAAGCAATACAATCATGAGGCGAATGCATACCGACATGTGATCAAGGACAGTGCTAGATAGAAGACATCCAGAGCTGACATGGGAGCGTTTATACAGAGAACGACAGTCAGCGAAGTGACCAGGACATGAGCGCCACACAACTAGCGCTGGCATAGATGTGGAACCGCGATCGAGACCGGGCTGGGTATTCGCTGTCGCCGTGAGCGCTCAACCACTTATTATCCCCGGATTCGTGATAGTGGAGAGAGGGAGAACATGCAGAGCAGAACATGCAGAGCAGAACATGCAGAGCAGCGCCTCAAAGCACAGACAGGCTAAGACCGTCGATGCATGTTCAGACTTCGTCAACTCCCGTGAGTGGTTTTCAAAGATGATCAATGTTGCGTGCGGGAACCTTGCCACCACAAATTTACCATGGACGTGATGGTGGGGGACCGTGAGATGGTGGCCCTGTACCCGCCTAGTTGTGCAGCGTGCTAAAGTAGTCAGTATCATGAATGTCGAGCTCTGCAAAGACCATCGCTTCACATGTGGATTTCCATGCTGCTGGCATCAGTTGATTGTGTTCTGTTTCCCACAGGGGGACGGTCAGACCCGCAGACGGTTTACACTTGCTATAATCCGTGATCCCTGGTAATGATTACACCCCTTCAGAGGCCAAGCGCTTCAAAAGTTGCCAAGGCGGTAAACAGAGATTCAAATATTGACCAAATCAGACAGACTACACATGTTTATTCTTCGTTACTTCTTCTCGTGCCGCTCATTCAAGAAGCAATAGCATTGGCCATGAACTGCGCCTCGGTCTGACTGGCGGTAGGGTTGATGGCCAGTGTCATTCCCAGACGGCAGTGCGCTCCGGCAGCTTGCTTGCACGAAACCCAATGAGGCCTGGTGTCAAGGATGGTGGTGGTGAAAGTGCCTCCCGGCTGAGAGACGGCATCAATGCTAGGGGAGCGCATGACTTAGCAAACGATGTGTCGGCAAGACAGTGTAACCTACAATCCACTGTCGAACGCATTCGGGCCTACTCCGCCATCGGGAGGAGGGCAGGGGGACGTGAACGTTGTGGTCGTCGCCGAATCTGTTGGTATGGGTCAAGGCAATAGATAGATAGTAGTGTACGGGCACGTACGGTTCCTGGTGAGGAAAGTGAATGTGACAGTGTCCCCGATAGCGGGGGAAATTTGAGTCGGGGTGAACGTGAATCCGTTATTGAGCCCAACTTGGACGGCCCAGTTCACACCCATGACGAGCGGCGCGGAAATGAGGACAGTAGAGATCAAAGAGAGCTGAAAATACATCGATGTGAGTGTGAGCTTGATTTATTCTTGTATCATCATGTTGCTTAAATACACTTGAGCTCCTGCTCTTCCGGCTTGAGCTGAGGACGCCTCGTGAGAGCATACATGCGCTCTCTGTCACCAACCGGTTTTTCTCTGAATTATGAGCGTATGCCAAGGTAGTAACTTGACAGGCGCGAAAAAACACTTACAATAATCTCAGGGGCGGATTGGCTAAGAAATGTCTCACCTCCTGAAAAAACCCAGCGACTCAAAAGATCATATGCCACTGGTGAGAACTTTCACATATATTCCTCTCTAGCGAGCTTTCCAAGCTACCGGTAGCCTTATAAACGCAGATTTTCCCCGGAGAGGTGTTCTTGGGTGAAGAAAATTCCATATAATCCTGAGGCAGCTGCTTGCCGATATGGGATATTGACATGAGAGTATTGATTTTCTACAGTCAGAGAGCTCGTGGACGTGTAATCGCGGGTGATATCGGTACCGCCTAGGTGGGTGAGTGAAATCGCGGTGGCCGGCGGGTTGCAGGGAAGGAAGGAGCGCATAGATATCACTTTCGACTCAAACTCGACTCGAGGAACGCTCACCAGAATCTCAACATGGGACGGGTTGCAGCCGCCGATGCTTCTTGTGAGTCTGATTATTGCGAACCTAAGAGAGTGAAGTATCACAAGACGATATCAACCAATCCCCAGCCCAGTTACGAGGGGAACAAGTCTTTGTCCGTGCGAGACTTTCTGGCCGACACAGTTTTCGTAGACGTGATCGCGGTGAATCGTGGGAGGTAGCCCGATGGCCGTGTTACTGTAGTCCTGCTGTAGACTTAGTCGCTTCCGTGATTCCGTGTCGTCCATATCGTCCAGTACCTTACAGTCCGACAGCGGCACAGTGGAAGGTCAAGTCAGGTTATTACCGACTCCCGAACAGCATGCCGAGCGGCTCTTGATCCGATCCTTTCTCGCACTTCATCTACTCACCACGATGTCCAAACACGTCTTTGCCCAGTGCGTTCGCCGATGGCTGACCCACAACAAGATCGCCTCACGCTGATACAGTTTTATGGTTGGCAACACCTATGTATGTCACCAACTTCTGACTGTTGTCCCAATGCCTGTTCAATATCAGGAAATCAGCCTTACACTGTAGATGACTGGGAGGAAGACATCATTCTAGCTAGTGACCATGCATTGTGCGGGAATTTCGTGCCATCTATCCATTCCATTGACTTGAATTGCAGGGACGGATTCGTCTTGAACGTTGGCTGTGAAGACTGGCAGAAGGATCGCGTCGCAGATTGCTTTGACGCGCTGTCTAGGACTGGCCGCGATTTCAAGCTATTCATGAGCTTTGACATGCAGTCTGTGGCCTCTCGGTTGTCCTGAGAAGTGTCTTCATATCGTTGCAGCTCGATTGCCGGACATACAGCCGAGGACGTACAACCAATAGTCAATTATATCTCTTCCTTCGGCAATCATGCTGGGATGTATCGAATCGATGGAAAAGTGGTCGTATCGACGTTCTCCGGGGAGCAACACAAGTTTGGACAGGAATCGCTAGAACAGGGATGGAGTTTACTCAAACGATCCGTCGAGAGAGTCACGCAGGTCAATGGCTATCCACGTCGCCATTCTTTTCTTTTGAATTTTGCCGAAGATCCACTTCATTCCTTCATTCTTCTTAGACCCAGCAGTCTACGTGCGTATGCCCTGCCTCGATGGTCACTTCAATGCAAGTTGATTCATTTGTCAGGGGCAGGCTAGCTTATTGACCTTGTCCTGTGTAGTGGAACGGTGGTTGGCCGTTACAGCTGACAGCGAACTCTCCGCGAAACGAGATGGAGATGACACAGCTGAGATCAGATGATCATCACTTGCGCCACTCTGGCGGCAAGACATTCATGGCTGCAGTTTCGCCCTGGTTCTTTACGGTAGATATCTTCCCGAACATTTTCAAGTACGCACTGACACTACTGTTCTTGCAGCATTACGGCCCGGATACGTGGAACAAGAACGTCAGTGCGCCTCTAGCGACTGAAGAACCTTTTAGGCAACTAAACGTCTCAAATAGTGGATATACCGGGGTGATGATTGGCTGTTTGTACGCCGCTGGGAGCAGCTCGTCTCCCGGCGCGATCAAATTGATATCGTACAAGTCATTTCGTGGAATGGTGCGTTCGTTGTGTGAGATGAGGTCCTGTTGCCTGATTTTTCTTCCAGATTATGGTGAATCTCATTACATTGGTCCAGTCAAAGGCGCGCAGCCCAACTCTCAGGCCTGGGTCGACGGGTTTCCACACTTGGCATGGCTGGCACTCAACGCGTATTACGCCAGAGCCTTCAAGGAGGGACGGTATCCCGAATTAGATACTAATCAGATTTTCGCCTGGGCACGTCCACATCTCAAGACGGCGCACGCGAAGAACGATAGTGTTGATCGGCCTCAGCATTGGCAAGTTGTAAGTCACTCGATTTTCTCATGTCGATGGCGTTAATGAGCATGCTTCCAAAGACGGACGATAGGATATGGGTCGTCGTATTCGCCACTACACCTGCCATTTTGTCGCTTCAGGACCGGGACTATTCTGTTCCAGCTGGAGTCACAAAGACGTGGATGCCACTGGAACCTGGACGTGGCATGAGTGTGGTTCTGAGAGGGCCAGGAGACGGCGTTGTGCTGGCAAGGTGCACCCCATCGCTTGAGGAGTTTTCTTGCGAGGTGGCGCCTACGGTGTACAACTTCAATGCATTCACGGCAATGTCGACCTGAGCCGAGCCTTTTGAGCTCAGCGGGGACAAGGCGTCGCTGAGTCCGTTGGGAGAGGTGGCGGGACACGTAGAGTTCGCGGATGTCACGACTCAAGGCGTAAAGCGAGGAGGCGGTCGACAATAATTTGCCTGCATCTCTATTATTATAGTGCTACTGCCTTTTAGTGATTGGGCTCTTCTAAAAGCATCAAGAAATAGTCTGTCCTGGTATGAAGGCATACTACTATATAGTGAGATTCCCATTGAGGTAGATATCATGATCATGTCACTCATCAACCAGTCCTCTCGTCCCAATTCGTGAAATGGCATCAGCCACGTTTGCCTGAACAGCATCCGGTCCGACGATATCCAAAATACCTGCAGACGCAAACATTTCCCGAGGTCCATGCCGCAGATGTGTGAGGAATAAACCGACGCCACGATTCTAAGACGACATCAGTAAAAGCTCAAGGCGAAGGAGAAGAACTGACATGGTATTCTTCGATGATTTCGTGGAAGATTTCAACGGCACTATAGGACCATTTCAGTAAGTGCATGAAGAGCAACGTGCAACACGTACGAAGCATCACAGCTCTCTACATCGGCCATATGGAAAACAAGCACCGTCGCCTGTTGCCTCCGGGGATCCTCAGAGGGATGACTGGGAGCAACGCCATACAGTTCAAGACGTCGCAAGCGATCTGTTCGCTGGTTAGCTGGAGCTTATGGGTCGACACAACGAATTCAGTACCTTTCAATTGTGCGGTGTTCGCTGGAAAGGAATGTGAATATGGAACGTTCAAACCAGATACTCAAACAGCTTACCGAAATCGAGGTTGTCTCGGATGCGAATGATGAGAGCACCCGCGACATCTTCCTCAGCATCGGGGTTTTCTGATAGAGGTTTCCAAGTATGTGTACCAGGAATTCGACCCAAGATAGTCATGCGAGCTTTCGATGATCGATGCACGACAAGAAGCAAAGAGATGATCATGCTGACGACAATTCCAACTTCGACATTCCAAATGATGGACAATGCGAACGTCAAACCCATCAATGTAAGGTCTATGTAAGAGCGCATCCTGCGATACGGTCAGCTCGAGTACTATGAGCGAGAACTCGACTAACTTGATATAATACTTCAGTTCATGAGGTGTTTCGCTGAGAAGGGATATGATCACAAGGCAGATACTGAAACGGTGTCAGCGACCATTCAAGGTAGAACAACAGCTCACTGACATCGAGGCCAAGACACATTTTGGCAGATAATAGAGGAGCGGAAGAAGGAAGAAGGTCGCAAGTAGGATAACACCGGAGCAGACCAAAGAGGCCATCTGTGTTCTTCCGCCTACATCGCCATTGATCCTCGTCCTTTTGAACATGTTAGAACAAAATGTGACGGAGAATGTCTCCCATACCTCGTTATCGACCCGTATGCTGGTAGCGTTCCAGGAATGAACGATCCGACTATGTTACTCGCCCCGAGCGCCACCAATTCACGGTTTGGACTGACAGAATAGCCAAAACGAGCGGCGCTCTGCTTCGCCGCGACGATGCTATCGAGATATCCAATGACCGAAATCATCACAGCGGTCGATGTCGTGCGTCTCAGATAACGCATATTTGAGGAGCGAAGCGGGAAGCGCAAAAACGATTCGCCGACGTTGACTTTGACTTCACCGAGAATGTCGACGCCATCGGTGTCCCATTCAAAGTGTGAAGATAGGAAGGTGGACAATACTACAACGACCAGAACTTCAGGCATGCGATATATCCACCAGTACTTGACAAATCTGCGCTTTGCTGTTCTGAGGAAGATCAAGACGAATAGAGCACCGAAGCTAATGCTAGCTGTCGTCCAATTGGTATGGTTCAGGTTCTCCACAATGAACAGGAACTTCCCCCACGTAGATTCTGGATGAACGGCATGTTCTAAAGCTGTCAGGCCGAGCATGGGTATCAATTGTTCTCTTGGAAGAGTCAGAAATGGCGATTGGAGGGTGATACGACTTACATGGATATAACGATAGCAATGGCGGTGATGAAGCCTCTTAGAAGCGCGCGGCTGAGAACGACATCTATGAAGCCTAAACGGAAAAGTCCGAGAAGGAAGGTGAATAGGCCAGCCTGGGGATGTTAGCACATCTATCAATGATCGGGTGTCGATCCTACCTGTACGGTGATGATGGTCGCGACATGAAGCCCAAGAGAGTCCCCATCCTCGCCATGGGGGTCACTTATATCGTGGCGGATATCGTCTACCGCTTGACCCAGTAACAGGCTTAGCGCAGCTTCGGGAGCGACGTTCAATTGACGAGATGTTCCGAGGAACGCGTAGATAATTCCAGGGATAGACGCAGCAAACTGAAATGAATGAATAAGCCTGATGAATGGTGGGCGAGGTATTCGCCGCGCACCAGACCCGTTGTCGGAGGAAGCTTAGCCAAGGACGATGCGTAACTGACGGACTGCGGAATAAGCATGCTTGCTACGGTCAATCCGGCAAGAACATCGCCTCCAAGGCTGTAAGAGCGCCGTCAAAATTCCGCCGCCGTGCACAACTTGAGAACGCACGATTGTATGGAGTAGTTGGGAATCCAGGACGTCCCAGGAACATAGTACTTGACCCGTTTCTTGAACTTGGATCGTCTAAAAGGTTTTCCTGCTGCTGGGAGCACAGGCTCAGTGCAAATCTCAGCGTCAGAGAAAGCGCACACACACCTTCAGGGAGAGCTCCATACTGTCTGTCGTTCCTCTCCACATCAAGCAGCACCTCGCTTTCTGAACGTGGGGTCATGGCTCCGCTAGGCATACCACGGAGCGAGCTGAACGACGCTGCAGAGGCAGCCGTTTCCAAGGGCGGTCGAACAGTATCACCCGACGACGGCGACGACATGATGGTCCGAAAGGAAAAGGCGGATGGCCTGAGGCAAACCGACACAGTAATGGATAAGCGGAGCCAGGATGCGATATGGCCGTCAGCCAATCAAACCGCTCATAATTTCGGTACAGTACCCAATTGCCGTCGGCGGCGGCGGCCCATCCGCCTACACATCCGATCAATCACTGAAGCATTGTTTCTATTGATAAGAACAACTAAGTACGAGAAAATACAAGATAGTTACAGCACAAGAAATAGCTACAGCACAACTAGATACCAAGTCCCGCAATTTATAGGTACATACACTTCCGGAACATCCAAAAATTCGAACACCTTAGAGCGGAGGAGTAGCAGGCTCCCGCACAGCCGGGTCGCCTGAAGACGCCAAAGGCCACAGATTGTTACAGAAAAGGTTTTCCGGGTCGTACTTCTTCTTGATCTCCTTGAGACGTTCGAAGTTTTTCTCTCCATAGCACGATGTGATTCGTTCGGGGGGCTCATGTCGACCGAGGAACTATAAAGAGAGATACGTTAATCATGGAGCCCTTGGTCACAAGGTAGTGCAAAAACTCACACTGGGGAAAGGTCCTCCCGTCTGATACGGGAGTAAAGTGCCCGCAATCCACTAAGAATGAATCTAAGCGCGCGAATTTCGCGAGAGAATCAGAATCCTCACCTCTTCGGCAGACGCGATGCATCGTGGGTCGTCCACTCCCATCTCCCACTGGTGGAGTGCAGCGATTGTAAACTGCGACTCCCTTTGACACTTTGGAATACAGGATCCCTCGATTTCGGCGATGCGACCACCGGCCAACTCAAAAAGCCAAGCTAGAGAAATCCTATCAATAAGACTGTAGACAGTGGTTGTCGAAGAATACGTACTGCAGCCAGTCGGCGTGTTGGCGAATTGGAGCACCGTGTCATGAACAACATCATCCGGTAGCGAAGTGATGAGGGCCGAGCGAATGAACCATTGACGTCCGCCTGAAGACTGTTCGTGAGGACTGGGTGAGCAATGTAGACGTAAAGAACCTCACGTTTCCCTCGAAGAACCTGGGCCACACTGTCCTGCTGATGCAAGAAGCTTTTTTCATCGACTTCATTCAAGAGGCAGGTGTCGCCCGTCCAAGAAGATATCGCGGCGAGGAATTCTTGACCCTTCTCCTTAGTACCGACGTAGCACATTTGGATAACGACCAAGGAGTCCTTGCCTTCCGGACCAGCTGTAAGGATGACATTGGCATACAGCTCGGGCGGAGCACCCTTGACGCAGTCGCGGAAGTGTTTGATGAGAGAGGCTGCCGTCGCTCGGTGGAATCGACTGGATAAAACGTAAGTAGGAGTTGCCTTTTCAATGGCGGAAGAAATTACTAGATAATATTCCCTGCGAACACTTGAGGCACAGGGAATGCCTTGGCCTTGTATCTGGTTGCAATACCAAAGACAGGACCGGCTCCGCGGACTGCCCACCACAGGTCTAACGAAAGAAAGTAAGGAATGTGGGTGATAGAAGTAAAAGACGAGTCCCTACCAGGATGAGAGTCCTTGTTGACGATGACGATACTTCCGTCAGCAAGAACCATTTCCACTTCAACAAGGTTATCGACACTCAGTCCATGAAGACGGCTCAAAAATCCGAAGCCGCCCAGGACCATGATGGAAGATCCGACGGGATGAGCAGAACTATCACCAAGTTAGTGCTGACGGCGAACAAGATAGCGTAGACATACAAAGGGACATGATACGGAATCTTGCATTGACCTCCAGAAACCGACTTGGCTTCTATGGGATTCCCCGCGGTGTATATGTCGATTTGTTTCTGCAGCATGCCAGAGCCAAAGGTCACGAACGCGTGTTGGTGGATGGGCGTCGGAGGTGCCATGGAGTTGACCTGAGAGGGAGACAAATTCATCTGAGATCCCATCGAGAACGCTGGCATTGGGACACCAGAGGACCAGGATGTGACTGCCGAGGACGGAGTATGAGCTGGAAGAACGTCCTGGACCGGGGCAGGGCCGCTGGTTATGTAGCCAAACGGGTCCGCATCGGACGGTGGGGGCATGCTGGGTGCCAATGGAAGACTGTGGGCGCTTGATGATCCGCCAACTGGGGCAGACGTGAAGCTCCTGGATCCGTTGGAGGGGCCACTGAGAGAGGAGCTTCCGGACGGGCCATTGTCGATGCTAGACGTTGACGTCGAGTCGTGGGTAGTGGTCGGCGAGGGCAGACCGGCTCTCTCGGAAGGAACCGACGACCCGTCTGCATTGGTTTTGCGCCGGATCGCTGACGGTCCCTTCAAGAAAGTTTCAACAGCCTCCGAAGCAAGATGGTACGAGCCAAGCTCGGGTTCCTCCCTGCGACGTTTGCCGTTCGTGACTGTCTTGCCCTTGCTGGTGGGCGCGCACATGTCTGCGAGTCCGACATATGAGCCGTCGGCGCCTGGGGTCTCGATCTCGACGTCGACAAGCCGAGTGAGGTCAATAACGATGTCGCCGCCGACGGCCCACCCAGCAGTGCCATAGCCACCGGCCTTGACCGAGGGCGATAGGTCGTGCTTGAGGCAGAATGAAACGATTCTGTGCGACTATTGATAGACGTCTGACAGACTCCAACTGAAACGTACGAGCTAACGTCCTTGGTATCCACAGGCTGCACCACCGCACTCGCCGCTGTCAGTACGTTGCCATTGAACATGAGCACCGCGTCCATGAACCTATGCGACGGGACTCGTCAAGCAGGCGGCAAGGGATCGCAATACCGAGGGACGCACCTGGCGGAGCCTCTGAAAATGACGGTACCCCTAACCGCTTTGGCCAGCTCTTCCTGAAGTTTGGCGTCGAGCCAGCTGCTCGCGCCCATTGCTGCGCTGGGCTCGTGGGGGGTGTCGCTGGTCATGGTGGAGAGCAGCAGAGAGGGCGCCGGGCCACTATATATATGCAGAGCGTGCCGAAGACTGGCGCAGAAGTCCGGGAGCAGAAGTATACGGAGCACTGAGTGCCACGCTATAGCGCCCCGGGATTTTGAATAGGCCGCACGCCGCACTAGCCACTGATATTGTGCAGGTCCGACCAGCAACCCTCACTGATTGAGCCGTGGTGAATGCTGAGTGAATGGGCGGACGTAGCGTCCGCATGGAGAATGCCGTCACCCCGCGGACTTTGAATGCCATCCAGCCACCACTTGGCTTCCTGGTTCGACCTCGAGCTTTTGTGGCGCCTCTGCAACTGCACGCAATACAAATGCTCGTATTACTTTTGTCTTTTTCTCTCTGACACCATCCATTCATTACGCCAAGCCCATGGCATATCCCACTCATTCAATTCGATACCTGATGGCCGCGTCCGAAGGTCCTCTTCCTCATCTTATACATACTCGCATCCTGATTGGATCCAGGACTTTGTGCGGATTGGCGGGATCCGTGGACTCGTAATCTTATTGTCTATTTGTTCGGACAGTCCCGCACCATATATACCCGCCACACATATATAGTTTAATCCCATATACATCGCCGTTCATGTATGTTCCTCCATTTACATCCCGCAGGTTCTATTCGACGAGAACAAACCGACGACACTGACGCTATCCGACCCGAATACCTCGCCCCATCTTCATAAGAGTTCCCTGCAACACTCTACTATAGCAATTGAGTAGTCCTTATCTCCTTGTACCCAACTGAATCATTTTCTAATACAGCTGTCCGAGAAAATAATCAATGGCGAGGCGACTTCAAAAATCAGCCCGCTTTTGGCGGGTAGAGTCTTGGATGCCTGAATTATCGCCCTTTAATATGCTCAAGTCAGTTGGCACCCTTGTCTACCGTCCGTAACCTGACATCTGTTTTCACGGTTGGGAAGAGTCTGGGTCATACGAGCCTGACCTCAAATTACAGTCGCCATCGGAAGCGGCAACACGAGGATGATAGCAAACTTCGTGCTCTCGTGTGCCCCAGCAAATTCGATATATTGCTCCAAAGAAAGAGATTTCTACAGCCACTTTGCTGGACTCCCCACAGTCACTCAGCTGCTAGTTAAGTTACCTCCTACTGTACCAGCTCGGCAGTGCCAAGATGGCCTATTAAGTTTGGCTTGTTCCCCACGCGCAAAATATCGCACAGACCCTCTCGCTCCTGCACGTACGTGTTTACTGACCCACTACACACTCTGTACCACGCGGGTGGCGATCAAGCATTTGGCCACCAGTCCACTGAAAAGTCTGACCAAGCTTGTCGAATTCAACGCCACACCTCAAGGTTCAGCTGCGTATCGATGTTGGCGCCACACATTCAGGCCCCAGCTCCCCTACTGACGAAGTAATGGTGCCCAGAAGGCTACCTACCCTCTGCGCACAGAGCACCCGGAATTCGCAGAGTTTGAACGGACAGCGTATCCGAACTTGATTAGACCTGACTCGGGATCGATATCCTCCTCGGTACATTAGAGTCAAGTGAAGACCAAGCCAGCGACATTGTAATCCCTAGCCTGGTTAACCTGGCTCTAGTACGAGGCTACGCGCGAAAACACTCGTTCCCTCGTATAGATGTAATCCCTTATGTGTACATTGTGGCGAAGCGCGCATGGTGCAAGTTCTGAAAGTTAAGCTTTCCGGATGAGGCGGGTCCTATTTCCGCTCATACAGCAGAGGTATGGCACCGGAGTGGACGTAGTAAACTGGTCTTTCGGGTGCCTGGCACAAGACGTAGGACTCATGCCGGCGTCTTCGTATCTTCTTCGGTTTGACCAAATCCGGTATTGGGGCCCGCCTCGCGGCGCGCGCTTTCATATATAGTGTATACACATCCTTGACGCAATTATTTATGTACATGTCCTTCATCAACTAGAGAACAAAACCCAATATGCTCCTGTTGTACATCTGTGTAACATGGTACATCTCCGCGATCTGCGCGCCACCATCCGACCTATCACCCCCAGTCAATCTTCCGGACTAGAGTGTACCTGTTGCATCTCCTCCACCCAGAGCCACGACTTATTGTGCAACATGAATCGTGATCAATACGGGGGCGGCAATGTAGCAATGTAAGCGCCGAATATTGCTGGGTGTCAGACAGGAAGAGGGAAGTGCAGCAAGATTATACGAAGAAGATTGAGCTACTGCTGTTCTACTGACGGACTAGCCCAGCGGGAAGACGGCCTGTAGTAGCGGATTGCCAGTTGCCACAGAAGCCGTAGGTGACTCGGATATTGAGAGGAATGTGTGCCCTGTACAACGTGAACCTTCGCAAGACATTGAGTATGACTACAAATGATGATCCCCCACTGGAACCTCCTCGACCAACCAACATTTCTCTTTCCGTGTAGCGGATACTGGGAATGTGTCGACTCAATCAGCACAAGATAAAGAACAAGTTTGGGATCCAGTGGCACAGGTAGGTAGCAAAACAGGTGAAGACGGCTGAAATACCGGAGATTGCAACAAGCCAAGTGACTGTGAAGGTGAGCAATAAAGATGCCCTCACAGGCCGCAAAATGCAGATTGTCGCGTTTACTAGTAGGTCTAATCGGAAAGGTCCAATACAAGTGAAACACCGGCAGAACAGACAAGTACGATCTGGACCACTGATAATTGCATGTGAGAGAGCGAGGACAAATGGTGAAGCAGATGACCTCCTACCTTTCAGGAGGCGTTAGTAGACTATAGTCTGTTGCAAATCATCGGGTCTCGACCAACGATACACCAGAAAGTTTCCTTAACGGCGCATGCAAGGCGTCCCGCGGGTTCTTAGTCTCACTATCAGAGTTGACCAAGTTCCGACAATCTCACAGTCAAGCGTCCGCCTTCCAAGATGATATCTTGAGTAGGATCCAGAGTGCGTACCGACACACAGATCAGAGTGACTGACGAAAAATTGCGTCGCATTGCCGGGCAGCGGCGGCGGAGCTCTGAATACTTATACCGCAAATCTAGACATTTTGACAGCAGATAGTCCGGGACGCGTAACAAAGACCATCTCAGAGGAAAACGGAGGGCTGACTGGCTTGCACAAACCGAGAACAGGACACACAGAGCATGCAGGGACAGAACATCGCCAGACCATTGCGAAAGACATCGGTGTGCAGTGTGCAAATAACCGAAACAAGTAGACTGTGGTCGGAGAACAAGAGCGCGCCGCGGCCGCCCACGACAACTGCCGCCTACCGTTTTGGGATTGCGCCATCATATCTTTCGGGCCGGTCCACTATCAGAGAAACTTTGAGTTGCTCCGTGCTTCGCGCTAGGCACCCGAAAGACCTGTTTACTATCGACTCCGCACCGGACGTAACCTTCATCGCGCCAAGAGCAAGGCTAACTTCGTCTTCGCGTTGCAGTACATACAATCCGGCGATTGGGGATGGGACGTATGAATTCAACTCCTTGCGTATATGCAAGGTGCGAACTGCGTCTATATAAACACGGACATCGCGGTCTGACAGGCTTCCTGGGTGGTCGAAAGTTGCAAGTAATAAAGTTGCGTAGCCAATTGAATGCCCAAGTAGAATTGTGCGACAGGTGATCTTCCATAGGAGTGATAAGTATTCAAAGTAGCATAAAAGATGTCGGGTAAATGAACGAATGTAGTATTCCAAGCAGAGGGTGTAGGGCAGGTGGCGGATTAGATCAGAGAACACTCGAAGCGGAGGTACTGAGCATGCGGGGGTCAGATACGAGCCAATTCTCTGTTCAATACGACGTACCACATCGGGGTTGACTCCGGAGGGGCATACGGCGGCCATCTTTGAGGAAGTAACCGAGGTGGGGTCCTCCACCCACTGCACGCTGATGGCGTTGTTAGGGCCGAAGCAAGCGATGGGGCTCAAGTCAGTCTCGGCTTCATCCTCCTCCCAGCATTGGGTGACCTTGTGAGTCGAGGAAGAGATTTTGAACGCGCTGGTCTGAACGTAGGTAGAGTCGACCTTCGTCTTGGCAGAGTCTGGGAAGCGTGTCAGTTTCGGTGACCAGCAGTAAGGGAGAACGCACAGAGTTCGGACACAAGCTTTGATCCAGTGAAGCAGAATCCGGAAGAACTTGAATGTTAAAGATAAACATAAGCCCTCTAGATCGGATGAGGACTCACGAGTCTTCGTCGCGGCTGAGAAGCTTGGAGACAGAGGAGACGATTGAATCCACGATGGAGCGAGCATAGGCAGCGAGGTATGAGTTCTATTAACCGGCATTAGTATTGTAAGCTCAAAGAACAGATGAAAAGAACTGACGGATCCGAATTTCTTGATGTAAGTCTTGACATCGCATCCTTCGGGGTATTCAAACTTGGCAGCGCTGCTGGAGGAGGAGCAGGAGCTGCCGTCGCTGTTGAAGTATCCAAGGAGACCGTCGCCGTTGCTGTAGCGAAGAGCCATGAATCCCTCACGGGCGTCGTTGGGGCTTCATTGAGGATAAGTTGATGGATAGCAGCACGATGAAAATCCATTACCAAGCAACGCCGGAGGGAAGAGTCCTCGCTAGAATGACGTTCAGAAAGACTTGGAGGCGCAAAGCGCAATTACGCACCGATGTGGCTATTGGCCGAATGAAGACGGCGAGGGCGCAGCGGGGTCAGACCGCGGGCGAAGCGGTCAGCGTTTGTCTCGTGAGCAAACACGGACGCAGCAAGGACTGCAAAGAGTGAGAAAACGAGCGTGCGGGCGAACATGGCGGGAGGATGGGATGGCTGCTGGAACGGCGGTGAACAGAGGGAAGAAGGAAGAAGAGGAAGGGTTGCAAATTACTGTGCGTACTGTGATTTTTATAATTTTGAGTTCTGCCGGAATGAACAGGGATGAACATATTTATAATTCAAACAATCGATCATCGCGAGCTTCTTTCGACGACCGTGCGCCGCAGCCGCGCGCGCGCCCTCCTAGGATGACAGCTGTTCTCGTGGTTTCGCCATAATTTCAACGTGTCAAAGCTAAATCTGCGCCGTTTCTTGACGCCAGAAATCAACGAAAGGGAGATTTTGCTGCTCAATTGACTGAATTCGGCGAGCCACATCTGCAGGGTCGGTGCGGTTCATCGTTCCCCCTCTGGCCCCGACTGCTGAGCCTTAGGGTCGCTCAAGATCCAATCAGAGAGCTTGACGCGACGAGGCCGACGCGGCGACGCCTTGCCGACGCCCGTCCCGCTGAGCTCATGTTAGTCCTGGGACTGAGTTCGAGGAAGTACATACCAGGTACTTACTACACAAAGCTTCCTCTTCAACAGCAAACATATGACTGAAACTAGACAATGCAGATATTCGATATCAGCGCGGCCGCTTCTGTCTGCGTAAGTACATATTGACAACGGCTTGCTCAATCCTATCAACAAAGAAACAGTTCCAGTGAGTTATAGAGGTGCTGCAAATAGAACAAGAACTATACATACCTCTCCTTGATCAAGAACGTAACACCTTGACTGAGAAAACCTTTGATGATCTGCATGTCCAGGCCGTGGTATAATGTGCTCGATTTCGACGCATCTTTGAGCACAGATAACAAGGTAGAGCTCCCTCTCCGGGCCTGTAATCTTGTCTTGGAGAGGATAAGAGGATATAGTATGGCAACGGCTATTGTGGAGTTGAGTATGACACGCAATGTATGCTCGATTGGCGTATCGTTACCTAGTGAGTTCGAGATGGCACCGCCTACAAACGCTCCTCTGGACGACGGTTTGTTCGAAGAGTTGGAACGCATTAGGCGACGAATGAACTGGAAGAAGGCCAACGTAATTGACGGGTTGAGTGAGAGGAGGATTGTCGTCTCGAATCCTGTCGCAAATATATACCCAAGTCAAATGAAGCGAGAAGAAGATGACATACCGCGCCAAAATCCTAGCAGCCCTCGCTCGGAGTGAATGAGTTTGATAACAGACAAGACGTCCGTAGCAGGAGCAGGACGGGAGTCACTATCAGCGTCTTCGGGGTCGTCTTCCGTGTCTTCCTTTTCTGTTTGGAGGCGAAGGGTGACAAGGTTCAAGGGCATCGAAACAGCACGAGACGCGACACCGGCAACAAAGCCAAGAAGAAGTTCATGTCCGAGAGATAGTGTCGATTTGACGTGTTTGTGGCGCATCAATGCATTACGCAGATATGAATAGAAGTAAAAGTAGAAGAAGCTGCATAGTATAGGTTAGTGGGTAGTAATGCCAATACGGCTTCGGAGATTGTCTCACTTTGAGAGCAGTGTGGCGGAGGTATCCGTGGAAAGACCATCATATAACGATGTGAGTCCATATCTGTGTACTGCCTTGTGTAAAATATGTCTAGCGGCCTCTAAACCAGAAGGCTTCCTGCGCGATGAATGTTGGAGTTGGATGCGAGTAGTGACCAGATCCAGTGGGTACACCAGCGCGTTGGCAGATGCGCTACCGATGGCGCCAGAGACTGCCTGCAAGAGTGGCGGGAGATTGCTCGTCATGGTTGAGATGCAAGTGAGGGAAGGTGGGGAGGGGAGAGAGCGAGCGAGTGATGTCATTTACCCCAGATCCGGCATTCAGTCGCTTACACGTGAATTCTAAACACTTGTCCACCAACCACAACGATGATCAGCCACGGCATACGGACTCTCGGCGTACTGGGTGCGGGCCAAATGGGCACCGGCATAGCCCTGGTGTCTGCTCTGCGTGCCAAGGTGCCTGTTCTGCTGCACGACCGGTCGACGCAACAAGTCACAAACGGTCTCGCCTTTGCCGACAAGCTGCTCGAAAAGGACGTGTCGAAAGGCCGGCTCACGAGCGAAGAAGCCAAGGAGGCGAGAGACCGAATAACTGCCGTCGACGACATCAAGGGATTCCGCGACGTCGACATGGTCAT
Organism: Strobilurus orientalis; assembly: GCA_019915145.1. NCBI lineage: Eukaryota > Fungi > Basidiomycota > Agaricomycetes > Agaricales > Physalacriaceae > Strobilurus > Strobilurus orientalis. The sequence goes on along the minus strand of JAHLML010000007.1, from coordinate 3,197,535 downwards.
CGAGGTGACTTTGTTTCGGCATGGATCATGCTTGGGCTGACCGCTACAGGCGGTTTCAGAGAACCTGGCTCTCAAGCAGTCAATATTTGCCTCGTTCACCAAGGAGCTCTCTCCCAGTGCTATCCTGGCATCCAATACGAGCTCCATCAGCATCACCAAAATTGCGGCTTCGGCTATTCCGGAAGGATCTACAGCTGCAAGCGAGGAGGGAAAGCAGAGCGCCGGACGCGTCGTAGGTCAGATCGGTGCTCTATCTATTTACTTCCCCTCACCTCGCCTTACAGGACTCCATTTCTTCAACCCGGTACCGGTCATGAAGCTGGTCGAACTGATATCTGGACTACAAACATCACAAGATACTCTTGACCGCTCCCGAGCTTTTGCTATTGCAGCTGGCAAGACTGTTACGGTGTCCAAAGACGTGCCAGGGTTTGTCGCCAATGCCCTCCTGATGCCATTCATAAATGAAGTAAATAACATGAAAGCATCATTCGTTCCTCATGGCTAACGCGTCTGTAGGCCATCATGTGCTTAGAAAATGTCCGTCATCCTGCTGCTCTTACTCATGCGTATCCAACGACTATATCAGGGCACTGCGACGCGAGATGATATCGACACGACACTCAAACTTGGCATGAACCATCCAATGGGCCCTCTCCAACTTGCTGATTTGTACGTTACATTCCGTCTATCCCTCGTCTTAGTTATTCGGGTTATCCCACATCTCCGCTCACATCGAAACCCTGACAGTATCGGGCTCGACACTTGTTTAGCAATTCAGCAAACCCTGTACAGCGGTACACGAGACTCCAAGTATCGTCCAAGCGTGCTGCTGGAAAGGATGGTAGACGCGGGATGGTATGGGAAGAAGAGCGGGAAGGGGTTCTACGACTACTGAATGCATTGTGCTTGTGGGGGATACAATGTCTCATCACCTTTCTCTGCGTGTCGAGATGTAAACCTGTGCCTACCTCAGATTAATATCCGATATGGTGTAACGGCTAACATTGCCGCCTTTCACGCGGCAGCTCGGGGTTCGATTCCCCGTATCGGAAGAGTACCATGAGGTGGACTTCTTTTTTGTGCGTCCAATAAGTAATGGCGCGCGTCGCGCGACGCGCGTCGCCCGAGGGCCGAGGCCCTGGGAGGCAGTAGTAAGAGTAGGGCTGTGGAAAAAAGTCCTGGGGGGTGTAAGTTACCGATTTTTACCTGCCCCGCGGGGGAGGCGCTGTAATTTACCGTTCTTTACCGTATTTTACCGGCACGTGATATATTCACGTGATCCCGCCGCCGGCCTTCCCGCCCAGCACTGCTGCCCTTACAAAAGCTCAAATGAGGCCAAGATATCTCATCTTCACCACTAGCATAGTGTGGCCATGTCTAACAAAGCTCACTCAGCTGGTATGATGAAAGATTGCCAATCAGGATGACCATTGTGCGCCGCAGAAGAGGCGTGCGCTAATCACGTGGATATATCACGTGTAGGTAATTTACATACCCTCTCCCGCCCTCCCGGTAAAGAACGGTAAAATACCGGTAAATTACTGGTAAAAAAGGCTTGCGGTAAAAAATGGGAGTTTTTTCCACAGCCCTAAGTAAGAGTCGATTAAAAATTTTCCGAAGCCTGACGCCCGAGTTACAAGTGCTTGGTGAGTGTTGACCAACATCGGGCGAAGGATGGCGGACGGTGACCGGCGACACACTATACATGCTCGTTGCTCCCCACGGCAGGCGCCCGGGATTAGCGCGTTGGCGGCGGGCAAAATACTCGAATTCTCATCTTAGGGTCCACTAGTTGTGCCGCGCTGCGGCTTGCCAACACTCCTTGCTCATCAGATTGGATACACTCCGATCATCTGAACAAAACCCGCATGTTATTGTCATAATGTAGTGGTAGTCTGAGTCCTCTCGTAAATGCCAGAGGCCATATGCTACGGTATCCATACATATGCGCGCACTGGGGAACCATCACCACCCTTCAAGTTGAGGGGTGCAAAGCTGATCATTGCGTTTCCCGTGGGAGGGATGCTTGATAGATTGCACAGATTTTCGATGATGAGACTCCCCGATGCTAGCATGATTTCGTGAACACCATAGTCACCACTTGAGCCCTCAGTTTCATCAGGACTGAGTGCGTCAATGCCGATTCTCCGGACCCCGAGGTCGACTAGCCGCAACGCGACGTCTTTGTCGAGGAATGGATGGTTGAGATAGGCTGGAGTCTTCCAGTATCTGTGCCAATCTGTTCGAAACAAAACCACCGAATCGGGATGAAGATGTGTGGCATAAGGCAAGATATCTTCTTCCCATATAATCCTCTCCCTTTCCTTCTTATGAGAAACATCGATGACCAGCGCTTTACCGACGAAGGACGAAAGGGGGATTTCGTCGATGGACTTGCCGGATGAGCAGAAATGAGAGGGAGCATCAACGTGCGTGCCAGTATGAGACCCAAGAGTCATAGATTGGACGCTGTAGCCATCTCTTTCGATGTGCGAATGAGAGCAGATGGTGAATGTGGGGTCGCCGGGATAGATGGACATAGCCGAGTCCAGTGGCTGAGTGAGATCAATGATTGATGCGGCGGGGTTGTTCATGTCTAATCTGCTGTGAATATGCGTGAAGGTGATGAAGCATAGGGACTGGCCTTGGTCGACGTCAGGTCGACGTTTAAGGTCAAAAGCAGATAGCCGCGACCTTCAAATGCCGGCGGCGCTTGATCGCAACCTAACCCCGAAGTCCACCATCATTGAGCGCTTGAGCTTTCACCTTGGCGGTGTGCCCGGTCAGTAATCGAGAATGTCATGGTGTCTCGGTGTTCACAAGAAAACTGATATTCTGTCTGTGTACGACCTCTGCGTGGTGCGTGTTACTCTCGAGTCTCGACGTTGTGCGTGTTTTTGTGCTATGTCTCGCAGACTCTCGCTCTTTCCCCAGACTATCATACATGAATCTAAACACTCTAGGGATACAGGTGGTTTGTTCTCTGCAGCTTTGGCGACCACTTTGCCCAGGTGGCCTACGCGTTCAGCTTGAAGGCCGACTCCGCGAAGATTCCGGCGAAGTTATGATTATGCGCGCCTTGATCGCTCTGCGTCTCCCGTACGACCGGCATCTCCACTCTTGCCTCCGGACGTTGAATGGACGGTATACGAATTATTAGTCTCATATTGAGCTTATTGACCGCTTCGATAGTAGTCTTGTCAAAAAGGTTTCACATAAGTTTGTTCCGAGTCGTGGCTCACGCGTTTGCCAGTGGCGCGTCTTGCCTCCACCACGACGTGTCCTGGACGTGTCTTAGTTTCAGGCAAGCGTGCCACTAGCGTGCCGCTCACATAAGTCTGCAGTGACTGATAGCGTAAGACTCTGTATTCGTCGTCTCCCGTTACAACGTTAACGTTAACGTTTTGTTGGGTAACTTGGGTTTGGCTCTGCTGCCAGAATTGGAAGTCCACGACACCGTTGTCCGTTCTGCCTAGGGTGCCGCTTCCAGAAGGACTGCCAAGTTGAAAACATGTCGCTACCATCAGCTGGTAATATGTTAGTGTGTAAACTCTGGTTCGGTGACGCCCCCGTTGAGATATGCAGTAACGTCGGTTCCTTGATGATGAGGCATTATCCTATCCCTAATTAACGCATCTGGAGAAATTTGGCCTGATGCTGATTCGTCACGGTGAGCACTAGCCTGTCTTGATTTTGACAGAATTCCACACCATTCAGTTTCAGAAAGAACATTGGATCTGGGCCGATCCACAAAATGACAACAGTGAATTGCAAGGCGATGAATTCGGGCCTGGATTTCGTCGCGCGCAAGAACCAAACTTTGCCTGAGTCTGTCATGCAGGTTTTCCGGGTAACTGAACTGCAAGGCTTACTCCATAGTCTCGGGAGATCGTCTGCTCCTTTCTGAATGGCCATTCTTCTAACTACCAATATCCTACACACGCAGGGGAATAAATCGACCGAAATTGGAATAGGACGGCGCTTTGGGTCGAGTCCATGACCGCCGACACAACAAGCGCGATTCCTATCCGACCGCAAGCAGCAACAGGCTGGTGTTGTCATGTAAAGGAAGGTCTGCACGTTCTAAGACCAAGACTTCCTGTTGATATTTTAGGGCCCTATCGAAAGTCCGTCCAAAGTATTACTTCCATCAGCTCCTAGTAATGTCACAGACAGCCTTGGACGTAGTCTCCCCCAGGCAGACTCAATCAGCTCGTATATACCTCTACCTTGGATGTGGCTGAAGTCGACACACTATTCAAATATGCCTCACCCCCACAGGCGAACCACCTGTATAGCTGGCTCATGAGTCGGGCAGAGTGGACAATGTGAGCATTTTTTTCCCGTTTCACACGATCTATGTAACGGGCTGTTTTTGTAGTTTGACAAGAGGAGACCCGTTTCTTTTTATTTTTATACACGACAGTAAAAGGAGTAAGGTAGGCATCTGCTAGATCTCGAGAAGGCGGAGATGAAAATTCCCCTAGTAGCGTATCAGTGGCGAGTGTGTAAGAACTGATTCTAGATGACGATAATTTCTACCCGTGGGGATCAGGACTCTATTCATTGGGGCTTGAGGCTGTCTCCGCCGTCCGTTCTGGACATACGAATAATCTCGAGGCTTAACGTCAAATTGGGGACATGCATCACCTCAAGTCGGTTCGAACTTTCATCACCACTGGCGTCTTGACTAGGTGAGCTGTTTCGTTACCAGTTGGAGGACTCCACGGACTAATGAGCGAAGGCCACTGTAGCCCAGTGCCGCACTTGGTCATTTCAATTCCAGGTTATTCATTCGCTGGCGAGTGTGACGAGTAGTTCCATCCCGCACTAACAGCAAAGGTCGTATTCGCGATATTTGAGCGGAGCTAATCGCTTGGGCAACAGGCGAATGCTGCTACACACTTTGCAGCAAACTTGGGGGCTCGTTACGACATGTCCTGTATGACGTTTCTGTACCGAAATTCGTTCAACAGGCCGATACGGCCTTCCCGTCCAAATCGCTGGGGGTCCAATCGGTCGGTCAGTAAGTAGTGTGGCTATCCGTGCCAGTGACTCGGACTCAGGACCATTCATGACCGAAAAGATCACAAAACACTCCAGAAAGAGGAAGTCTATGTACCATCGGAGCACCTGAAAGGTATAAAGGGTCGTCTTATATGGATGCCACACCTCGTCTGGCTCAGATACACCGTGATACGACTCGGTCGCCCTCGCGATCTCAACACTCACTGTCAGATCACTCACTACTCGGATTTCTCAGGTTCGTGGAAAGAACACCCTGCCATCTAAGATCTCAACTGAGTTCAAGGTACATAATGTACATCTATGGACGACCCTCTCAATCTGCTAGCTTCAAGGGACTGCGTAGATCTCGGTGTTCTTCCTACTTCCCATCTTGGTCTGACTTGGTCTCTTGATTTTCTTTTGGCCACATTACGTCAGGACATAATCCGTCAGAATAATGAGAGAGTATGGCATCAAACTTTATTGCACCCAGATACGACGACCGCTGTCTGCCAGCCTGTCCCGCCAACCAACGACCTTCATGAACTCGATCCACAAGCTAGCGTGACGTGAGTAGACCATTTCTGGTGTTCCTTGGCAATGGTTCTGAGTCTCACGCGTCCGGTTCTTCTAGTTAGAACACTGCTCACGAGCATACATATGGGGATATGTCGGCCACATATGTATTCCTGGAAGCGTTGTCAGTCGAGGCTTACTTCTGAACTATCTCCTTACCTCAGCCCGTGTGCACTGCGGCTGCAATGGCGAGCGCCATTTTCCCCTCGACAATGGCTTGGGTGCCCCCCGCCATTCCATCCCGCAAGCTTCAAGTTCTACTCGCCTACATCAAGGCGCGAAATCAGCTTGACTTGTCCGTGCTGCGTCTATTCCACAGCTCTCTCGAGCATCGCTATCTTCCTAAGTCTCTGGGGCGTCCTGTACTGAACAAGAACCAGTACAGAGAGTACCTTGAGCAGCTATTCCCCATGTTCATATCGTATACAGTGAGTATGCTTTGCGTTGAGGCCGCCGTGTCGACGAGCTTCATAGTTCCACAGATCACACTGCACGATGTAATTGAGTCAGACGAATCAATTGTTTTCCACGTACGTGTTTATCGCGGCGCAGCCCGCCCATCTGACAGTGATAGCGACAGGCGACAGCGAAAGGCGTCTCTACGACGGGTGCCATATACAACGACGAGTATATGACGACGCTAAAATTTACCAGCGGCGAATGGGACGCACCCCAGATATGCTTCATGAAGGAGTACGTGGATAGTGCGAAGAACTTGGAGTTCTTCAGGGATCACCAAACGAGAGTGGCGGCACAGCTGGAGAGAGGACGGATACAGCAGCGCAATGCAAGATAAAGCTTGTGATTATGATGTACATGGCCATTTAGATTCCCCTCCACGTATACTTACACGGACATCGATAAACAAAAAAGACACCTGTAACCTATATCGTGTTAACAAGGGCAGGCAACCATTGGGGAAGAGAAAGCTTACTTTCAATCAGACAATAAACACATTCTCTTTGACCATTTCGTACGACTGCAATCTCTTGTAATAAGCGATGCGCTCTTCTCGTTCTTTGATGAATTTCTAGGGATGGAATGAGAACAACAACACATCGGTGAGATGTACGAAGCACACCTCGTCATCTTCGGCCACCTCCCCGTGGCTCTTGACCGCTCGAGGATTACTTGTGGCTTTCCTCTTCACCCTTCTCCGAGACAGCGGCTTTTCCTCATCTACGTCACTTTCAGAATCAGACGCCACTTTTTGCTTCCCTGTCCTTCGTGAGCGCTTCGGTAAGATGGCCTCCCACTCCTTCTGGATCTCAGTAGGGTCCAAGCTACGCTTCGCAGCCGCCCGCGTCCTTTTCGTCAGTCCTTTTGGCGGGAGATCGTCAATGTCCGCGTCAGATTCTGGTCGGCCTGGTTCATCAAGCGACGACAGGCTGTCCGAGGACTGGAGATTGGGATCCAGCCGTTGAGAGGAAGGTTTGATGGGAGAAGGCGTGCTAGGCATAGAGGAGACATGATCTGAGGGTCCCGCAGCGGATGACTGTTGGTGGCGGTGACGTCGTGGCGTCGAGGGAGTCAACAGTGTGCTTCCCTCAGGCTCTGGCGTGGGGTATACCGGGACATCGGTGTTTCCTCTATCCTGCTTCAGCGCCCGTTCCACCCTAAAGAAGCCGAACGGGTCACTCGCAGTGGAGATGTCGGCGCCTTCATCGGGGACTCCATCGCTGCCGTCGCAGGAGTCGAAATCCTGGCGCAGAATTTCTTGCTCGTCGAAGACGAGCGGGGGGTAGGCGCCCAGCGCCGAGAATGGTGCGTCGTCGGAGGTGGCGACGGGAATTGACTCAGGCTCGACCCAGCGGGAAGACGCGGAGTGGGTGGGCGAAGATGGGGGGAGAGGACTGGCCGCTTTGGCCTTTGACTTTAGTTTCGCTGCTAGGGCGCCTTTCGGTGCTCTCGTCCTGCGCTTCGGGCGAGTGTTGGTGCTGCTCTGCAGTGCGGCGTCCTCTTTACTGTTTCTCTTTGGGCGAGCGGAGGGAGCATTTCGGGGCATGGTTGCAAATTGAGTTCAATATGTTGAGCGTGACAAATCTCAACGCGCTCCTCACGTGGGCCTGTGGTACCTTGATCGGCACGATGAGCCGCAAAGTGTGGCGGCCGCCGGGCATCCGACACGATACCTCTGAGAATACTGTGATTTTGGGATTGGCTGTATGCAAAAGACAAATTTCCGGCAGTAGATGATGGGACTGGGGCAAGTACTTGTCGGCCGCCGTCGGAGATTCTAGAGGAACATATCGTTATTCCAGAGCACCATGCCCTGATCATAGATCCATCGCAGAAAGGCGTAGGTGGCCTCGATACCCATATATAGAGCTTGCAACGCCAACTACACCGATCAAAGCGTTTCATACATAATCAGCTGCGAGGTTTTCGCAGTCAGGAAAGACTCGTCTAGAAGACAAGAAAGTCATGCGAGGGTCGGAAAACTACACACTCAAAACAAGACACGCTAGAAAATCGGAAGCGAATAGCGATACGTTGAGTCAGCTGGCTTGTCGACTTTAGAATCGTCTTACTACGATCTATCTTCTCAACGCAACCGGCAGAGCTTCGGGGCCACACAGCGAGGAACGCGCTCAACATCATCGATCCCAGGGATGTCCTCTAGCGCTTCGACTCCTCAATCATGATATACGCCCACACGACCTGGCATATCCCCAAGAGGTACCGCAAGTTCAAACACTGAAAAAATGATGGTCAAGAAGACTCGTCATGTTGCGCACAATATATTATACAGGAAAACTACGTGAGATCAGGCAGCTGTAGAGTGTCACTTGCACGATACGCACCAAAATGCGCGCATCTCGCTTCAGTGTTAGAGAACAGATGTAGATATATAACGACGATCGACATAGCAAAGAGAGATCATGGATGACAATACAACGGCGATGGTCTTGAGAGTAGTTAAGAACAGGAAACATGTCAAGAAGAAACAAACTTGCCACTTCACTGCGTTGCAGCCATCCTGGCCAGATAATCAATCATTTTGACCTCGTAGGGTGCAAATCGAGTGAGAAATTCGTCTCGTGTCAGGCTTTGTGTAGGCGGACACGTCTGAGCCTCATCCATATTGCGCGCAATATCGTGAAGCAAATTCGTGGTTTCCTGGTCCGGCGGCGCCACCTGATGAGATAGGTGCTGCTCTACGAATACAAGCTGTGGTTCCGGTTCTGAATCCGACCTGACTAATGGATTCTGTGCACGCGCTACGGTTACGACCAAGCATTGGAGAGCCGGAGAGACACGTACCGTCGTCGTGTGCTCGAGCTCCAATTCCGTTTGCGCAGTTGACGCCGCAGAATGTGACTGCTCGTCCGCCCGCTCTGACTCGACAGCCTCTTCTTCTTCTTCGGGAGTAGGGAGCCGCCCCACTCTATGTCTCTCAATCCAGTCCGTGACAATCTCCGCTGTTGACTTGAGTGCTCGGGCCCAAGCGGCGATTAGTTCCTTCGAAGGGTTCGGCGTCTCGCGTAGGAATATTGCAAGGTTAGTTTCCGACGCCGAGGACAGGGAGACGCTCCCTCCAGCTTTGTGCTCGGATTTGACAGGAAGACCACTAGCCTTCTTCCAATCTTGCACCCGCTGCTGATTATGACTGCGCGCCACGTTAAACCAGCTTGTGAGCTTGTCGAAATCGTAGTGCTCGTTGCCGGGGACGGCAATCACTTGTGCTAAGAGGGAGCGCTTTTCCGAAGACGTTGGGTAGGGAGAGACGTTGTCGAAGAAATCTACAAGAGATGAGATGGCATCTGGAGTAAGATGAGATGGTGGACACATACTCTTGAGTATCTGGGAACCCCCTGGGTTCAACCGTTTGGGCTTCATATCTTGTTGTGACTGTGCTTCGCCTGGAGGAGGAGCAGCAGACGTGGAGGGAACAGATGAGCTCCCTGATGCATTGTAGTTTCGATTGTTGTTGAACCATGTCGACACCTTGTCGAACGTATAATGGTCGTTGCCTCCGAGATCCTACACCGTCCTTCAGTCTGTTTCGCACTGGAAAATGTGTTGGAAACGGGCGTACGCGGATCTTCTTCAACAGTTCGTGTTTCTGTTTTGGGGTGGGCCATGAAGTAACATTCGCTAGAAAATCTAGAAGAGAATAAGAATCCGATTTGGGTTCCATCGAAAGGTACTCGCCTCGCAGGACCTGCGTTCCGGCAGTAGACAGTCTTGCGCGCGTTGATGGAGGCCCTTGCGGTACCGAAGGCGGAATAGGTGGATGTTCCCTATAGTGGCTCATGGTGGTCACGGTACAACATACAAGTTGGGTTAAGGTGCAGTTCAAGGCACGGTGATTGGGTAGGCTTTTCTATCGCGGCCCTCCGCCATATCACTAAAGGACTGGCACTGTTCGAAGAGATTGGTGTCAAGATGGTGGTAACGAGCAAGACTGGTATAATCAGAACGGATAGAGGCCGGAACCTGATCCCCCCGAGGTCGGCCGTTCGATCCGTGATTTCATCTCTCCCTCTTCGCTTGCACAAAATGATAAATCGCTCATGATTGAAACAGATCTTGAGCTCTGCAACGTTTTATTTGCTCAACGTTTCTTGGCACTGACAGGATTCAAGCACATGTGTTTCTTGATGTGAAGACTGAGCTACCGGCGATTCGACCTATTCCAATACTACTTTCTGCAGACTTTCTGCGCTACCTTGACTGCGAATCTTCTCCTCTACAAATCAACCCTCTTCCCACTCTTGCTACTAGCCGTGATGGCGTCCAACACTTCGTGGATCTTTACCGCATCATCAATGGTGGCATAATTCCCTTCCTTCCCCTTCGAGAACTCCTCCCAATTCCCCGCAAGCATCCCTAGCAGCCCTGATGGTTCAACAGCCACCAGCTCTCCGTTCAAGTAGAGCTTCGGGTCCACGATATGAATGAACGCAGAGTTCGGCTCGTCGCCAGTAAGACGAATGGATCCCTCCTCGCCATCAATCTCCCAGATGAAGTTCAGTCGTCCTGGGGTGGTTTTGAGACCTCCGCGCCAAACTTCGTTCACCAATACGCCAGAGTCTAGCGTGCCTGTGAAGGAGATATGATCGGGTGCGAGATTTGGGAGCTCTTTCACGACACTTCCATCTGCGGCGAGGATTTTCGCGGTGGGATAGACGATGGAACTGGTGGCGGTTACGGACGTGAAGTTGCCCAAAAGGTTAATGAAGGCATCTAAGTGATGTCCAATAGCGACGTTGAGCATTGTTGATCCTATCTTGCATGTCAGATGTTTGTTCTACAGCAGGGTTTTGGAGACGTGCCACAGGCTGGATCGTACGTGCTCTGAACATTAGATTCAGCGATCTCGGGTCCCCAGTAACGCAAGTCCCTAGGAACCACGCCTATCACCGTGGTCGACAGAACTTTGCCAATTTTCCCCGAAGCGATAATCTCCTTGACCTGTGTAGAAGAACATCCATCAGTCTTCACCTAAACTCATCGTGAACGAAAGCCACGACTTGCCTTTTTCACAAACGGAGATTGTCTGCCCTGACATCCAATCAAAGTGCGCAATCTCTTAGCGTGGGCCGCATGCGCAAATTCCCTAGTCTCCGCTGTTGACTTTCCCGCGGGCCATTCAATGAAGAAATCCTTGCCGGCCTCTAAAACAGGAAGAAGGGCGTTGCGGTGATACATAGCCTTGACCGCAACGGCGACGAAGTCCACTTGGGGATCGTTCGCAATCTGTTGTGTAGAACCATGATATGCTTCTACGTGGTGACCGACCGCAGCGCCCTGCTTCTCCGCTGACGCCTTGGCTGAGTCTTCATTCGTAGTTGATACCGCGTTCAAGATGAACTTGTCATTCTGCATAAGAGTGGGCCCAAGTAGAAGGGACGCCCACCCCGATGTTGAAAGTCCAACGAAACCTGTACGAATTGGAGAGGACATGACGATTGCCTGATGGACTGGTGGATGTTCACCACTGATGAGCGGTCGAACCTGAGTATCAAGGAAACGATTGAAAACCTCACATTGGACGGGCGGCGACGCAGGAGGGCGAGCACACAAACGACCACGAAGGAGATGATGGCGGTTAGAGATCAAGTATCTATACTTAGACTGAGCAGTCATGACTCATAGTCTCACGCGCAACATAACGAAAGCATGCCGAACATCAGCGCCGGCAGGAGTGGAAGCTCGTTAGAGCTTAGAGGTGTAGATGATTTTTTGCTTTCTGCCACAACAAATATAGCTTCCATACCGAACGGCGCATCCAGTATATCTGGAAACAATGCAATCATCTTCACGAATGAATTACAATTCTGAGTGGCGATACCAATGGTAGATTACATGTTCTAAACTTCAAACGCTTTTAGATCAGTTCCACCGACCTTGTACCCCAGGACACCATCCTTCTCCTCGTACCCAATATCCGGATCAGCCAGCTTGAGCGCCTCAAGGCGCTCAGCGGGAGGCGGATAGATGAGTCTACCATTGATCTGCTGTTTATAGTCCTTACCCTCAGCCCCGACCTTGATAACCTGTCTATCCCATCCAGCAGTGATAACAGCACCGAAGCTGCCTAGATCTAGGCAGGTGACATACATGGGCTGTCTGTAGGTGTGGAGAGGTAGGCCAAGAAAATCTTGTGCCGCATTGTGTCCTGAAGAGCGGCTGTACATGTAAAGTGTTATGAGTATACTCAAGCCGAATGGGGTCTTCACATACCCAAGGATCTGCGCGTGCTGGCAGGACATCATGGCAAAATGTCCCTCGTCGTCAGTGCGAGCACGGCAAGTGTCTCCAGTAGCGTACACATCATGCACGCCTACCACCTTGAGATTGTCGTCGACAATGAGCCGGCCACTCTGATCGCGCTTCGCCCCAGTGATTTGCTCGGTCAGCGTCGAAGCACGAACACCGACAGTCCAGATGACAGTCTTTGATTCGATCCGCTTCCCAGATGAGAGCGTAACACCCTCAGCATCGACAGAGGCGACGCTGTCTCCAGTGTATGCCGTGACACCGAGCTGTTTGAGCGCCTCAAGGATAGCTGGACGAGGTCCCGGACCCAGCTCAGGCCCGACGCTATCATTCTTCTCAACCAAAAGGACCTTGGCGGCGTCACCAATGAGGGGACGCAGACGTCCTGGAAGCTCGGTGGCGGCTTCGATTCCAGTGAAGCCTCCGCCAGCGACCACGACGGTGTTACGTGCCCTGGAGTTAGGGAGGGCGGGGAGGGAAAGCAGGTGTTTCTCGAGCTTGAGCGCATCTGCCTGGGTGTCCACGGTGAACGCATGCTCTTGGAGACCTTGAACAGCTGGGGGCATGAAAACATTGCTCCCGCTTGCAAGGATGAGGCGATTGTACTCGAGGATCGTGGAGGGGGCAGCAGCAGAGGAGTATTCAACAGTGTGCGCGTCGGTGGAGATACGCGTAACGTATCCTTGGATGTAGCGAACACCGACCACTTCGAGAAGCTTGTCGATGGAAGGTCCGACAGCTGAGATATCGGTCTCGTAAAGACGAGGGCGCATGACCATGGTCGGCTCGGGAGCAATGAGAGCGACTTCGACGTCTTTGCGCTGAGCGATATCGAGGGCACGAATAGCACTGAGGGCAGACCACACTCCGCCGAACCCAGCACCGATGATCAAAATTCGTTGGGACATCGTCTAGAAAAACGTCAGTACAATCGGGTTGGTATTGACAAAATCTTACTCCTATATGTATTGGTTGTTGAAGGCGAGAATCTACAGTGATTTTGTGATGACTCCAGGCAACGCGTCGAGGTTATATACCACGGTAGGTCACGCGTCCGCATCGCGAATCATGTCATGACTTGCTGCTCACCTATACATCCGTTGCTCGCCATAGGACGGGACGTGGACGCCAACAAATGGCATTCCTCACATTCCCCAGTGAATGCATGACTTGCTTGCTCACCCATCACGCCGCTACTCGCCATAGGACTGAAACCCACCGCTAGCGAATGGGCCTCCTGCCATTCCCTAGTGCATTGAGTCATTCTGCTGAGGCCTCGGCTAGTCGAATAGAGAAACTACCGTGTGCAGTGTCGGCTGAGCTGACGCACGCAGTGATCCACGAAAAAAGAAACGCTTGGCAGACGAGCAAGTCACTAGATGACGAGATGTGGCGACTGGCCCGTACTCAGACCCAAGATGTGCCTGCGACATAGACGGAGGAGACGTGTTTCCAATACAGTCGGATGTAGCACGCCATACTGAATGGAGGTCATGCGTCGAAGCGAGAGCCGTCGAAGCTGGTGGCATTTTCCAATGAGTGAGACAGATTTCGTTACCACAGATGGTGGCTGATGGAGGACAGAATCTGAACCAACAAACGTTGATTGCATTTAGAAGCGAAAAATTGACCCGGGGCCGTCTTGAACTTTGACATGTCTCTTCCAGGTCATGCCAATTCACATCAGATTGAATCGCAGCCCACTCAAACGCCATGCATCCAGCCTTGTATGACGCATAGTTCAGGTTGTGACGGAGACCGTTTAAACTTGCCAGTCTTGGCACGCAACCAAACACCCAGGCTGTCAAGTAAAGCACAATACATAAAGTTTAAGACGAGAGAGATGATGCCACCAGTATACAGCGTGTGTAAATATAATAAAACAAATCCAGAATGGTGAAGATTGTATAAAAAATCAAAACAATCTCATAAATGTCTGTGCGCAGACAAGGACTCATAGTCTCTTGAGAGCCTTTTTGCGCTTCTCCGCACCGGTGACGCCAGCGGTAGCAGCCCGCTTCACTGCTTTGGTCCCAGATGACGGTGGTACCACAGTGCTCTTGGCCGCAACATTCGCGTCCGCAGTGCCCAGCGGCGAGGGCGAGGTGTGTCGCTCCTTTGCCACAGAGAGACCCTCTTTCTCGAGGGAAAGATTTGCGGGCGAGGACGTGAGAGGTCGCGGCTGTGGTTGCTGTTGATGTTGCTGTGGGGCGGGCGACTTGCGGGAGACGATGGGGAGTGTAGGGACGGGTGGCACTGAGACGCTGGGCGGTTTGGATGATGGAGCATCCTCCGAGTCGGGTGATGGCTCATCGAACTCGACTGGCCGGACGCGGGGAGTAGCATGCACGCTGGTGATGAGCTTGGCTCGGTCGCAATAGCTCTGGTAATTCTCGAGAAGTAGTTTGCCTGCCTCCTCGTCAAGCGCCGACTCGGGATTCGGGTAGATGAGCAGGCATTTGACGGTGACGAGTATGTGCGCAATCCCGTATGTCGACTTCCAATCCTTTTTGAGCGTGTTGACACAGATTTCGCCTTGCGCGGAGACATTTGGATGAAAGATCTTGGTGGCGAATCGACCTGCAAGAATGAGCATTTGACGTCGGATCAAGCATATACCGTGGCGTACATTTGGGCGGTGCAGCGGGAAACTCCTCCGTGAATTTGAAGCGGACGTTGAAGTAGCCGCCAGCATAGGGTGTACCCTCTGTCGGACGTCATGTAAGCTTCCATGGCATGAGCAGCGGGTGTGATGCTATGGACGCACCAGGGCCCTGTATTATCCCGACGACGTCTAGCATATCATCATCGCTCGTCTGAACGCGAATACCCTCGGGTGGGGTCTTCTTGAGGTCCGCGATTTCGCGCATCAAACGACGCATGGCGGCAGGCGATACGGACTGCACAGAGCGACGCGGGGCACGTTAATTTCTGTCAAGTCATCGGAGCAAAGCGCGTACCATAGTGAGGGAGGTGGCTGAGAGTGAAGAGGGGTCGGCGAGGCGGAGAACAATGGGGGAGTGGTTCAAGTTGGAGGAACAAACATTTCCAAAACAGGCATCACGGCCCGATGTCTAAGGTTAGGGTCTCATGTGAAAGTCTGCCGGGTTTGGAATTGCAAATTGTGCTTTTACCTTCTTGACGATGGGCTGATATACCGGAGTCTCCAATCTTTTTGCTGCTGCCTTTATAATCTGGTTCACATCTTTCTAATCTTCGGTCATCTACACTATGCCTTCTCTTCGGCCACGCTCGGTACCAGTAAAGGCCCTCCACCGCCGCTGGATGAGCGTCCGACCAAAGGAGGCCGACGATACACCCACCAAAGGTAGGTTCTCAGCTTCGGAAATGACTCGGACTTAGGTCAAGAAGGTCTTCCACGCAAAAAGGTCACCCCACAAACACTGCAGACCCTCAAAGCGGCGGGGACCCGCATCGCGATGCTCACAGCATATGATTACCCATCCGGGCTGGCCTGCTCCTCCAATCCACTCATCGACATTACACTTGTGGGCGACTCTCTCGCCCAGGTCTGTCTTGGCTATTCCTCCACCACGCAGCTATCGCTGTCCGAGATGATCCACCATGCGCAAGCCGTAGCTCGCGCGACCACCCATCCGCTCTTGATCGCCGACATGCCCTTTGGCACGTACCACACCTCCGCCGACAACGCTGTCTCCAACGCCATACGTCTCATTCGTGAAGCACGCGTCGAAGGTGTCAAAATCGAGGGAGGGGAAGAGCTCAGCCCCATCGTACGACGATTGACCCAAGCCGGGATCCCGGTGATGGCACATGTGGGTTTGCTTCCCCAAAGGCACCTTGCCACGTCGGGATACAAGGTACAAGGACGTGATGCCTCCAGCGCCACACGCGTGGTCAATGACGCGTTGGCTCTCGAGGCCGCTGGTGCATTCTCTATCGTTGTCGAAGGGGTACCCAAAGAGCTTGGAGGACATGTGACCGAGAAGCTGTCTATTCCCACCATTGGCATAGGCGCTGGCCCTTGGACAAGCGGCCAGGTAGGTCCCGACAACGCACTCACTGTATCACCACTGATCCATTCATAGGTCCTTGTCTGGGACGATATCATGGGCACTTGGTCTGGTCACAAGGCAAAGTTCGTCCGGAGATTTGGTGATCTCAAAACACATCGCGACTCTGCTGTTGACAGTTACGCAAAAGCGGTCCGAGATGGAACCTTTCCTTCTCAAGACACAGAGAGTTACACCATGGATCCATTAGAGCTAGCAAAGTTAACATTGTAATACACATACTATATTTACATTATCACCTATTTATTTCCCTTTCACGGCTGCTTGTCCTGCTAGCCTTCCGAACACTACGGCTTCAAGAAGTGAAGAGCCACCGAGACGGTTCGCGCCGTGGACGCCACCAATAGCTTCACCCGCTGCGAATAAGCCGGGGATTACAGTCCCATCTGCTTTGAGCACATGTGCCTGAGCATCAACTGTAATACCACCCATCGTCTAAAGAGAACAGTCAGCACGATGAATATCATGGGGAGGACAAAGATGTACATAATGTACGACCGGTGTCATGAGTGCCACAAGTATTGGCTCTTCGGGATGGAAGTTGGGGTTATGGAAATATTCTACAACGCAGTCAGGAAAAAACACATTGATCAGATGGACAACGAACTCACTCTTTCCGAACGGATCTTGTTCTTCCTGTTTGGCGTATCTTCCATTGCTCTCGAACGTCTTAATCAACGCCCCCTTATCCACATTCATATCCCACGCCAGCTCCTCACAGCCATCGAACTTCCTCATCAGCCCCTTCGATACATAAAAGTCCACATGCGCTTTCAACTCCTCAACTGCTTCCTTGTTCAGCACCAACCTGACAGGCCCGTTCCCAGCTGCGATCACTTCTTGCATCTTCTCTGTAACAAAGTCCCGACGCTCAACCTCGTTTACGAATCGGTTGCCCTTGTTGTCGATCAGAAGTCCACCAACGCCGCGGAGGGCTTCGGCGGCAAGGAACTTCGTTTTTGCATCGGGGTCGGAGGGGTCCACGAAGCCAGTGGGGTGGACTTGGATCTGATCCATATCGCAGAGAGCGGCGGGGGAAGCAAGGGAAGAGGCAAGACGGTGTCCGTCACCCGTCGCGTGGTCTCCGTTGGTGGTAGGGAGCGAGAGGAGGTCAGAGCGATACGAGGAGAGGTATCCAGACGAAGAAAAGTCAGCGGCATATCCGCTGCAAAGGTCGTGAGTTGCATGCATGTAGCTGTACATGTACATACATACCCCGTTGCAATGATGACTGGGCCTTCTTCTCTGACAGTGTTTCCACCAGACTCGTACTCAACACCAGTAACTTTACCGGATTCCTCCAAAAGCCGTAATACTTTAGCAGATTTGATGACAGTCGCGTTCGGCTCCTTGTCAAGCTGCTTGATGAGGGCGGAGGTGATTGCCCATCCGGGCGCGCCTCCCTTACCACGGTGTGTACGGGGAATGGCGTGTCCGCCGAGACGCGCAACAAGGGACAGATCGATCCCAAACTTCGAGGTGAGCCATTCAAGTGATGGTGCAGAGTTCGACGTGAGGGCGTTTATGAGGTTGGGCCGCGCCAATGTCCCTGCTGATTTAGTTGTGTCTTCGACGCTGGTTTCTGTGTAAGCATACGAGCTTGACATATGAGCAGAGAGATATGGCTCACAAATCCTCCACGGTGTCTTTGATATTATGCTTGACCTGAGCATCAGTCCCGGCACCATTGATTCCCGAACTGGCTTTCACTGAATTGCCTCCCAAGCTTCACTGCAATGAATAGAGGGTCTCCCCGGTAGCCTGCGCACTCACAAGGGCTTCTTGTCCAGCAACAGAACACTAGCTCCGTTCTCCAGGACGGTATGTGCTGCACTGAGGCCGGCCAAGCCGCCTCCAATAACGATGGTCCGTGGGCCGGACATGGCACTTCGACGGACGAGGATTGTTGCGAGAATGATGGTTACGACAAAGAAGAACAGATGCCTTCGTCTTATAGCCATGAGCAGATGAACGCCGGTCCTTGCTTATAAGCAATGTCGAATGCCTAGGCGTCGTCTGGGACAGCTCTGGAAGGCCTAGGCCCAAGAGCAAGTGTCGTCGAACATCGAGATAGCGTCGAGGGCTTCATAACATTGCATCGCGTTGTTTTCCAGAGGGTCACAAGAGTCGTCAGCTGGTATCATCGAGGCAGAAAGGAAGGAAAGTCGCGCCTTGTCCATGTTTGGATGTCGGGTACGAGAGGCGGTGATCGATCGCATTGAGCATTGAGCATCGGGATTCGGGATTGCCTTTCTTGGACTTTGCTTGCTCCGTTCAACTCATTTGCTTTCTGCACCTCGCCAATATGCCACTGCTGGCCCGCACTCAAGACGATCAATGTGCAGATACTGAATAATGTCATCTGTGCTATTGCTCTTCTTTGTATGACTGGTCTTTCATTCATACATTCATACAACGCTTAGTGGTTCTCCGTCTCATTGTCATGCACAGCGGTGCGTGGACCAGTCTTTCCACTGGACAATGTCCACTGCTTGAGGAACTATAAATCTACGACACCTACATTGATGACGGATATCACGTACCATCGAAACGATGAATATGCCTTATCTCCCAAACTACCCTCGCCCAGAACCCATAGCGCTCGGTGTGGACGGGCTCAATCAGTGCGTATACTGATTGTTATGCTCAGCTTAAATAAATTGTCCCTAGGATGCGCTATAAGTGCCCATATGCAGCGAACCAACCAGAATGTATTCGTCGAGTCTCCACCAACATACAGGAACTTCGTATTCATATCGACAAAGCACAGTGCGTCATGCTCTCTCAAGTGAGCTTCACATTCTGACACGACAACAGCTTGAACATTGTCGAGCCACCATATAAATGTCCAGAGGTGGGCTGTGGTGCCAAATTTGACATAACGCCTGCGTACCGCCTTCATTGCGTGTATCATCATCCCAGCCGATGCCCCATCGAAGGGTGCTACGTACCTGTTCATTTGGCATCAAATCATCCTCAGTAAGTCCTTCTCGACTGTACCGCATCAGTCTGACCGGATTCCTTCAGCGAACTGGAAACTCAGCGTATGCATAAGATGATACAAGATTCAAAAAAGGCAGCCAAGATGGACTTCATCGGGGCCATGATGACCAGCGATCCGAACGTATTCTTCGCGGGTGTCGTTGGCCATCACTAGATACGAAATCTACGTATACATAGAACTACTTACAATCTGCATTTCTTAAACCGAGGGTATATGATCCGCAGACCTCAAATAGAACCTTGATCTCTCCAGCAACCATTCAAAATCATCGGGGAGATTCTCCTCAGGCTCAATCTCTGGCGAAATAACTCACACCTTAGCGCGGGCTAACACTTGCGCTTCGTTGTGCTAGATGATTTGGACGTGGCCGTGGGTCGCACGAGCAGGCAAACGCTGCGCATCCCGACTCTGTCCAACCGAAATGCGCAACTGAAGAACCAGATAACTCATACGGCATCAAGTCATATATGTATATGTAGCCCGTGTGTACTTACAGTCCAATCCGATCTATCCGTCTATCCAAACAAGTATAGGAACGTAGCGTCTGATATCAATAAATCCTCTTCCCATCCTGTGGCCCGGCCAGGTGACTGACAATCTCAAACTTTCCCGTCTTGTTCAACCGGTCTACAATGACGTCTCCGAACGCCGTCGCCGTCGTGAGGATTCCGCCGCGTTGTGCAAGCTTGGGCAGCTTCTCGGGGTGGAGAAGGGCGAGAGCACATTCCGCAATCATGATACACGAGAGGTAATATCCTGGATCACCCTCCGCCTTGAAAGTAGTGACGGCTTGCACTTCTTTCGAAGCAGAGTTGGTGACGTTGACAATGTCAAGGAAACCCTTGTGTAGGTTGCTACGAGGCGTGTTAGATTGATCAGAGTCTGCAACAATGGTACGTACGCGTCTGTAGGACCGTGGCCTGCTGCAGGTAATATGAACTTTTTGGCGAGGTAGCGAAGCTAGAACGCGTATTAGAATATGCGGATAACAGACAAGAAGATCTTACAGGTGGAATCCAGAGACAGATCACACCCAAAAACAAACCCAATGACAACGCATATGCCTTGATCGTTGAGGGCGTGACCTCGAATTCGTCGTAAGTAAATTCGGGTCCGTAGCGGGCACGCTCCGCCTCTTTGGTCTTGGAAGTCATCGCGTCATACTCCAGTAATCCCCAGGACCGCTCAACGATAGCGCGATCGACGCCAGCCATTATATGGATGCCACCAACGAGTGTACGGTCTGTGTAAGGGATTGTCAAGCTATAAAACAACTTGAACGGATGACGCGGTATCCCGATAACTTGTCACTTCATCAGCCATGTGCAAGTAAGCAAAATCTGGACGTACTGGGACTAAGGGCGTGACTCAGTTGCGACCAGCGGCGGTCGTTGTATGGTACAGTCTCGAATGATGTGATCAGAGTTGCCGCTGAACCGCCTGACATAGTCACAGACATGCGGGACGCCATTGTGGATTGGCCGATGGGAACGAAACCATTTGGGTCAGTGGAGGCAATAGTCCTTCGACCAAGGTATGTTGTAATGTCGCTTGGTATGCAATCCATGCCGCAGCATGGGACGATAATGGAACCAGTTTTGGTAGCAGAGTAATCGTGCCTATGCTATGTTCAGAGGAAAGAAAAGGCCGGAGACGGAATATGAGCACTGATTAATTATCTTGCGCAGCCACGTCGCCTCGCCTGTGAGATCAGTGTAGTGTTTTCCAGCGCGTATGCATGCCCTAGAAATAAGAATTTAATCGTGGCCAATGGGGTACTTCGCGTAACGCACTGGACTACCGGTGTGCCATATAACCAGTACGGTCCGACCGTGTTCAGCACAACGCGCGTCGTGTTCACCACCGCCTGCACTTGCTCCTCGTTCTGAACATCGACGACATGCACTAGAACATCCTTTGGGAGGGAAAGCTCGTTGACGAGCGCTGTCAGCTTGGCTTTGGACCGTCCGGCGATGGCAAAAGTGAAGGAGGCACGGTCGGGGTGGCCTTGCAGGTATCGGATGGTCTGTCGTCCTGAGACTCCTGTGAATTCGGCTTAGTAGACGAGCAGAACAAGTCGGGCGGCTATCCGAACCTGTTCCGAGGACGAGTAAGTCGGTTGTCATCGTGGCAAGAGGCAAGGTCGATGACGGAGCCAGTGCCACACGCTTGCAGTTCCCAATCCGGTGCTCAAGCAGGCCGACGGAATGCCGACAGCGAGTCCCTCCGAGTCTGTGAAACCTTGCAGCGGTCGAGCATCTGCTACCGCCTCGAGAACAAGCGTAACGTGTGAGAGTTTGAAACCGCGGTGTGCATAGTAATTTGAAGCGAATTGATTGAGAGGTGCAAGGTGGATTTTAGTCGACCGTAGTTGATGGCTACATTTGGGACCCGCGCCCGCCGCCTCGATCACCTGGAATGGATCAAATAGTACTCCTCCAAAAGGAAATAACCTCCTTGACCACAACCAACGACGGGCTGTAGCGCGCACACGCTACTTCGTGTTTGAGAATCCAGGACACGGAGTGTTCGCTCGGTACCGACAACAGTCATTGCGTCAATGGGCAATTTTGCCGCGCGCTCAAGCGCACATTCAAGTTGGGAATTCACTCGCACGAAAAGGTGCAACATTTTTCTCGGAGACGACGTCAGTGGGCTAATTAGGGCCCTTCACACCTTTCAGATGCACGAATTTGATCTTCTACGCTATTGATCTCCTACGCTACTGATCTTCAAGTGCAGCTCGCAGATAGCAGGTCTTGTAGATCCTGATGGTCCATGGAGGATGGTCTGTGAACAATGAGCCCTCAAATAAAGAGGGTCAAAGAAGGTGCAAGCCTCTGTTCTTGTCCGTCCATATCCTCATCCCCCGAAGTGACATCTAATTAAGCTTTCTCCTAGACGCACTCCACTCTATCCGTTTCGCGCACTCTCTCGCCCACCATGTCCGGGGAAGACGAATCAGACTCTTCACAGGAAATTGCCTTCGTTGATATTCGCCACATTGAGGACTGCGGTTTGGACTGGGACGAATATGTTCCATACCTCCGCCAGCCTGAGATCTGCGGACAGTCCCGCATCGTGGCCTCTCAGTCTAAATGGCCTCGCGACCCCAATGGCGGACCTCTTACTGCCGTCGATGGCAAGTCTGTTGACGGCGGTGTGACAATATGGGCTGCAACGCTTGCAGACTTTTTCTACACGCGACCTATACCGCGCTTCTACAACATCCTCACGATATCGACCAGCAGCAAAATGCTCCAGTTTTCCAAGGAAGTAAACGAATGCCGATACGCAGCCCATCTTATTCCAGAGGCACAACGCGAAGCAAATCCCGTCGAGATTTTTCCATTTGACATGGCAAAGATCATCAGGGACTTCGACACGCTCCAACAAGCCCCAGTGAGTGCTTATGAGTTCTTTTTCTACTTGGCAGCACGTCTGACCGGTTTCAAAGCCATACAGTCACAAGTTCCGTGGACGGGTTCCGCTGCATCTTTTACCGGAAAGATTAATTGTCCACGATCCCGACAGCACGTTGACCGCCATTGATCGAACTCGCTACCCGACAGAGACGCGTCGCATGACACCGCGCACATATCAGCTCCACCTCAGGAAAGAGAGCTATCCAGAGGTCCTCTCAGCGCGGCCGGGGCTCACTGTTCAGAAACGAAAACATGGACTTCTCCTGGTCCCCACTTCTCACCCACGATCACCAGTTTTTGTTGTATACCCTCCACGGCCTCAGACACTCCCTCATACTCGTACACCTGAGGCACATCTCTCCTTGTCCGCCACATCTCGTCTTGGTAGTGGCCACCACTCGTTCGTCTACAGTGGCGAATGGGAGGTCCCCAGAGCATGGTTTATCGAACCATCTGTCTGCGAAGAGTGTGCTCTAGAGGTTCTGTTGAAGACTCTCAGAGTGAATGCCCGAACCAGTGCGGGGGCCTCCCTGACGCTACGGCAAGAAATTGCGCATCTTCTTGGTTTCACACTCCCTTCAGACGGCGCGGAGGTGCCCTTTGACGTTCTAGTGATAAACGACACCGAGGAGGAGCTTCGCAAGCGTCATTCTGAACCACTCAGGATTATTTCAATCAATATCTTGTGGTCCAGGCACGGCTACTTCTACCAATGCAAACATCTTTCTCCTTCCCTCGATATGTCCATCCCCGACAATGAACGCGTGCCAGCAGGCCAGCATCCTCCCCCGTCTTCTCATGTAACCCCTTCGTCGATGTTCAGAGTTTCGGTTGCCGCGAAGCTCTCACTCGAACGCGACTGTCAGATTGACATAGAAGCGCACAACTATCAGCGCTTTCCAGAGCATTTTTTCCAGCACTGGAGTGGCTATGGACTTGTGCCGCCATTTCAGGACCCAACACCCTGTGGGGCAATTGTACCCCAGTTCTATGGGTATTATCTGCCTGTGCGGGAGGAGGGGGAGAAGTGGGAGTATCTGAGTCCTATTTTGTTGATGGAGGACTGTGGGAAACCCATTGTGCCCCAGGATCTGTCTCTTGAAGACCGGTACGCCCAAAATCTAGTGAAATGGGGTCAACCACTAAATGCGATATCAAACCTACAGAATAGAATGCGCATCGCTATTCCGGCGCATGACGCTCCATGGGTGGTCACACAACTCAATTTACCAGCGCAACATTGTCGTTGACTATGGCCACATAACCGAGGACCCCAGGACACACGACTCAAGCACCCCCGACCGGCATAAACGGTTCCGTGTCATCGACTTTGGGCGAACACTACCAGACTGTGATGAGAGTATTGTGGAATTCAACGATAAGCAAATATGGGAGCAATGCAATATTCCGTGGGAGTGTTGCACGGTGCTGAGTCGAGACGGATTCGAAGAGAAGGACGAAAGTGACACTTTCAATAAGATGGAGCCGGCAGCTGAACCTACGGACAACCACGACGATTTGCTCCTCGGATCGCCCTCATCAAATCCGATTCGAAAGCGCCGCCAATCTTTCAAGACAGACGACGAGCACACTGACAAGAAGATCAAGCTATCAGACGATAACGTCGAGGCACGCATACATACCAAGTTTCACGTCTCATAACTGATGTAGCTTTTAGGTTACAACCATTGACACATCTGCTCAAGGGCCCATTCTGAGGGATATACATCAGTCTTCTCCATCAGTATCAGAACCAGCTTCAACCTCTACGCCTCCGTCAGCGCTTTTGCCAGCGCCTGCCTCCACGCCTCCGTCAACGCTTGCACCGGAATCAATCTTTACTCCTCTGCCAACGCCTTCGCCGGCGCTTTTAACAGCGCCTGCCTCTACGCCTCCGTTGGTGCCTTCGGCAGTGCTTGCATCCACGTCAGCGCCTACCTCAGCACTTCCATTAATATTGGCACCCAACTCGGCGCCTGTATCGACGCCTGCCATAGAAGCAGTACCCGAGGTCGTGACAAGGAACTGTGGTGGTTGGACATTTGCCGGTGTTGTATCCTTGCATTGAGTTGTGTGAGTCCTTCAACTTGTAAATGTTATCTACTTTGCCTTCTTGCTCCTACTGTTGCTCTCGCTCTGAATGTTCCCACTATGCCACATTTAGATTACAATACCTATAGTATGTACAAATGCATGGATGAGTCGTCGTCGATATCTGCTCGAGCATTGCACAAATTTGGACCTATTCATCAAACATACTTCCGTCCATCCTGACGCCCATGTTTGTTTTGATATCCATACCCAATAACTTCATCTTGCCGGCCTGTTCAACGAGGTCAGTCTAGTATCCGATGCAGTGAAGGACAAGCAAAACAAACCTCGACGCGTTCGTTCTGGACTCGCCTGAGCTCCATAAGCTGCTCTTTGTTCATGTACGAATCGCCCTCTTTCGGTTTCTTCTTGTGCGCGTTGTTGATTGCCTTCATGTCCGCGCGCGGGTCATAGGAATCGTTGGCTGGAGGCACGAATTCGCCCGAACGCATCGCTTCCATGCGCCGTTCGTATAGCCCCATGTCGTAGTATTTCTCGTGCGGGAGTGTGCCTACGCATGACGCATTAAGGTTGCAGCTCCGGACTAGCAGCAGTGAATAGGCGCACCAGTGTTGAAATCTTCGACAAAGCGCGCAAATTGCTTTCTGCTCTGGTCCTTGGAGATGGTCTCTGGGTTGATTTTCTGCTCCTCAACCAGCCAAGTGTGGAATTCAGACCCTTTTGAGAATATACTGGAAGAAATTAGCGGGAATTCACTATGGAGATTTGGACGACGCACTCAGCCTCGGTTATGACGCCGTATTTGCCCCATTGTGAAGCGCCGGATTTCTTTTTCTGGAAAGACGTCTGAGCAAGCCAAGCCTTGCAAAAAGTCGTGGTGTACCTTCTCCTTGCGCTCGCGCTTCTCCCTCTTGCGCTCCTTCCGCTCTCTGCGCTCCGTGCTGTTCCGTCGCTTCTTTTTCCTTTTCCGGTCATACGAGGACGCACTCGACACCGACTCGGATCGAGACCTGTCTCTTCGCCTTTCTCTTGACCGTGATTTGCGCCGTTCATGGTCGTGTCGCCGTCTTGGAGGTGATATTGAGCGCGACCGGCGACGTTGCGAGGGAGAGAAAGACCGCCGCCCTGGAGGCGATGGTGACCGTCGTCGTTCTCGGTCGCGAGAATGCGCCCGTGGAGGTGACCGCGAATATCTGCGTCGTTTGTGAACAGGACTCCGAGAACGTGATCTGGAGCGTCGTCGGTCACGCTCCTCGGTGCGGTAGCTGGGACCATCTTTAGGTTCCCGACGGTCTGGAGAACGGCTGAGAGAGCGACCGCGAGGCATTGCCAGCTGTCGGTTCGATGAGTGTTGGAAATGAGAAACTCAATCGACGTCATGTACCTATCTTGACACATCACATTCTCCCAAATGGGTCTGTCGCTCACGATCGAGGCGGGCGCCGGGATTGCCTATATATGGAAAGTTTTGCGATCGACAATGTCGCGAGCAAGTTCTCTGATGTCTAATGCCATTCCACACACCAACGGTGGCTACAGAAATAATGAAGCAAATAGCATAAATAAACAGAAGACGCACTGCAAGCTTGTTGATGGTACAGTACATGCACATTAGCATATAGCAGCAGCGGGACAATCTGGCCAACACCAGATCTCGCTCGTCTGCCAATTTTCTATCGTGCTGCTTTATGCCACTGCGTCTCACCCACATGTTGAACATACATAATCAGCTTGAGATAAAGAGTCAAGGAACTCAGTGACACAATCTCAATTCTCTATCTACTATATCGTCCACTCAACTCCGACTCTTATCTCGCCCAGCACTCGTTCAAGGGTATATACAATGAACACAATCCGTCTTGTCAAAAAATGTGGGAGGGTGAATGATGAGTAGCAGTACCACGAGCCCCATCAAAACAGCATCGAAGAGGTATATGAACTGGAAGACATGTCTGTCAGTAGTCAAAGCACTGAGAGACATGTACAGTACTCACAAATTCCTTGGATACAAGATACCCATCTTCTCCCCCTGCAAATTCGACCGTACAGAAGATGCAGCGAATGAGAATCAAGGCGTTTGCAAGGTAGAGAGTCCACATGAGACGAGTCCAGCACACTTTCTCCTTCGGGGGCTTATATTTGCACGAAATACCGACGAGACAAGGAGAAACCCACCGACCCATACGATCTGGACGCCAAACTCGCGCGTAAGAAGCCATCTCGTTCGTGCTCATCATACCGTAGAACGAGAACGACCACGAGAACGAGCGTGTGAGCCTCGCGTGAAGCTTATCTGTCGCGCCCAGTGTATACTACCTTGCACTGTTTTTTGACGCTGTGTAATAGCCATGGCTGGAAGATTTACACCATGACTTACCACAGCCGCCCAGCGTCCGATCGAAAGCACGCTTACCTTTGAGCCATAACAGATTGGCTTGTAAATCAACCTATACAATATACCGAGGTTTGTCTGTTGAAGATTCAAAAGCGGTGTGCTAGGCGTGGTCGTCGTTGGGCGGTCGCAAAACGCGTCGGCTGTCCTTCCCAAATTGGCTGCGGCAAACTGCCGGCGGCCTTGCTGAACCTCGGAGCCTTTGGCTGCCTGGACCTTTACCGCCTTCCTTGTTACCACCACGCTCTCCAGACGCTCTCTCTCTCTTCCTCAGCTATGGCGAAAATACTCTCTCGATTCGCAAAGTCCTTCTTTGTCGTAATAGCTGCTCTTGTACGTCTCGATCCGGCAACTCTTTGTGACAACTACCAACGGAAAATGGGTCATAGTTTATTGTCGGGATGGTCGCGTTTTTACATCCGCCAACGAGATCGTATATTGACCCTTGGACGGGGGACGTATTTGGAGAGGGCGGACTGGAGGGTGTGCTGCATCTCTACGACACTGCTGAGAAACCACTTCCAGGCGCAGGCGCCCAGAGTCCAGAAGCACATGGACATGTCATTATGCCCGAGCTGGGTAATGCCACTGCAAAGTGCGTATCGCATAGTCATTCATGACAGACGTCTTTGCTGAATAGGTTCACAGAGCAGCACTTGGTCGTGCGACTTGGAAACTACTGTGAGATCTGATTCGTGACGTGCGGAATGGAGACTCAATCAACTATGGTTAGACACACAATGACTCTGAGATACCCCGAGGTGTGTGCTGCACGACATAATGACTCTCGGTGTAGACATTTCTGTTTCTAGAATCCAACACCCGACGAACGAGAAGCGCTGAGCTCTTACTTCCATCTCCTTTCAAGACTATATCCATGCGGTGAATGTGCGGCGAATTTCCAGAAAGAGTTGAAGCGGTTACCGCCCCAGGTGTGTCCCGGTATCCAAACTATCATCCATTCATTGATGCATTCTTCGAACCAGACATCATCCCGGAGAGCAGCCGCTCTTTGGCAGGTCCTTTCTCTAATTGTTTCTTCGCGGTACCTCTAATCCGTTTTCGAAAGGTTATGTTCCCTTCACAATGAAGTGAATGTTCGCCTCCACAAGCCAGAATTTGACTGTGCAAATCTTGACTCCGAATACGACTGTGGTTGTGGGGATGAGCCCGTAGCACTCGGCAAACCCATTGGAGGAGAGGACGATCTGGAGCGCGATCTGAGCAAGGACGAGCTGACAGGTGTTGGATTGATCAAAGGCGGGAGATGATCACGGAATGAGGACTGGTGCGATGTAAATTATATCTTTTGGAATCTTGTAGTAGTACTCGGTCTAATGGTGCCTCGATACATCTATGTCTTCATTATTATTACTCACAAAGTGGTACGTAGGAGCTCGTAATTTGTACGAACTTCTCTGCTGCTTCCGGTTGGTTCCCGGTCTTCATATTCTGTTCATGGAGGCGCTCAAGTTCAAAGTGGCCTTCTGAAGGCGTGCCATCGAAGTGCCATCGATAGTTATGGCAGTGAAATGCTGACTCCGGCTCGTGAGGGTGTCGCGTCGGGCGATCGCGTAATTATTATTTTGAGCGCAACACCGGATCACTCATCAAAGCCAAAAATCCGACCCTGTTTCACCAACTTGTCACCCGTTCACACACAACAGTACGAGGCCGCTGTCATAGCAATCCGACATTGCCTTGGATAACAGTCAGATGCTGGGAGCATCAACTGACAAAAAGACGGAATCCATTCCGTGGTTCATGGGGAGCTGGCCCAAAAAGGAAGCTTGAAGAGGAATCAGGATGCCTTTCCTTACATCGGTGTGTTCCCCAGATTTGCCTTTCCGACTGGGGTCTGACCTGCTGATGTTGGGTACAGCCCCCTTTTCAACCTTGAAATCTCGGTATCTTCTCGCGCGCATAGCCTTCGCCGACCCTACGCTGATTTGGGCTTATATGGATGGGCATTTTTTTAACCTTCTCTCAATCCACCACAATGTCGTCCGACGACCAGTGCTCACTCGAGTCGTTCTCCGAGCGCGGCCATTCGACTCGGCGCTCCAGACGCGACCGGAGGCATCAGGGAATATTTGGATTGAAGAATCGCAACCGCAGACGGTACAGAGGAGGTGCGCTTGACTGAGCACAAATCCATCTCGTTCTCAACTGTTGTAGGAAATGATCCCCACAACTACGAAGACAAATACCCGGAGGACCCAGCTTACGAGGAGCTCAGCCCCAATGCGAGACTCTGGCGCATGTATCTGGACGAAAGCGCTATATTTGACGCCGATATGGTTGACGAAAGCACAGACAGTGTTGATGTCCTCCTTGTATTCGTACGACACCACACACATTGGTCTATCGCGTCTCACACTCCACAGGCCGGTCTATTCTCCGCTGTCGTCAGCACATTTGTGGTCCAAGCAGCGGAATACATGCAAATTGATTTCACCCAAGTTTCCGCGACCTTGGCATACGAATCAGTCCTCCTCCAGCGCGCCTCCATGGAAGGGATTTCATCAGACACCGTCCATGCGTCCCCAAACCCAGCCACCCTAGTGGCATCCGTGTCCTCGTCAACAATGTGGGTTACCGCACTCTGGTACGCTAGCCTTGTCGCTAGTCTTAGTACTGCACTCGTCGCCGTTCTCGTCAAGCAGTGGTTACACCAGTACATGAATTTACCGTCCGGAACAGCCAAGCATCGAAGCCATGTTCGACAATTTCGCTACTCTGGCTTTCAAGCTTGGAAAGTGCTGCTCATAGTTGGGCTGCTCCCTGTTCTGATGCACGTTTCTCTTGCTCTTTTCCTTATTGGACTGGTCATTTTCCTATCGAATATGGCATCTCCCATAGCCTGGATGATTGGAGCCATTCTGACCATCGTCTATGTCGCGTATGTCGTGTCCCTCATCCTGCCCATGGTACATCCCAAGTGCCCTTATCGCACCCCATTGTCCAACATGGTGTTTGCGGCATACAGCTATAGCACTCGGTTACTGCGTAGGACCGTTCGTCGCCTTTGCAGGCGCGGCGAAGAGTCAGACGACAAGCAGTATACCGCCAAAAATCTCCGCTCAGCGTCATTGCTAAAGGACGCCGAAGCTAGGATTGTGAACAGTAACTCCAGCGATCTCACCGTGGATTCTCTACACTGGCTATTCTGCATGTCTTCCAATCCAACAGTGCAGTCCATCGTCATCGAGTCAGTTGGCGCTCTCCCCATGTCATCTCGCTCTAATCCTAAAGTTAACGCCCTATTCGGCGTGAACTCGGACATGTACACTACTTTCCTGCAGTTGCTCAAGACGTCTCTTCATCCAACCGAGTTCGGGCGTAGGCCGAACGATGGCGTCGAGAGGAAGGCGGCTCGTTTGCTTCGCTATGATCTGCATGTGGACTCATGCCCGCAGATGCGTGTTCGAGTCCGGGTTGAGAGATCGGACTCCCTGGAGTTTGCGGCGTCGGCGTTGTCCAGTCGAAGCGGCTCCTGGAAAGGATCAACTGATACATTTTGGGTCATCCCGTTTCTTGCGGAAGTGCTCACAACTCCATCCCCGCCCGCATTCCCTTTGG
The DNA here is from genome assembly GCA_019915145.1 of Strobilurus orientalis. Lineage (NCBI taxonomy): Eukaryota > Fungi > Basidiomycota > Agaricomycetes > Agaricales > Physalacriaceae > Strobilurus > Strobilurus orientalis. The sequence continues at coordinate 3,166,713 of JAHLML010000007.1, read as the reverse complement.
CCATTTGGTTGCGCCTCATCGAGAATGCCACCAAAGGCCGTTATTTCCTTTATGACCGCGCGTTTGCTATCCTTCTGGGCAACGCCGTCGTAACTGCCTTGAGCCATGCCATGGAGTCACCCGCACCCCGCGACGAGGATACGAGTGTCGTCTTTGCAGACGCTGTAGCCCTTTACCCCACCTTTCGCTCTCAGTTGATCTCAACCTTGTTGCCACTCTTCGAGGAGCACAACAAAGTCATTTATAACCCACTCGTCACTCCTCATCTACGCTTGTCTCTTGCCATCGTTGATTATTCTGTCTTCGCTCTCCTTCCGCGGAGAGAAGTCGACAATCACCGCTCCGATTCTACCATGGTGTGGAATGAACCGCGTAAATCTGCATTTACCTTGGCATACGATCAGTCCAACGCATGTTCCTTGGTCAACCATGGCCTCCACTACATCCACCTTTTCTTGAAGCTGAAGTGCAACGACATCTCTGATCGCGAGATTGCCGCCATTTTGTCGTTCATCGCCCGCTTTATCTACCGGTCGCACCTGTTTAGCAACGATGCTGATCCAGACGAACGTATCGTCGCTGGCCGTAACATTATAATCCAGCTATACGCTCGTGTGGTCGAGCACGCCTTCCGAGCAGTCGATATCCCCCCTTCAACATTCACCGCTTTGTGGCATCCCCTTTGCGTCATCTTGGATTACATGTTTGGCGGCAATAAGGATATGGCTTGTCCGTTCGACAATGCGCAGTGGAAAATCGACTTCCAGGACCTCTACCCCGTCCTGGTCATCGGCCTACAGAATGCTACGCGACCTGCTTATGATGTCTTCGTTCGAAATAGATGCTTCGAGCGTATCGCGCTTGAGCCCGTGCAAGATATTTGGGCGGAGGTCGTACTGGCGTATGTCTCAGGCCTGGTCAAGGCGGCGGCTCGCCTCAAAGAAATCGGCACCATCCCTGGTATGCGCAAGGCGGATTTTCATCGATACATTGACTACCTGCATCAACCTGATAATCTCCTCATCGCTTGCATCGCGGTGGCGTGCACACCTTCCGGTTCGAGGTGTTCTGATGAGACTGGTAGCATGGAACAGCGCATGGCGGATTTGGCTAGTTTGTGTCCTGGACACGATGGATGGGAGAGGTGTCGAGACCGACTGCGGTTGTACCCAGTTGCACGAGACGAAATGGGGGATGTTTACATCCGGGACGACATATTGTCGTCTTTGCCGACCGATGACCCCCTGCAGCTCAATCTCGAGGCTGTTCGAAAGCTTCTGGACGGTATATTTGATACCGTGACCAGGCAAAAGGATCATGTACTGTTGCCCGCCCTGGACATAGTGAGACCTCCTCAATCTCAATCTTCCTCTTTCTTAGCATGCTTTATAGGTATCCCCAAGTTTGGATATGCGAGAAGTAGGGAGCGGACGCCTCTCGATGTCACATCGTATACACCGCATGCTCAGCTTTTCAACCAAGTCAAACGCTCCAGATTTGGATGTCTAAATCCAAACTATTGTAGTTGAGATTGTTGGGTGATACAGGAGAAGTTATAGTCAATCATTGTATCTTTAAGCAGCGTATTGCACTCAGTCAGACTGAAATGTTGATGACTCGAAGAAAGACTGGTCTATGTCAAGACGACCACAGAGAACCTATGGGCTCTTGGACGCCGTTTATTAGTGGTTTTATTGACTGCCACAGTTCTTCTTCGACAATGTCCCTCTCCCGGCCTGCATCGACTGTCTTCCATAATAGTCCGTGACCTTCCTCCTCGTCACGTAAGGTAGTGAAGACGTCCTTCACCCTCTTTTGTAGCTCCTCCTTCTCGTATCGCTCCTCGCCATAACCTCCCCGTTCACGTGCAGCTTCAATCGAGATGTCCAGGAAAAGTACAAGATCTGGCTGTGGCAATCCAATGTCCGGTGCTCGACACCAAGGGAGAGGAAGGCCCTTCGCCGCGCTGAATGCGATCCCAGAAAAGGCATAGCGATCGCAGAGGACGATTTTCCCTGCGTTCATGTGGGCTTTCAGAGTAGATCTGCAAAGACATCAGAGCCGAGGGAGGGAGGGTGTATCAAACACGCACGCAAGCTCCCAACGGTTCGCTGAGAACAGCAGATGGATAGCGCGATCATCGAGTTCCGTCTCGCTCTGCAAGTACGCGTTTATCATGCCGCCAATCTTTGTGCTTCGATCTTTCGGTGCTCGCGCGTCAGAGGCGTTGTATACGAAAGCCATTATGAAGACTGACCAGGAAACTTAGTCACCTCCACTTGTTTACCCTCCCTGATGAGACGCGCGGCAAGATTGGCGATTTGAGTCGATTTTCCTGAACGGTCAAGTCCCTCAATGACAATAAACGCGCCTCTGGTCATGGCGATCGTGGTGCTTGAGAAAGAGGCGAACTTGCCTAATCGAGGTTTGGTTCCCATGAACTTGAAGCGAATTGTCCATCAACATGTTCGAGAACACGAGGAGTTGAGGAAAGTCTCAAGACTGGTGATGATGGAGAGAGACTGAGAGCCAGTTCGGCCAAAGCACATGTACTGTATTGTGATATCAGAAAGGATGTACTCTATGTACTATAGCGATTGGAAGCTATACAAGACGTCCGGTATGTGCATAAATTACTTCGAACAAAACGATACAGATCATAAAATCATCGGATGGAGAGCACATTAGAGCGCGTCGAATTGAGTTGGGGACGGTCGCCGTAGTCGTGGACCTTCTTCTTCTTCGTAGCAGCACTCGGTACATCCCATATCTTCCAGAACTTCAAAGATTCATCTCCTCCACCGGTGAGGACCATGTCGCCCGCAGGACTAACGCAACTGAAGAGAACGCGGGAGTCGTGTGCGTCTCGAATTTCTGCGACACGCTCCATGCTTGGGTAGGCGTGAATCATGATGGAGTTGGTAGGGTATCCGTGCGTCGTTAGGATCTCCTTCTTGTGAGGCGACCATTGAATGGTACTGATTTGGGCTGGAGTCTTCTGTGTATGCACACGAGCACCGGTGTTGACATTCCAGACGTTGATGGACGCGTCGTTCGTTCCACCACCGGTCGCAAGTAGAGAGCTTTGCCAGGGGCACCATGCTACAGCCTGGTAGAAACACACATCAGACATGGACGCGTAGAGAGATATAGGCACTAACTTTGACGGCAGCGGTATGGTTTCGCTTGACCCATTTAGCTTTGCCTTGAGCGTTCTCCCCGACGTCGCCAACTCGACCATCCCAGACGTTGACAACATTGTCATTCCCACCGCTGGCCAGTAACTCGCCATCGCTTCTCCACTTCAACCCACACACCTCACCACTATGTCCAAGAAGTTCCATGACCTTATGTCTGGGCACTCGGACATCGTGGTGCCAGATACTTCCATCTGCGCAACCTGAACTAAGAATGTGCTCGTTCCACGACAGCGTTGCAACCTGTGCCTGGTGCCCACCCATCGTCCTCAGCTTCTGCGCAGTCTCCGCATCGTAAAGCTCGACATCGCCGTTACAAAGACCGATACCGATGAATGAACCGTCGTTCGACATCTCGACACTAGATGGATACAAGCCCTCTCCAGCCTCCGCAATGGTGTTGACATCGCCAGTCTCCGCGTACCAGAGATATGTTCCCTGTCCGAGAGCGACCGCCACGGTGTTCTGGGACGACCAGCTGACGAGGTTGAGATAGAAATCGTCCATCAGATTGACAGCTGCAAGGACGCGTTCTGGTTGGGAGGGTATCTTGCGGGACTTGTTGGTGACCATGCCCGTTGACGAGGGCAACGTTCCTGGGCGAGACGCATAGAGGGGTTTCGCGTATTCCCTTTGGAGGGCGAGGAATTTGTCGGAGGATGCAGCGGGGGGTGGCTCATGGTATCCGAGGATGCGTCGGTTCAAAGGAACGCCAGTGGCTTCTGCGAGCCGAGCGGTGTGTCCGGGCGATGCCGTCTGAGGCTGAATGTGCATCTTCTCGAAGCCTGCGACAATGTCTGATTCAAGATCGCGCGTCGTAATGAAGCGGTCCTGGTGGTCGAACCCGGCTCGATTCTGGATGAATTGTAAGAACGTTCAAAGAAGACTCAAAGGAGGCTTACCGGTGTAGACTTGGAGCGCTTCAGCTCGCTCTTTGGCGGAGGAACATAGTCCATTTTCACCACATCGAACTTGCTCTCTATGCCACCCTTCCGGATAACGCCCGACGCCGCCTGACGCTGCAAGTCGGCCGCACTGGGAAACTTGACAGGCGATGCCGGCCTCGAGCGAGACGACCCCGCCGCCGAAACGAACGGATTCGACATGTCATACTGGGCGGTCACCGACTTGGACTTTGTTCTCCGTTTAGAGGGCGACGAGTTCAAGGATACGCCATTGAGACCGGAGACAAGAGACGGCGTCAAAGGAGTCTTGGCCTCTGAGCGAGTGCGGTGACGGCTGGGGGTCTTGGGCTGCGGGTGCATAGTGGACAACTCTGGAGAAGATGCTGGCAGTGGAGGAAAAGAAAGAGACGAACCACACGTGATCGTGATCATTTGCCAAATAATAGTTGAAATATTCATGTCCATCGACATGAGGCTAAGGCTTGGATTGTACGCGTAAATTGTACCTGGGTAGTGCATACATAGCATCGAGCACAGCTAGCGAGCAGATAGGCTCCATGGCCTTGAACCAGAAAGTCGGAACTACGTGACGATTTCATTCGGAACAATGCAAGACAACAGCAAGAAATGAGATGGCATATGTAAGTGTAAGGCATAGGGTGGGCATACGGGCATAGGCATAGGTAGGTAGGTAAAAAGAAAGGAGAGTCTGCATAATTTAGTTGAAGCCGATGTGCATGTGGCGCGCGAGGTGGAGAAGCCAAACTCGAATCGCAAAATACAAATCCTGGAACGTAGAGTATCCGCAATACCATGCTAATGTGGCGAGACAGAGGATGATGAGGAACATCTCGAAGTTGTCTCGTATTCGGTCTGAGTCAAGGCACGAAAGTGAGATCGTAGGTTCGACGATGACAAGGCCGGCTGCTCGTAGACGACGTTGGTAGGTCGTGAGACGAGAGACAGTGGGTTCTGGAAAGTGTCGTCAGTACCTGAGGAAAAAGCGCTGAACTGAAATGACTGACCGGTGAACATGATACATCGGACGCGATGGTCTGTGTTGTTGTAGACGGCAAGGGGGGACAACACATCAGGATCGGAAGGATCTTCGACTCTCCATCTCGTCGGATGGATGGGCTAGTGGCTGTTGAGTACAACTATTGAACTTGGGCAGATGTCATATTTACCACAAGCGTCTCAAGGCCCCATTGGTGACGCAGTTTGCGCAAGTCCAGCGCGCCTGAAGGAGGTAGCTTCAAAAAAGTCTCGAAGTCGGGTTCTATATCGCGATATAGCTTGGTTATATCGTCGTAGAATGCCAGGCGCACATATCTAGAGGCAAACAGAGCATCAAGTCGGGCAAGCGCAAAGGTTGAAGAGACATTTACCCTAGCGCAGGTGCTCGATCCTTGTACTCGTTCTGTCTTATGCGCCAGATGGGGTCTTCGTCGAGGGTACGCGCACGCAGAGCAGAGCGCTCTTGGGGGGAGGGAGTGAGGAGCAGGAACCTGTCTTCGACGAGCCGCACGATCCGAGTCCAAGTGCTCTGCGATGGCCCCTTGGATGCCTCCGGCGACGAGGTCGAGGGAAGCGAGGCAGGAAAGCGCTGCCCTAGGAGAATATTCAGTAGTGAATTCATAGCAGAGGATGAGAGACAAAACTGACCCGCTGCATCCCATGCAACTAGCGTTATAAAGGAATTCCAACTCGAGTACAAGAGCAGGAGCCCTCGTTACAGAGAACAAAGTTGCCAGGCGAAAAAAGGAAAGTCGGTGATCCCTGGGTCATGCATGACCGCGTTAGTACAAGAGCCAGAGGCGCCTTTCACACTAAAACGAACAAGGGGAACGAGTTGCAACGCGTCGTTGGTGCCCAAAAAGGACAAGGGCCTAAAATGCCATCACCGATTTTTCCCACGCCATCACCGTGTTGTGTGAGGTTGTGTGGCATGGCCAAGAGCACTTCACTCTTTCCCTATGAGAGAAGCCTATATTGCCTTTGCACCATAATCTTTACGCCGTACCGGTATACACGTCTAGATGCTCAAATGTTACACGATGCTCTCCACACCGGCAATAGAGACGATCAATGCGTCATCGATACATATTTGCTCGCGTCCTTCCCGAATCCCCGTCGACCAGGTCTGTGTCTTTCTCTTGTCACCTAATCGCCTACAGTAATATCCCGTATTGTCTACCAAGGCATTCCGAGTCAAAGTTCCTCTCTGTGCCCTGTCTACTTACATGGTTTGCACGATATAATTGAACGGTTTCCCAAGCCGGGTCTAGACGGCCGTAAAGGCGATCCGGAATCGAAGCTAAGCGCTAATTAAAGCGCTACAGTGCATTGCTGCAGTCAACTTTCCGTGTCAGTCGTCAGAGCTATCGTCAGTTGTATCGGCCTGGGCGGCATCGTCCCTGAGTTCCGCTCCCACATAGAATCTGTGCATGCCACCTTGTTAGAATCGCGTGCATAGTGAACACTGAAAGTTGTAGTCCTGTGTCTGATAAATAGACTCATTCAACTACACAGAGAGCTGCAGTGACAGTCAAGAGCTCAGTCGAGTGCCGCAGAGTATGATACCAAGAATAAGCAGCTCCACGTCGTGGGCTACCTCGCACGACGCACACTGGCCAGTGACGATGCACAGTGATTTTGATGATCGACAGTGATCTATCGAAAGGAGTCGGACAGCCGGAGGGTACCCCGTCATAGGCGCTGACAAATTAGGGTATTCTGTTCATCTTTGACCCTCGTTCCACCACAACCCCGCCATCAGCCCTCTCTTTGCACCGACTTTCTCTCAGCCAGCCCGACACGAACAGGCTACAGCGCGCACACGGCCGCACTGCTTGCAGATAGGCCTTGATATTGTCGGCCATTCAACTTGGCCCTACACCACGACGCACGCAAAGCTGGAGCACGGGCAAATCAGCAGACGCTATTCAAAAGGCGCAGGCGGCGTTCGAGGTCTGTCTTTCATCCGCCGGAGGACTCTGTCAGCACCGGGCACTCATTCACCCAGTACATTTAGACCACTTCACGGCAGAGACCCGAGCACAAGCCCTACCAACAGCTGGCCGTCCCCCACCCGGCTAGAACTGTCGGCGAACAGTTACACGGCACCCACGCTCTCGCCGCTTCCGACAACGACGACGCATATATACGACGGCGTTACACCTCACGACTGTACTACCACTCGCTTGCATCCATGACTGAAGCCCCGTCGCGCGCGCAGAGCCTCAAGGTATGTTGCCTTTTCAGCATTGCTCCATCGTTCTACGGCGTGACCGCCCCGCATTTTCGGTCCTGATGAGACTGACGCATCCCCGCAGACTCGTTCCTCCTTTTTCACCAAAACTTTCTCCAAACTGCGCAGGAAGAGAGGCTCAGTCTCTTCTGTCCGTAGCGGCAGCACTGATCCGTATTCGCACGCCATGGACTCTTCATCCTCGCCCTACTCAGGCAAACGTTTCCTGTCTCAACCGATGCTCTCCCTGGGATTACGAGACGCTGGTGGAGCTGAAGGTGAAACCAGTTCTACTAGCACGGCCGATGCACGCGACAGGCAGAGCACGGATCTCTTGGGCTCCCTTGGTTCCGCTGAACAAAGGCTGCCCGTTCCAGCGCCGTCTCTTGGCCGTCGAAGTGTGGATGTTGCCCCTCGCAGACAGATTCCAACCAACTCGCCAACTGTAGCAGCTGCTCCAATGCGGCCCGCGGCGAAACCGGATACCCCGCCTTCGCAAAGCAAACACGCAGCTTCACATTCTATCACTACCGCTCTTTTAGCAGGCACAAATGTTGGTGTAGCGGTTGTCGACGGTTTACCGCCATTGGCTCCCAGTGATGGATTCAAATTCTCTGCTACGCCACCGCAACCCGCAATCGCCGTAACGCCGTCGACTCCGATTCACGCGACAAGTCTTCGGCGTCCTTCCACTTCAATTACTCCGCGCCCCCCTCCGCCTTTTGTTCGTATGCCTTCGTCCGACTCTCCTTACGCTTCAGTGCGCCTCAGTCCCACACTCATTACGCGCGCCCCCATGCCTATCCTCAATCTACCTCCACTTCCACCCCTGTCTTTGCCATCGACCTCATCCTCTTCGGCAGTCCCAACTACCGGACGCAGTGGTGGTCTCAGAAACATGCCAGCTCTTCCTCGGCAAGGAACGTTCGATGAGAGCGCTAATGACGGGGATGACTCCTCCGACTCAGACGGAGAGACTGATGGCGACGACGGGTTTGCGGATGCGGATGACGGAGAGGGCGAATCAGAGGAAGGCCCCATACAGGAGGTCGCACCATCAGGGGGGCAGACGCCCCGAAGAAGGATGGAACTTCCCTCTCTGGATCTTGGTTTCGGTGGGTGGGGAAATTTCACGGGTAGCGGAACTGTACAGACACCGACGCAGCACGAGCCAGCACAAACGCCCACAGACTACTTTTCGACTTCTTCGAGGATGTCGCCCGCCTCCTCGATTCACGTAGCAGGATCACCCAGACCATTGCAAGGCCAGACCCCACGAATACCACAGACTCCTGGTACTGCAAGGATACCCCCGACGCCTTCGTCGTCAACGTCGATACCCCATACGCCCAAACCAATAATTTACAAGCATGCTTCGCGAAGTATGGTCAACATTCTAGGCCCTGCTCTGACAAGGAGAGAAGGGGAGGAGGGTGACGCAGATGAGGAGGAGCAAGTCACACAACCACAGGTGTCCACACCAAAAGCTACACCGTCCCCCTTGACTGCTCAGTCGCCCACCACCCCGATGCCTACCACTTCCATCATTCCCCCCGCTCATCAGCCTTTGAAACCAGCGCGAAAGCAATCTACGGCTACTCTATCTCGGCGTCGTAGTCTTCCTACGTTCACAGCGCCTGGTTCCCCTCCACCCCCGTATCCCTCCTTTGCTCCACATTGGCGTGGGAATACCAACGGTCTCACTTTGGAACCTCCTACTTTTGACGCGGTACATCGGCACGTTATGACAGCACAAGAGGAGGAAGACGATAATGGCATATCTGTCGTCCCCCGAGAACCTAGAGAACGGGAGAGGGATCACAACGACGGAGCCGTCGACATCCTGCCTCATTATACAAATGACATTTATCTGAAGGCGGTTATGCCACGGAAGATGGAGTTTAGTGCGCCGGGAGTTCAGTCTCGGGATCGCAAATGGAGGAGAGTGGTTTGTGAGTTGGAGGGAACTGTGCTCAGGGTCTTCGAAGGTTTGTTCACTTTATGCTTGCCGACCTTTGTGCTCATTTTACGATAGATGTCTCTTCATCTACCGGCCTCGGGGCTTGGTGGGAAAGGCGAGTTGGGGTTGGCGATGTGGCTACTAGCACTGTCGCGCCGAGTACGACCAGCGCGGCTTCCCGGGCATCGACTTCCAACAACAGGGCAAATGATGCTGGTCGAGAGAATGAACCCAAGTCAGGTGAAGTCGGCGTAGGAGGGAGAGACACGACCGAACTGGCGTTGTGCGTATTTGTATCTCTCAGTGTTGGGTTTTGCACTGAAACCAAAGATTTCTAGACCTCCACCATCAGCCAGATCTCCACCAACCCCACCTCAATCCTCGCCGCCTCAAACACGCTCTATCCTTGGCAAGATCCTGACACATGGACGGAGTTGGAGTGACACACCCTCCCCTACATCTGCCACTCCGCCTTCCCCGGGACGCGCCTCCCTCGGCGTTACAGAGGATGGCCGCCGAAGGCGCAGTGGCGAGAATCGCTCTCGTTTCAGCGTCGGGCGGGGCAGCGCCTCTAATGCGCCATCGGCGCCATCTCTCAGTCCATCAACATCAACAAACTCGTCTTCCCCACAGAGTAATACCTCTAGCCCAACCATTGCCTCTTCCGTGTCTACAACGGAGGCGGATTCTTCTAATCTAAAACTTCTGCGAGCGTACACACTCCAACAGGCGGAGTCTGGTTTGGGCAACGATTATTTGAAGCGGAAGAATGTTATTAGGGTGCGAATGGAAGGTGAACAGTTTCTTCTGCAGGCGGAGGATGTATCGAGTGTGGTCGCCTGGATTGAGGGGCTGCACGCGGCAGCCAATGTGGCACTGGACTTGGATGAACGGCCAATGCCCAGAGGGCCGTTGTTCCCCAGGCGGAGGAGGAGAAGACGGCAGGCGACGACGACAGCGACGACGACGACGACAACCACAACTAGCACGGCTAATGCGACATCATGACACTTGTACTCTGTAAAATTACGTTGTACGACTATGCTTCATCATAATGTTGTACACATCAATATACACACCGGACGACTTTGAGTCCTGAAGGCGAGCACTGCATAATGACACCACCAAGAGTCGTATGCCCCGTGCAGACGCAGGGGATGTCACTGCAGATATGGGTCAATGTGGCGCCGACACCTTGCAGTAGGGATCCCGAGTCCGAGTTAAGCTTCGACCATTGCAGTTGTCCGGCCCATACCGCTCATGTAATCCAAGTCTCTCTTAGCTCATAGACACAAGCTTACAACCCGCGTCTTCGTCACGGTAGGAAGGCTCGTTCCTCGCTTTCCTTTTCGTGACTACGACTTGGGCCTCCAGCTTGTTGGGGCCAGCCCCAAACCCCGTCGGCGCTACGCGCCGTGTAAAATATTATATCTCATTTGCACGTGCAAATATTAATGATAACAGCTTCAAAAATTATTTACACTACTGCTGCTCTGAGGCTGCCTCTACGCTAACATCACCTTGACAGCAGCCCGTGGCTGACCCGTGTTTGCGCCACAGTATGAGAATGCCCTAACTGTGACTTGAACCGGTGACCCGGCAACCGGCATCAGGCAGCAACCGTTCGACGGAAGAGGCCGACTTTTGCTTAAGTAATTAATTGGACCCTTTACTTATCTAAGCATTCGCCCTCTTTTACTATAGTAGATTGATCGCAACTCATGAGAATAGTACTTGCGAGCAGCCCATCATGAATCCAAAGACAGCGATTTGCTTGTACAGAATAACATTCTTTCATGATACAGAAACGATACATACAGTAGGCGCCAAGTCTAGCTACCAGAGAGAAAAGAAACTTGGTATACGGGAACTTTGACTCGCCATGTTTCGAAATACAGATGTCTTGACCTGAGCATCTAGCACTCGGTGTCGGCATAAACTTGCGTGGAGAAGCACTGTGCGTAAATGTCAGTCTGGAGAAACCTCTATCTCACAATCGGAACATACGTTGTAGTTGTCAGCGTTGATGGCCTGGTCGGAAGCCGACAAAGCCTGGTCAGCACTGCATCCGTAGGTGACGTCGTCTAGAATGAGGGGTTGAGAATGAGATGACATTTCTTCTTGAAGGAGCTCAACACGTACCAGTGCCAGAAAGAGCGTGGGTGAGCTGGAAAAGATCAGAGGGTTGCCTGTCGGTAGGGTTACAGAACATACCTCGTGGAGAGTAGTTCCACCACGGATGTTGCGGGAAGCGACTGTGGTCCCAGAGCAGAGCTTGGTGGTCTCAACCTCGTCAAAGAAGATGTCGCAATAGTAGATCTGAAGGCAACGTCAATATGTTGTGAATCATTCAGATTCGCAACATGCACCCACGTTCGTAGTCGCGATGAGAGTGTAGGCAATGACACCATTGCCGCAGACATCGTAATCGTCATCGCAGCTCAATCTTCAAAGACGTTAGATGACCGGAAGCCGAGTGCCCTCATACTCGGGGAGACATACGTGCGCGAGGAAGAAGACTCGGAAGCGACGGCGTCAAAGACACTGCTGATGCTGCTCTCAGAGTTGGTCTTGTAGTAAGACGTGAACAAAGAGTCGTCGCCGTTGGAGGAGATGTAGCTAGAAGCTCCTGAGGCCAAAGCCTTGGCTTCAGTGTAGCTGTTCAAGGCTCAGTCACAAACCTCACTAATAGTGGCCATACTACTAACCTAGCGTCGATGAAGCTCTTCTTGCTCGAATCGGTACAGATATCAGTGGCGCGCTTGTTGCGCCGGTGGAGCTCACGGTTCGCCAAATCACCCGAGATGGTAACCTCCACGGAGTTGGTAGAGGCACTAACTTTGTCCAAGCCGGCAGCGTTGGTGATGCGTGCGAGGGTTGGGGCAATCCAAAAGTTGGTGATGGGTTGGAATTTGAACGTTCCCTCCCCAGCGGAGCCGAAGTCAAACAGGGAGGAGACTGTGTTTTTGAAGCGGGTTAGAACGAGTCCTAAATCCAGAAACAACATCTTCTTACCATCGTGGTCGACTTTGACGGTTTCACCAGCAGGAATGGAGGTGTAGGCTGACTCATCGCCATCTTCAAGAGAGACGGAGACCTAAGTGAGTTCGGTGAGCAAAACGCACATCGTAAGAATGTAAAGAAAGGCGCTAACCTTGACACCAGTGAAAGACACGGGCTCGCCATCTTTGGTGACGGTGAAGGACTTTGTAGGCAGCTTCTCGTCCAAAATTGTGCCGTACTTGAGAACCTTCACGTCTTCCGTTCCAGTGTTCGTGACGGAGGCCGTGAACTTGAGATCATCGACCGAGCTGACATCTGCGGCCGGTCCTGTAACGGACACGGTGAGACCGTCGAAGCGCTTGAGCGGGCCTGCAAAGGCAGCGGTGGCGAAGCCCAGAACGACGAAGGGTGTGAACATGTTGGTCAATGGGGCGAATATGGCGAGAGACGTCGACGAGTAGGAGATGCCTTGGGTTTCGACTCGCTCGACCAGATGCCTTAAATATGTTTTCCTTATCTTGCCCTCCCCTCCGCTCACCTCATGGAAAGAGTCACATACTCAGACACCGGTAGAGAGAATGCGGAGAGCGCATGGACGCGACGGTCGCGTAGATGCCGCTGGCTACGTACAGGGTCAAAATAGACCTTGATCGTAAACCTCGGTTTGCTTGGCATCGAGAGTACGCACCAAAAATGGCAGGATTTCTAATGATTACCACGAGGATATGTTCTGGATTTCTTGCCGACGATGTGTGTGAGGAGAGTCCCATATGCAGCTTCGTCAGACGTGGTCAGATAGATGAAGAGCTTTTGCAACAAAGTCATCATGAGATGCTTGGCCTTGAGGGGAGCATTTCAGTTAGTGGAGTGAAGCAGTTGAAGCAGTTGTCGAACGGTTACGAAGGACAACCGTACATCGAGGTTCGGCGATAGATACCATTATTGTTGGTTGGTCCGTCGGAGCACTGTCGAGGTCCTGGTAAGTAGGCTGGTACGCAAACTAGGTCGATGAACTACGCGGTAGATGGACTCGTGGAGATGATACGAAGGGCATATTCGTACGATGAGTATTGTTGTTCATCGAGAGGTGTGTGCCGTCGTGATTTAGAGTCTAGACTCTCCAGCGTTTGTTGAGAGATCTAGAGAGAGATGTGGCATAGTTGGCACGACTCAACGAGTCAATCACAGCGTTGTGTTGGAGCGCTTGCCATGTGAACGTTTGAACCCTCGCTTGGCTTTGGAGCTTGAAACGCGGTCCGGGCTCGGAACGAGCCTCTTTCTCACCTTTCAACTTGCAAAGGAAACAGGATACAACCTCCGCTCGATTAGGACAATACCTTCAAGATTTTTGATCGGCGATCGCGCTGGGCGAAAACGCGAAGTTCAAGAGCTTTTTTGGCTTCAACCACATTGATTTTTGAATTTCTGGGCTGATGTGTGGCGCAGTTAACTGTCCACTACAATAAAAAGTTGACAGAGCGGGGATTCGAACCCCGGCCCTCATACGAGGATGAGAAACCTGTTTTGCAGGTAAGCTTTCGCTTGAGTCACACGCTATAGACCACTCAGCCACTCTGCCGATGTCCTGGCTCTGGGCTCAGCCTTCAGATTCACAAACCAGGCGGAGGCTGGCCATGAATCCAGGCAGGTTAATTTGCCTCTCTCAGAAGCCTCGATAGACTCGACGCCTCTCAATTTATCTTCCCATCCACATCGGGCCACACACCATCAGTTCAACCTCCAACTTCTTCCACACCTCCGGATTCTCCCACAAAATGGAGGGACCCTATGTCCTCTGCATTGCTCGTCGTGTCCGTATTGGCAAAGAGCAAATCAAGGACCATTTTCATCGAATACCTGTCACTTTGGATATCTCAAGTCGAGGACTCGGATGTTGCGGTGGTATACAGTCTCGTGTCCCAGGACGGTAGGATCCGATTCGACTTGACTGCCCAAGAGATCCTTTGAGCGCACAACGACGTCAATATCCAGGTCCAACCACTACATGACGAGGACTGGTCGTTCTCTCACGTACAGTGGGCGGCCATACCCGAGAGCATGGGGTGCGCAGAGTTGGGATAGGTGCACACGGGGAATAAGAACGGGTAGCAGTATGCGTTGACGGTGCCCAACGTGACACAGCGCAGTCCATGGAAGAAGTTGGCGGTAGACGAGGAATAGAGTTATTCGGTGAGACGACAGCCAAATCTTGAAGACATCAATCTTTTCTTGGAATGATCTTTCGAGACCTAGAATACTTCCCGCATATCACGTTGGCGTTTGCGGTCTACCTGGAAATCCGTCAAAATGACAGTACCCACATACTATGACTTCTAGGCAGTCTCCTAATTTCGACGATACGATCGAAACTACTTTCATTCTCCACGCCAAAGCACTTGTCGAACGTGGGTCCCCTTCGTCGCGTTACAGAACATAAATAATTTGTTTGTTGGAAATTGTTTTCGAGGGGCAGGTGCATAACATAACTATCTGTGCGCATGGTCAGATTGAACACCAAGATGAGCGCTGAAGACGCAGGGTTCAACACCGCGCAAGGCAGTGGGACTCACCAGAAAATGGATCCATGAAGCTTCTTGATGTCGTGGGTAGCCTGGTATATGCGATTGGTCGAGTCCGAGCATGCCTTCCTTCGTGCACCTGATTGAAGATGCTTCAAGCCTCCTCCTTATTTGATTGGATTTGCAGAGGTCGACATGATGAGAAGAGGCAAGGTCAAGAACAACGATCATTGCCGCCGGCAGGAAATGTGATGCCGGCAGCCGAAGCTAGCCTCTTGCCCACCTACTTATCATCGTGGCTTCCGGCCTGTCGACACGGTCGAGCGTTTTAAACCCGGACGATACGCGATATTTCTACGACTTTTTGCACAAACAAAGTAAGCTTACCCAGTCACATATCCATCACTCAGCATTGGGACTGACTTTTGTAAGCAGCATGGATCCCTCTGCGACGCTTTGCCTCCTGAACACCAACAAACCCTCCGTCTTGTCCTACTACGCCACATCAAACTATCCCCCTGATGAGATCCACAAAGGCGCGCTTGTTGATCTACGCAAGAGACTGCGCCATGTAGCCCAATGCTCCGCAGACTCGTTCAGTGGACACCCCGGGTCCCAGTCTGCCGTCGAGTCGAACCACCAACCCTCACAAGAGCTCGTCTCGATCCTCGACAAGATTCTTTCTCCCATGCGCCCCCTTCCTTACGAAATCCTACACATCATCTTCTCGCTCGTTTGCCGTCGACCGTACAGCGTGTTCTCACTGTCTCAAGGTCCGTGGGCGTTGGCAACTGTCTGCTCAAGATGGCGGTCAATCATGCTCGACAATCCCTCGTTCTGGTCCGAAGTACTGCTGGACTTCAATGCCACCAAGAAAGGAGTCCGATGGACGAAGACTGACTCCGCTGACGATGTCTTCAGGGAAGCACTGCGACGCGGTACACGCTGTACAAGCTTCAAGCTATTGATCGAATGTAAAGCCAAAGAGCCTAACATCAAAGCTATATCCAAGGTCATCCCATTGGTCGTAGAGGTCTCTTCGCGCTGCACCCACCTCTTCGTCTTGGCACCGCATTACCTTATACGTCTCTTGAACCACGCCTGCTTTGTGAACCTCAAAATCGCGTACCTCGGCCTCGTCCGTACGTCCTCGCAGATACCCCCCGAAGGCTTGGTTACTCCTGCAACTCTCAAGGCTTTCAACAACCTTCCCTCCTTATGCCACCTCGGCCTCGAGAATTACTTCACCGAACCAAGTTGCGACATCCAGATTCCCACAACTCTCCGGGACCTACGAGCCAACTACCACGACTGTAAGGAAGACCGCAGCCTCTTTGTTCGCAGCATCATTGCGTCCAGCCGCGGCCTGCTTGACCTCAGCTTCTCCCAGGATGCGCAATCCTTTCTCCCGGACGAGGACGACGAACTCCACAACGAAACCATCACCACAATGACCTTGCGCGGCAATGGCTACTTTCTCCTCAATAGCGTCACTATCACTTCACTCACTAGTCTCACGATTTCTATTGGCAATTGCAAAACATACCACGAAGCCGCCATCGTTCACGTCCTTCTTTTCGTCGTGCGATCTGCGTGCTTTCTCACACACCTGGCGCTAGATCTGCACTATCTCCTCGACCCGTCATTGGCCATCCTCCTCGCTGTGAACCCCAAACTCAAATCCCTCTCTCTCACCGTTCGTGATATGCACAATT
This sequence comes from Strobilurus orientalis, assembly GCA_019915145.1. Taxonomy (NCBI): domain Eukaryota; kingdom Fungi; phylum Basidiomycota; class Agaricomycetes; order Agaricales; family Physalacriaceae; genus Strobilurus; species Strobilurus orientalis. The sequence continues at coordinate 3,150,164 of JAHLML010000007.1, read as the reverse complement.
TTCCCTTCCTTCTCCTGCTCTTCCGGACCATGCGCACTGTCAACCATACTGAAGTCGTCACGACTCCACATCTGGAGAAATTCTCCATCACTTTCGCCAAGAAGCACGATAACTCTGATAAATTTCACGTCATAAAGGAGATGAATTCGGCGTTTGTGGATATGCTCGTGCATAGGCGTTCAGCCGCGAAGCCGACGCTCACGTCGGTCGCCGTTGTCGCTCCTGGGTTTTACTTCAATTTCACGGCGACGGATGTCAAGCGGTTGAAGGCGCTCAACTGTGGGAGCTTTTCGTTGAAGTTGCACGCGAAGGGAACGTCTAGACATTTGGATGCTCCCCGCATTTTTTCCTTTTGAAAAGTACCTACTCATATTCACAATTTCGTTTATCATGGGCATGGTCTGGACTTGTTACTGTAACAAATAATGTGTACGCCTGGTTCAATATGAATACAAAAATATAACGATGTCGACAACTCTCTACAGCCTGGCAGCGACTCAAGAGAATTCAAGGCGGGGGGGAGCTATAATCTGTCGGGGTCACTTGAGATCGTGAACAAGCCATCTTCAATAGTTATGATACATCGTTTGTAGTGTACAATATACAAGCTAACAACCTAAGAAGTTCGTGGTACATGTATGGAGTTCAGTCAAGATCAAGTATTTGGATATCACTATGCGAGGAGAATTATGATTAGAGTCGAAGTACTGCATGCCAAAGTGAAGACTAACCTGGCTAGATTACGCGCTGAAGAATTGGACTCGGGGGTACCTCCACTTGTCGTGTTGTCCGTAGATCTACTCTCCCTGGGACCCTGCCTGGCACGTTCATCTACCTGGCGGTCGATCAACAAGCGCGAGTATTCCGCAACGGAGTCGAAGCTCATCGGCTTTCCACATATCGGCTTATGACTCTTCCAGTCCTCTTTCTGGCATTTCCTATTCGAAAGATCAGACCAGAAGAGAAGAAGAGATGCCGAGAGAAATTACGGACGGAGAACAATATAAGACAAGGCGGCTCATCTTTGTCTTGCACGCAGAACATTGCCTGAACTTCTCCCCGTCTGCCTCGTTCTTGAAACACCCCTGGCAAATCCTCTTACGCTCGCTCTGTCGCTCCTTCAGTGCCTTCATCTCATTCTCCACGGTCTCCTTCGCCTCTTTCTTTCCGACAAACATTTCTCGGATCGCCATGTTAGTGCTTATGTCCGCTTTATCAGGCTTTGATTTCTTGCTCCCCTTCATGACGGTGAGCTCCGGGAATGGTAAGCCGAGTAAGGAGTAGTAGGTGAACTCGACGACAAGATCTAAGAGCGACAAATATCAGCCTTCAACCAAGACAGCGTTGGATACCTCGGATGCCTACAAATGAGTTTGGTGCGCAACAAGAGCATCGAGGCTAGCGTGACCTTTTCCATCTCGGTGACACTGCCCTTCGACGCCTGCTTCTTGCTGAAGGTGTCCCAAGCGGTGTTAGGAATATAAAATGGCGTCTGCGGTGGTTTGGAGATGAACTCCTCTCCGGGCGTGATAGATCGTATGAGATCCAAGAGAACGTTCGCGTCCTTGCTCAGCCGTCCAATCCTCAACTCGGCGATACAATACGCACGAGCCTCGTTGAGATTCCTCGCGATGGCACAGACGGAGGACAGAGCAATGAGGGCATGTTTCTCGCGCCCTGCGACACCTACTTCAATCCATTTCTTCACAATCGACGCGTACATCCCCCGGGCCATGATGCCAATCCGCTGCTGGATCGTGCAAGTGGAGATCAGGAATTGTCTGTACTCCTCGAAAGCGCTGTCCATTCCCATGAGGGGATAATAGATTCGAGCCTGCATATGAAAGAGGACTTCCAGATCGCACATCTGGCTGTTCGTGCGAAAGAGTTTCTCCCAATCGTCGTTCCATTGTTTGGGATCAGACCGAGCAGTCTGAGTTTTTGGCCACTCGAAGATCATAGCATTTTGGACAGAGAATTTGGGGACTGACATCCTCTGGGATGTCACAGAGAGGAATTCAACGTCGTATGCAAGGAGTCGGTGGATGTAAGGTTCAAGATAAGTCGTGAGAGAAAATCTGGATTTAAGCTTTTAGAGCACGTAAAATTGAAGTAACTGCCGCCATTACTCAAGTACTGCTGTGGCCGTATGATATGCCAGTGCTGCATGTCGATAGACCGCAGATGAGGTGAGAGACGCTACGGATACAATTGCAATTCCTTATTCTACACTGCACTGCTATATCACACTCCCCGAAATATATAATGATCGCAGTTCTCTTATCCTCCGGCCTTCCAGTAGGCGATGTCACCGTCAATCACTACATGGAAATCATTAGCATCGCGACAGGGAATGAAAGTGTGGATAGACTGACTCTCGTAGGGTTTCCCTTGCTGCCTTAGCTTGCCCGCAGATTTGACGGCAGCCTCAGTTCCGTGCTCCTTCAGATCGTTGAATGCCATGATTTCACCACAGACAAACTTGTTCTCGAAGTCAGAGCTAGACGGATGTCAGGTAGTGTCCAAACAGCTGCGAAAGAGACGTACTGGATCACACCAGCAGCTTGGGGTGCCTTGGTGCCTTTGCGAATAGTCCAAGCACGGACTTCGTCAGGTCCGCAGGTGAAGTAACGGATGAGCTGGTGTCCAACTTAGTGACGATGATATGCAAGTTCAGCGTGTCACGAACCTCAAGACTACTGTATCCAGCTTGGGTGATTTTGGGCAGAGCACTGAGGGCGCCGACCTTCTCCTCCTCTGCCTTCTTCTCCTCCGGGGTTTCCATAGCAGAAAGACGCTCTTCGAAGGCAACGGAGAAAGGAATCAGCGGGTCGCCGGCGTTGTTCTCGTCGATCCAAGCCTTGATCTTTGCTAGCCTGTATTACCGTCAATCTACGAAACTGGAAGTTGAGATCGACTGACCATTTGTTCTTTTTCCGTACGTAGTCCTTCTCGCTAAGGTTGACGAGATACGTGACGGACTTGGCAGTGAGTAGTTGTAGACTGTTGACAACGTCGATCTAGGGACTAGAGTAAGTCATCGTTCAACGTTGAGATGTTGGTGAATAGTCAGAAAAAGATTTGTTCTCAGAGGCACAATGGGGCGTTACTCCCGCCTCGACGAGCTGGGTTATCGAGCTTCAAGCTCTTTGTCGTCATCCAAGACATCGTGGAGAGATGAGTATTACCTGAAAAAGTCATTAGCACTCGAGTAATGTGGTGAAAGGAAGGAGACAATATGGTCAGAGGAATAAATGATCTCATAGGAATAATGGGGCGTTACTCCCTCCTCAACGAGCTGGGTTATCGAGCGCAAGGCTCTTTTTCATCACAAGAAAACAAGGCGATGGAAGGAAGAAAAGATAATGGAAAAGCTGCCGCACCTCTTTGTTGGTCCAGTCGTGCTTGCGAACGTCCTTCTCGTCAACAGTCAGAACCTTGAGAACCTTCTCGACGGTCGCAATCTCCTCTTTCTTTGCCTTGTCAGCAAGACTGTTGCTGCCCAGACTCCTTCCGGTCCTCTTGAGACCATCGAGATGCTTCTCCGTCCACTCGATGTCCTTGAGACGCAGCTCAGTCTGGATGATGCTCATGTCACGGCACGGGTCGACATCGCCCTCAACGTGGGTGACCTCGGCGTCGTCAAAAGCTCGAACCATCTGGAAAATACCATCGACAGCGCGGACGTGTGACAAGAAGGCGTTTCCAAGACCAGCGCCAGTCGAAGCACCCTGCGCGTCGGTGAATATGCTTGTCTCGACTGTGATGGTAACGACATACAGCTGTGAGACCGGCAATATCTATGCAGGTAAGGAAGGCAGGGATCTTGGAGGCGGGCTTGTAGGTCTCGCAGAGCCAGTTGAAGCGCTCATCTGGGACGGGGATACGGGCTTCCTGCAGGAAAAATGAGCGCAAGGTCAAGAGTCAATCGATGGGGCCGCACTTCTGGGTTAATGGTGGCGTAGGGATAATTTGCCGCTAGTGCCAGACCTGTGCTGTCCGTTCATATCAAACGACATCGCTGCCAATCGAGCGACGCTGCGTACTGGTGTTGGAGAGCGCGTTGAAGAAAGAAGATTTGCCGACGTTGGGGACACCTGTCGTCGCCGTCAGCAGAGAGAAAATGTCTCGTTCAAGCGAACCAACCTACGATGCCAATCTTCAAGTTATTGCCTGGCCGTCCCAGGAGGATTTTCTTCTCGACGGCGGCTTTTTTGGGCGGCATCTTCTTGGCGAGACGGGTGGTGGTGGTCGAAAAGCAAGACGCAGAAAACGAGAATGGGAGTCTCCGGTGGAAGACAACGGGTAGAAGACGGTCCACCATTCGAATTTTTCGCTGACGAAGAAAGCAGAAAATATTTTCCCGCGGCTTTATGCCGTGCGAAGCCAGGGCTGCCGCGCCTCGGAGTACAGCTGGCGGGAAGTCCAAGGTTCGATTTTTCAATCGACCTTGATTCGCCAACTTCCGATCGACGGTCACTCGATCGAGTCCCGCAAATGTCAGATATGTATATGCCTCACGGCGTCTGAGGCTCTGTGTTTGGGGGGGGGAATAGACCCAAACTCCAGTAGACATAGCTATATACCATCGTATTTCAGCTCATATTATCTTTAGGTCGTGTAGATAGCTTGTGGGATGAGGCGGGGTGGGTGTGCGCCACCGGTGTCCAGTCTCGTAACGTTGCTCAGCCTGTTCCCATTCGACGTCTGGCATGCGGTGCACTCAATATTGCAACGTGTTGATTTGTACAGACGTCAAGGACACCGAAGTGTGGCAAACAAATGGCCTCTAGCCTCGTGGATAGCTTGCTAATGGTGAGTCACGGTCTATGAAACAATATGTCCGTGACTTATCCTTGGACTTAGTAGGACTATCGCGCCTCCTGCACGCCTCGTCATAAGCACCGGCAACTTCAAGGATTGCAATACATACACAGATCTCCACTAACTTGGCTACGCTCGACAGCGATTCATTTAGGAACGCGTCGTCTTTGGTGCTGTTTCAACAATTGTTGTGTCTGCTGAATTGACTATGCTTCCAGGCTATTATTGTGATCTACTCTATGTATGGTCTTCGACACTCTACCTACTTGCAGACGTCACTCGCATCCTCTGGATTCTACGCGCCCAACTTTGGCACTGCTGGTGCATAGTGCGCAGGTATGTGAACCATCTTCCTTTCCTTGCCGTTGCTCTGTAGTCCTGGAACCCGTCTATATGTAGGACCCCTTGCTGTCTTGCCTTTAGCAGCGTTCAGCCTATAAACTTGGTATGCCGTGTGGATCTTGTTTGCTACTCCAATCACGCTAACGATCTTTGCCTCAGCAACGGCATGCCCTCTCGATACTTGTCGACGAAGACTTTGGGTGTTTGTTGCTACGATGTACTTCACTATGACTTTTGTTTTTTGCTCACGCACATGTGAAGGTTGTTTCACCTAGGCTGTGGGACACACTTCGCCGGTGTTGTGTCTTTCTGCCCGCGTGTTCGCAACCAGCCTGAATGGGATCCCGAATTGACCTTCTACCAGTGCAATCTATATTTGCTGGATCTGCTGTGCTTCGTTGTTCTTCATTGTTGACTGAAATTACGCTGGCAAACAATGACGGCGCTGCAACAGCAGCTGGTGCGACGGTGAGCAAAAACCCTGGGCGCAACACGTAGCTGACGACCTGACGACATTGAATGAACAGTATGGGTGGTGTTATTAGATATGGCTAAGGTCATGCATCGAGTAGACACACTATCAGCATCGAGCCTCCTGAAGGCTGAGAGCCACCGGATATCATCGTTGCCCAAGTCCATTACCGTAACAGATGATTCATGTAACGCAAAATTGGACAAACCAGTGCGAAAAACCAGTCTTGTGGTGCGATACATATGTAATATTAAATAGATTCTGTCCGACACGCAGTGCTGTCCATTGTCTTTGACCAAGCCTAAGGTCAGTTGCTAGCAGCGTGTGAGTAATTTGAACTTTCTATATATATGTGTTGTCCTAGTCGTCGCAAGGGCCAGGAAACCGCGTCATTGTGCCATGCAAGCTTATGAGGGCAAGGAGATCACTTTTCGGAAGCCTTCTCACATCCGGGTAGAAAGTGGTGGCGCACGCCCATCTCACCTGATCCCTCAGCTACCGTCAGATATTCGCTGGATATACGGCCGTAACCGTCTACGGGATCTCGGGACCCGTTGTCTGCCACGGTCTCCGATTAGGAAGTGGTGGCGCACGCCCACCCCACGTCATCCCGCGGGCTATCTACAAAGTCTGGATATCATCTTAAGCTGGTTTGAGATGTTATACAGCTCTATCTACTAGAAACCGGGTTCATCTCACCCCAAACACAGAGCCTCAGAAGTTATGAGGCAGATACATAATTGACATATGCGGGATTCGATCGAGTGACCATCGATCGGAAGTTGGCGAATCAAGGTCGATTGAAAAATTGAACCTTGGACTTCCCGCCAGCTGTACTCGGAGGCCCAGGCCGGCAGATGGCCGAAAACATTTCATTCGCTTCACAGAGTGGAGAACAGCAGGAAAACATTCAGCGTGTATTAATACGTATGCAAGAGAAGGCAGAGATAATAGTACAAGTAAGCTACGCATTCGATGGAGAGTCCTGTCTTCCCAGAAGGAAGGAAAGGGTGGAGAATGCTGCCCACGGCACAAATTCTATTCTGGTCAGAAAGAGCATATAAGGTTGTGGCAAACAGCTCACGAGGCGTCATATGGCCACTGTAGAAGAACTCGACATCTACGACGACGTTCCTTAGCATCAACTTGCCTGTAATCCGTCGACTTACATGTCAAGCCGCGTTCCGTGTGCTGATTGCCAAAGATGCCGAAGTCTTCTACTGCAAAACTCTCCGGCTCGATGGGCGTTTGGAAGCCTTGAGCACCATTCCAGGTCATATTTCTGCGAATGTAGTAAGATAATCAACATCTCGTGGATGGGCTGGAGAACCGACGAACTGGATGGCAATACGCGTACCCTCGGCCACAAGAATAAAGTCCTAAGGACGGTTGGTCGTAAGTGAGCACGACCCAAAGTAGCTGCAGAAAGCGCACCGCGAGGCCATGTACAATTACTGTCCTCACCGACTTCTCAATTACGTTTGGTAGTACGCTCAAAGTTGAGGCGACCGAGTTATCTCGTCCATTGCCAGCATACACATTGATATTGGCACAGTCAACCCACTCGATTGACGGCGCATGGATAGCTTTTTGGACCTGAAAAGCAGTCAAGGAATAGAAGGAAGCTACGACCATAACCTAACCTACATCCGAGCTATGAGCAGGAGAAACTACCGGTCAGCCAGTGACACCGCAAGATGCGTATTAGCGCACCGATTGAAGTAGATAAACTCTTGCGTTGACCTCGGAAAACCAAGCACACTCCCTGTCAAAGTTCAAAGGTTAGGGTCGGTTGAGCCATCCACTTCGGACGCACAGAGATTGGGAAACGTATCGGAGACTCTGCGGCCAATCCGGATCAGTATCGCAACTATTGAGAAGGTTGAGCGTACCGATAAACGTCGAACACTGGATTGAGCCTGTACATAAGGATCAGAAATCAGCGGCGACCTATTTTCTGGGTCACTACGCTCACACTCCTACAGCCCTCTGGATCGGACTGTGAATCCGACATCCCGCCGACACCGTGCCCAACGTCCCATTCACGACACCAGCAGGGAACGGCAACTGACCAGCAGGAGGATAGGTGACAAACTTGTCCAAGTAGTCGGTGTAGCCACACGTGTCAGAGATGGTCTGCAGCTGGTTCCAGAAGGAAGTGTTGAACGGAAAAAGATTCGCGTTCGCCTGCATGAACATGATGACGAGACGATGGCTGGAGGGAGAAAATACTCACCTGTGCAAAGCGAAGCGCTGGGATCTCTTGCTGCACAACACCGTACGAGAGCGACGGATCAGCGATCCAGATTCCCTTGAGATTGAGGTCGAGTCCGGGATGTTCGTAGATCCAATTGGCGATATAAGGGACATCTATCACAGGCCATTTATGAGGATTACAAGCCGCCATGAGCGCACGCGATACATACAAAAGCCTGCATACTATATCTCGACGATGGTCAGATGCTGTTAGGATCGAACAGGAAGCACACATACACTTTCGCCGGACAAGTAGAAATCTCTTCCTTTCAGCTCAAAGAACACCTCGAGAAACTGTTCGAGAAAGCCAGTGAGCTGTTCCGCGAGTTGATCATCGTTCGTGATGTTCGGTGTTCCTTGGCTAAAGCCAGTCTATCACGTCTCGTTAAGACGATGGTGTAGACGAAATAACAGCGTCGCTTACACCGACGGGCTGTTCAACCCAGATCGTATGCGCCAATCTCGTCCAAGCGAAAGGGTTGCTAGAAAAATACACTCTTCTGTTTATACCCGAGCGCCCTCAGAGCGTGTTGTACATACGGAGTTGGTTCAGCTTGTCCCCAGGACCAGGCTGGTGACAAGGATTTGTTTCTAAAAACGGTAGCGAGTGAAGGCACTTACAGATAGGCCCGTTCTCTTGGAGAAATCCTTCCAGTGATGAGCAGCCTGGTCCACCTACAAATCAGTAGCGTTCAATTATCTGTTGCCGGCGCTTCACAGACAGTGATTTACCGTTAGTCCAAAACAACAAGTCGTTCGTCGACGCAGGATCCGTGGTGGGCCAAAACCTATCAAAATTGTATATGAGTCCGAGTCGTCGTGTTATCTTTGCCCGAGAAAACGCACCAGAAGAACAACTTGCGTGTCTCGTTTGGATCAGCGGAGATAGGCAGCAAGCCGGACCAAGAAGGTCCAGCGTCAAAGTTAACTAACGTATGAATGTAAGTGTGATATATCTTTCTGATTGGTACAAGGAGATGATACCATCAGGAATCGTAGTTCCATCTACGAAGAATTGCTCCGCGGCAGGATTCGAGAAGCTGATGGTCGGAGCGCTTCGAGCCTGTACTTGAGGAGACTCCGGCCCAAGGAAGGTGCGGAGGCGTTCGAGCTGCTCCCTTTGGATTTCCATGGCGTCTTCCATACCTTGCATCGCGCCGCCTATGGCCAGAATACCAGGAATGCTAGCGAGAGCAAAGAGACTCGCGAGCATCATCAGAAAACCGGGGGAGAACATCATTGTCGAGTATTGAAAGGACACAAGGGGCCGAGATACTGACGTGCTTATAAGACAGAGAAGGGCGCGTATTTTTGGCAGAACTTGTCTTCTATGCCGTCAATGCAGATGGAGAGCCGCATGGTCAGTGAAAGCCAAAAAGTGTGTATCGGCACTGGCAAATCAGTAACAGCGAACGCGAAGCAAGCTGCTCGCGTCAAAGTTTGGGTCATTGTCACTTGCATCACCGAGTCTTTCAAGCTTGGAAACGAATGAATGATTTCAGGCTCACTTGGACTGACGCATCCACGAGATAGCGTCCATGAACGGCTTCCTAAGCAGCTTCCCACAGAATGAAATACCATGCGGTTGCCAAGTTCAATCAAGAGCAGGAGAAGGAGTTCACAGCGCGTCCTGAGAAGAGAGAAGCGTCATGATTGCTGTTCATGGATATCAGCATGCATGATGTAGCCTATTGATACGATGTTGTGCCGCTCGCTGATGCTGGGGGCAGCTTGTCCATCTCCTCCACGACATTGAGGATACCAGAGAAAGACAACCGTTCTCACGCCAGTCCGCGTGCTCCTCCTGTTAGGAGAACTGTCAAGTGCTGGTAGTAGCAAATCTAGGGGGGCAACGCGACAGTCAACGTGTAAGACAGATTGGCATAGACTAAGACCAGGATGTCCAGCGCGCCCTCGTAGAGAAACATGACAAGCAGGGCGAAAATTCGGCTCTCGGGCCGCCTGTGCGGACGTGGGAACCCGCACGTGCGCGTGTTTCATTTGGAAACGAGCCACAGTGAGTCTGACTCAGACTGAGAGAGCCACAATTTGAACTTGGACAGGTACAACCACGGCGCCGCTAACTTTTCGTGTTCAGGCATCGACAGTAGGTCATCTCTAACCACTAGCCTTCTTCATCGTATCTCATGCCATCTAGGAATGTCAATTATTGATATCAACGAGCTTCTAAATGCAAAGGGTTACGCTTTTGACGCCTCGGACGTGTCGACTCTCGAAGACTCCCTTGCAAACAGCGAGCAGCAGCTAGAAGACACACGCGAGAAGAGAAAAGATCTTGAACAACGCTTGGCGGACACCATCGCTCAGGAAGACACTCTCCGCACCCTCATTGCCAATTACAAAATCGTCCTGAACAGCAATCCCATACGCCTCCTACCATCGGAAATCCTGTCAAACATCTTCTTCGAAATTTGCGGTGCCCCAGAGGGTTATCTTCCATCCTACGCTTCATCGCGTGCCTCGTTGGTCGCCCAATTTGCGGATGTTGCCCAGCAGCGCAGAACTCTGTTGCGCGTTTGTCGTCGTTGGCGCCATGTCATCATCCATACGCCCTCACTCTGGGCCACTTTATATCTACGTTCCCCATCATCTGATTCATACTACCCCTGGCACGAAGACCCAACAGCCTATTGGACGGAAATCGACGAGCGCATCAAGCGAGCAGGGAACGTCTCCCTCTCCTTGGTCGTGTACCTTGGAGGCAGCGATCTTTCTGGCGTAGTCCGAAGATTTGTCAACCTTTTGCCACGAACTCAGAGTGTACAGCTCCAGTTCGAGTGTGATTGGTCCGGGCTGACATTTCTGGAAGACGCGACGCTGCCCGAATACTTGCCAAAATATCCAGCTACGCGGCTACAGATGCTCCATGTTTCAGATTTCTCACCATGGCTTGCATCTTCGCAGGTGGAGCAGATGCTTCAATGGATGCGGCGCGTCTTGTCTTCGATACCAGCGGGACAGCTCACTCGCGTTGACGTGTCGAATATGGGGGAGTTACTCTCGGAGAGGATGTCTTGCATGGCAAACGTCAAGAAGGTCTCCATGGCGCTCGGCCCATTCCCTTGGTCCATTGCAGCTCTAGAGAATGTGCCGAACCTAGAGACACTTACGCTCACAGTTGATGTTATACCAGATGCGACAGATATCAATGGGCAAAGTTGCATTGCCCTTCCACGGGTAAAATCCTTGTCAATTGTCACCACCTTCTCAAGGACATCGTCGGACGACGCTTCAAGACTCGAGCAGTTATTGGACATTCTTACTGCCCCCTGCCTCCAATGCCTCGAATTTCACTCGTCAGGGAGAACTGTTGAGCCAGTTCAAGCCCCCCCCACTTTCCAATTTCCTTCGTCGATCAGAGGCATCGCTGAAATCGCTGGTCGTGAGAGCCAACATTGATTCAGAAGTGCTGCAGGAAGTCCTTACCCTACAAGAGCATTCGCTCGTTTCGATCCAACTCGCGGCGCCGCTTGCTCAATCTGTGCTCGACTACTTGTCAGGCAAACCCAAGCAGATGTTCCTGTCCCAGCTCGAGTCTCTAGAGATCACAGTGGTATCTAAGCAGCTACCTAGCATCACTCGCCTCCTTCAGAATCGTCACCAGCATGCCAAACGAAATATGGTTATCCCGTTGAATCATTGTCGCATTGTGGTCTTTCTGAAACGGAGATTGGCCGAGGACTTGAAGCAGAAGCACCAAGACGTGATTCTGCCATTCAAGACAGGAGGACTGGATGTGACCTTATTGCACAACGATCCCGGTTACGCAAGGACATTTCTCTGAAGCTCCCAGTTCTCACACAATCTTTCTTGCTCCGTATGCCACCCGTATGCACAAACTCACATGACCTGATATGATGGCTACTGACAAGCATTTTGTGGACAATACCCTCTTCTACCGGGTATCTTAGTGGTGTGTAGAGCTGCACAGCGAGTAGGCACGACCTTGGATAGGACTTCATGTCTACTCCCACTACGATGTGATTATGTTGTGTAATCGTACACTATAGCCTCTTTAATAAAGTCTTTCCCAAGCTAAGCTCTGAGTGGCATTACGCGCCTCACGCCCCGGATTACACAATATCTCAATCCTGATGCGAATGTGAGATTCACTGTCAGCGGAAGACGCCGCTCCGCACGTGGGAGCAAAGGCAATGACTTAGGCATCTGGGCGGCTCAGAGTCGTTGGAATTTGGTCCTTATCCTTACGATCATGAGATGCTTGGCTCGCCTCTCTCCCAGCCCCACCATGTCCCGACTCTCAAGAAATCTGCAATACTTTGTTGCCCACTCTGTACCCTCGTCTCTCTCATGCACTTCGAGGCGTTCGCTGTCCAATTTTCCGCGATACGCACATCTTTCTATCAATGCTGACCGTCTGAATGCCACGCTTCACGAGACATGCGAATTTGGGAAGGCGCATAGGTTCGGTCGGTAGGTATTACAATTGCGTTCATTGTCTGCAACCTCTTAGACTGCCATCAAAGGTGCAACAGATACAGGAATGGCTCGACTAACTCTTAGCGATACTGATGCCCAAGTCCGAGGTTGGTTCGTCTCGGAGATGACCCATCTCCGATGCAAAGTTGTTGTGGATCAGATGGGAAACATCTTCGCGACGCGGGCAGGTAAAAATTCATCCGGTGCGTCGTCTCAATTAAAGTGACGGTTACCGGCGTGCCAATTCTAATCCTCATGTCCAAATGTTTGTAGCCCCGCCCACCGCCATGGGTTCGCACCTCGACACCCAGCCGACAGGCGGCCGCTACGATGGCATTCTGGGTGTCATGGCTGCGGTAGAGGCCATGAGGACCCTCGTCGATAATAACTTCGAAACCAACTACCCTGTCGCTGTCGTCAACTGGTCAAAGTGAGGTTTCCGTCGTATCAAGCTTGTTGGAGATTTCAATCTCTCATCTACAGCGAAGAAGGCGCACGTTTCCCGAGATCCCTGATAGGTTCACACGTCTGGGCTGGACTTTCACCTTTAGACGCTGCGTGGGATCTACAAGACAAGACGTCAAAGATGCGAATCTGACGATGAAGTCCGAACTCGAACGGATCGGATTTTTGGGTCCAATGGAATGTAGTCACAGGTAAATCCCTTGGCGGCTCATTTTGAACTGCACATTGGTAACCGTTACTTCATATATCGGTTCAAAGTTGCCCATCTCTTCTCAGAACAAGGGCCCATACTTGAGGAAGAAAGGACTCAATATAGGAATTGTTCAAGGCGGTCAAGCCTACAAATGGTTGACTTTGAAAATCGATGGCTTTGCTGCTCATACGGGGACTACTCCATTTTATGCGCGCTCCGACGCGCTACTCCTTGCCGCTAAGATCATGGTCGCCAACGAACATTTGGCAAAAAAGCACCGTGACAATGGCCTCGCATCGACGGTTTGACCCACTCACTTATCTGTATCTGACGGGCACTGACGTGCTTACCTCAAGGGAATACTGACTCTCGAACCAGGAAGCGTCAATGTGACACCGTCTAGCGTACGGCTGACGCTGGACATTCGCCATCCTAGTAATGAGGCCTTGGAGAGCCTGGAAGCCGACATACGCAGAGAAGCTGACCGGCTTGCACGAGATGAAAGTGAACGGGTACGCGGAACAGGTCTCTTCGAATACTATTAGCACTCACCTCACCCATGCAGGGCTGTCAAGTATCATGGACCACTGACTTCATCTCGCCCAAGGTAGATTTTGCGGCTGCATGTATCCAATGTGTAAGAGAAGCCACGGTAGCCACTGTTGGAGAGGAGGCAGTAATGGACATGCATTCTGGCGCAGGACATGACAGGTGATTACATCCGAGGTTTACTTTCCCCGGTATTCTGACGACGGACATCATAGTTGCTCGAGGTCTGCGGTTTGTCCGACGTCTATGATTTTTGTTCCATCAAAGAACGGCGTGTCTCATCATCCAAGAGAATACACATCGCCCGAGGAATGGTGAGTGGCTGACTATCTTCTGATTTCGGCCTCACGACATTCTCTACAGTGCAAATGGCGCCCAGGTCCTTCTCCAAGCGGCTCTCAGATACGACGCCCTGCGCTCCTGTTAAGCGAGATCAGACTATGTAGTTGGAGCATGTAAATGGTCGCCAGTGTGCTTCCAGGATACATAGGGTTGCATTGAATCAGATGCTACATATTCGAGCCCGAGCTCAGTTCGAGCCCTCACATTTACCGACTTATGCCGTATACTTCGGGTAAGGTGGTGAAATGAGTGAAGACTTGAGTTGTGAACGGAATCGGAAACGAAGCGCAGGTATTTGCTGTGCCGGGCGCAGCTCAGAACACCGTCGTATCTTTTTTTTTGCCTAGATGCAGTGACAGGTGAGATGATGGAAATATCAGCGATTCCGCTAGCTTTAACTGAAGGTAGAATCCGTTCAATCGGATGTCTTCGAGTGCTATTTAGGCCGAACATTTGAAAAGATCCATACTTTTTTATAAATGAAATCATATGAGCTGGATGGGCCACTCGATGCGTTGAAACGGTAGCGTATCTACAACCACTGCATGGCAATCAGTACTAGACTCGAGCCAGTACTTCGAAGTGGGATGCTCACAGGTACCATATGAAAATTGCCTATGCTTTTCTTCGAATTACGAAACGGTCGAGCACAATGAAGTTTGAACACACGACTGAGGACTGAGGATGCTTGCGTCGAGCTAATTTAGAAGAGTCGCATGCTATGAAACGGCAAACGCATGTTCCAGTGTACACCACAAGGAGAAAACGCGGTTTCTGTTCTGGCCTCCACAACTGCGAAAGCGATAATTGCAATGAATCTGACAGTACTTCGGATTCGGAGCGGGTGGAGGCGGGGTAATAGTGAAAGACAGGCAAAGACTTCGGTCGAGCTCCACGCCATTTCCCGGCACGAGCTTTGAAGCGTTGAACGTTGTGCTAACCTCGAACGTAATGTTTGAATGGAGCCGTACGCGGATCGGGGTTGGCGGGCGTTCAAGCGGATGTACACGGGCTGAGAATTGAAACCGAATGCAATAATAAACCTAGTGGCGGAGCGTTGTGACAGGGCTTTGCATCATGACTCTGTGTCGTTTCGGTAAGGTTCCATCATGATCTTCTTACTGTAGGCACCCTCGGGCAGATGCGTCGCTCCTGCACAGTCCTGCACTTACCATGCCATTGACAAGCATCGCTCCTGACTTGGTGCTCCCGACGGAGTGACGTGCGATAGACTGGGGCTGGATGTGTGTTTCAAAGGAATGTTTGGTAGACACGAAGACCGCAGCCTGTCAGTAGTCTACTAACTAGAAACTGGAGAGATGGTCAGATCACACGTGGCACGAAAACCGCACTACAAACGCTCGGTTATCATGCTCACCTTGTGCCGTTTGAAATCGTGGATTAGAATCCATCTGGAGGGACACGCATGGTAACGCATCTAATAAGAACAGCTAAGAACCGGTACTGTATGGTCGACAGCTACCATGCAGTACCCACACTCTCCACGGAACGGCTCCAACGCGTCAGAATCCCTTCTCTGCAAGCCATCCCATTACGCTGTCCTTGCATCGTCCGCCCTGGATTACCACATGTCGATTGCGGGCAGTGGAGATTTTGGCAGAACTGTTCGGAAAGAGGTTGGCTTCCAAGTCCTCCTTCAGAGCCTGCAAGGAGAATATCCAGTGAGAACAAAAAAAGAACAAGATGCGTGGGCGCGCACGGAAACATTTCCGTCCACATTTCGAATGTAGACAAGGTAGCGAGAGCCCGCGTTACGCACGTCGGAGTAGACGGGCAGGGAACCACGGGAGTTTCTGGCGACGTGGTACAGCAATTGCGGTCGCAGCATCAGAGAGGGGATGTGACGGGTGACGTAAAATCCTGAAAGAGATGGCAGCGCGACCCTGCGTGCCGTATTTGGCAATCTATATGGAATGTCGAATATATAAATTGACACAGATCCACACGCTACGGAATGTTTAAAACCCCACGACCGCTCCTCTCTTCTCCCACCCACCATAAACATGAACATGATGTGCTGGTCGCAGACCCCCCAGCCCTTCTTCAGCTATTCGCGCCCTAACAGTATGTCCTTCCATCTCTTTCACGCCACTTACTGACTGGTATGTTCTTTCAGCTACAACATATGTCGTGTGCACTGCGCCACTTGTGGCGCCAAAGCCCCTTCCATACCACTCTCCGACGTTCCTACAGTTCGCCCATCTGCCCGAACTCGATCAGGATCTGTCCCATCCGCCGTACACCTACAGGGAGCCGTCCTCTAAAGCCATCCGCACAACGATTAAGAAATCCCGTGCTTTGCCCTATCCCCATCCTGCTTCTAGGCCAAGAAAGGCTGCCGCATGAGTGTCCGCCTGCCCTTACTCCGCACCACTATCTTATTCACTTCGTGAGTACTCTTGTCCTTCCCATGTCAGCATGACAGCTTACACCCTGTCTGTCCATAGTACCCGACGGGCCCATTATTGCATCAATCACAATCATCTGTACCATAGTCAACCATTGCATTCGTAGCTTACAACTGTCCGATTCATCACATTCTTGCATATCAATCATCTATAGCATCACCTAGTTGTCAAGTCCCTTGTTCTGTGGAATCTTTTGGCCGAGATCAGTCGACGCAGCAACGATAGCGAATTCGCGGATGCCGAGTCTCCAAGAAGGTTTCTCAAGGCCCCGCAGGTCGCGAACCTGGCCGGGCCTTGACAATGACATTGACTTGCCTCCACACGTAGCGCCCTGCATCGCGAGCCCTCAAACAACGATGGCACCAGAATCACCATCGGACCTTCGCAAAAGAATCTCCATACAGCCCCACTGCGTTCGCAGAAACTCGCACTATCCGAGACAGGGTAATTGAAACGCGCTGGACCGGGTTTCGGATGTGGTTCTCTCAACGCCTCTCCAAGTCATGTTCTATTCTGACGAGAGACATTCAGTTCCGGTGGTGACATATGCTGCATAGACATGTATGGGGTAACCTGTGTGGGCATTCACCGTGATTCCATGGCGCGCTCGGCCTACTCCAACCGTTCACCGTTCTGGAAATGTCATTAGATCTATTGGCGGCGAATAGTGGCTATTGTGACAAACTCACCCTTTGTGTCTCAGGTACGCGCAGAACGGAGACCATCTGCCGCAAGTATCCGACTACTCACAGGAGCGGGAGGAGTATACAGTTGGATCACACGGACGGATTTTTCCAAGCAATTTTATCGCGGTATCATCATTTCCGAGCCTACGGCGATACTTTCCAGTTGATCATCCGGATGTACGCCAATGCGGTACACGCTTGGATGACTGAATTCGTGAATGTTACACATGTCTGTGGGTACGTTCACAGCAAGACGTAGAAGAGTATGGTCTTGCCGCAACAATGGTGAGCAGTTGATCACCAGTTGATCACCATCAAGATTGATGTGAACTTCTTACGCTTCGGTTATACATCCACTGCTTTCAAGACAGTTGCGCCCATCGCGCAGCAATCGACGAGAGAGTTTGTGAAGCCAAAGAAACAATGACAAGCTTTCCGACGGTCCAAGAACGCCGAGAGGATCTTGAGGCTTGGAGTCATAATGAATGGCGAATCCGCAGGCATCAAGAGCTGGACAGCATGAGTGGAAACATAGCCTTACAACGCCGCAGTCTGGAGGAATCCGTACCCGCAAATGTTGAAATGATAGTCAATCCGCATGGCTCTTCGCCCGCGCCTCACTTGTGATAGATAAAACATCGCGCCTCAAAGCTCCGTGTTCCAGCGTCAAGTTACATCCAGCCACGTCGCAACCTTTTGCACGGACCTGATGGGTGGACGTGACGTTTCACGCTGTCGCCGGCTAGTCAATTGAGCTGACGGTTGGCGAGATATGCGTGGGCGCCGTGTTGGCTTAGTTCGTGCCCAGACAAGGGGACGAGCATGCCCTGAACCCGGCAATCGTGAGACGTAAAGCGGTAGTTTGAGACCATTTTATCACTGATCGTGTGCCCTCAAGGTGGATGATCAGTTAGTCCATAAGCACATATCTACAATTCGTGTGAGCCGGAGAATCGATAACGAAGAAGGTACATCGTGTTCAGTTACCTGCTGGTTGTCGAGTGGCATGTTGGACTTGTCGGGATCATATGGACGCCCACAAGTTGAACCCTGTCAGGACAGGCACACACTATCGACCCCTCATACCGAAACCGCCCCAGTGTTGGCCTTGTGTGACTGTCAACTCTTGCGAAGTAGATTTCAGGGGCTTTAACCAGGATCTAACGCCCAGGATCTCAAGGCGAGGTTGAAACGGAGTCAAAGGAGACTCAGACGCACCAGGAGCCCACATGCGATGACTCGACTTCACAGTAGGAGTCATTCTCAACTTCTGAAGAATCGCGAAGAAGTCGAGTAGCCAACAATAAATTTGAATTCGATTCTGGACACCTGTGCATTATCTGCATGTTGCGCGAGTTGAATCTCTGCTCCAGTGGTCCGCCACATAGTACCCTAGGGAGCCTTGCTATTGACGTTGAACGACTGCCTTTAATCAATGAGCGAAGGAACTTACTTGGTCGATAGCCCAAATATCTCAGTGAGTGCCTAGTTCTGAGGACAGTGGAATTTCGAGCCAAAGTCCCTTCAGAACGTGCAAGTTTAGGTTGTCGATGGCTCAGAGATACGTCCTATTGCGAAATGATGTTGTATTTCGTGTTCAGTGCGGTAATCCTCCAACGCGTAGCCGCTACTGTCGTCTGTTGAGGCCAGAATTGGTTCGTAATACCACTAGCTTATGAAAGTAGAGACTCGCCTCTGTAAGCGAATACCGCCGCCCTTTGAGGATAGGCAATGAATCTGTAGCCGACTCGTCATCTCTGAGGCGAACACCTCGGCCGTACGGGGTCGGGGTGGGAAGAGAAGACATCATGCGAGCCGAGCTTCCGGAATGTACAGCAAGTTATCATGTGAGGTGGTCGCATCACAGTCTGAAGCTGGATATAGAACGCACAGCTCTCTCGGAGACGGAGAGTGGACCATGCATCAGCAGATACAAAGCCGGTCGAACTGCGAAAATTCAATGGCACGAAGCGCTGCAGTAACCAGTTACCAGGGTGTATAGTCAAGGCTGAAGCACTGCTCGTTCTTAAATCTTTTGCGTACGAAAGAAGAGTGGCGCTGGAGAGAGGCAGGGCGTGATGTCGGCCGAGACACGATGGATGAATGCAAGTGTAGCGCGTTCTTTCGTAGCAAGTCTATCTACCTAGAAATGCAATGGTTAATTTGTTGTGTTGCCAGGCGCTGTATACGAGTCTCCCACTGACCTATCCGCTTTCGGTACGTGACGGAGCCACAGTCCGCATGCTATCATGCAGCGCTACTCTCTGATTCTCTAGTCAGAGCCTGAGAGTCGTCTGAATGTTGGCAATGGTGCGTCATGGAAGATCGCTGCCAACTGTCGCAGTGCCGAAAACGGCAACATTCTGTCACAGTATAACGGAGTACGCAATGTCACGCCTCGCCTGCCCTTTACTTTGTTCCATTCACCAGTGCCACTGAAATTCTGGTTTCCTGGAATAGACAGCATTCATCACGTCAAATTACCGCCACTGGTCTTCAAGACTCTAATTCTACGCGTCTGCAATGAGTTCTGACGATGTTCTCTTCGTGTGTCCACCCGAAGTACTCCTCGCAGACCCCGAAGGCAAAAGTTTTGAGGTACGCCCCACCCGATCTGGATATCTCTCAATCAATTACTCAATATATCCTCTGCTACCTCCTGCAGGAAATCCGCGTTGCCGATTATCTGAGAGCTTACACCACGACTGGCGGGCCGCCTGCACCAGTTCCCGCTGTTCCTACAGACGCAGGCGCCCGCGTATCACTGAATCTTCCACCGCTATTTGAACCTGCACGAGTATCTCCCGAAGGAAGTGATGCCAACATACAACTCTGGGAGGCAACCGCGAACGGAGATGAGCTGTATCAGTCCCTCACGGCCAAGCCCAAGTGGTCGTCATTATCGTTCGAGGTGCGTAGTAATATCGATACAGTAACGATTTCTAACATGAGTCAAGGAGCTCCGAGTTAAAGCATACGCCATGGGTGTTAAGACATTACCTCCGGAATACGCCAACCATCCTTCGGTCACTAGTGCTGCAGCTTCTGTTGCTACGCCCCTGAACTCAGGAAGTAGCAGTACTTTGAATGGTCTTGGAATCTCAACGAATGCGAATGGCGAACAAATGCAAAGTTTCACGGACTTGCCTGACAAGAAAGGCCATAGTTTCGAGGTAAGTTTCTAGAGTCCGTGTTACGTGTTCGCCGAGGTTGAACTTGGTGTTGCAGGAACACCGTGTTGCGTACCTATTCGCACACAGAGAGCTAACGTCCGCTGAGATTATATCGATGCAAGCCACGAATCCAATGGTTTCTCCGCGACCACCAGTGACACCTGCACCAGCTGCCGCGCCTAGTCTAGGTCTATTTGGCACTACTACTCCTACTCCAACGACAACGCCTTGGACTCCCGCGCGGCCCTCATTCTTCAAGCCATTTTAAGTTCACTCTCATATTGGACAAGACATCTACAAACGTTACAACTGTATTTCTAATCTTCGGTCTCTCACATCCTGAAATCTATCTTCCCCAAAATCAGCTCCCTCATCAGCGACACATCCTCCTCCTCCGGCTCAGACGTGTCTTCGTCATCATCAAATTCCCGCAGAGGGAAGAGGGTGTCGAGGGCCAAAGGCTCTTCCTCTCTTAGTGGCCCCGCTACGGGATATCGAGAAGGGATGGAAAATTCGTGGCGGAAGGAAAAATATGGCCCGTCGTCATCGTGCGACAATGCCAGTTCGGGAGTGTATACGTCGCCACTCTTTCTGCACACAGGGAGGGAGTTCAGTGGCGCAGAATGTTCAGCCTGTTCCTCCACTTCTTCCAACTCCTCCTCCGTCTCCAGGCTGTCTACTGTGTTTCTCCTTGCCATTCCGCTCCTTGACCGCCCAGCAAATATTGAACGGATGTTCATCCTGGGCATGTGCGGGAATGAGGCAGAGAGAGGTCTGGTGGGAGATACGGGCGGATGTGGCGTCGATGTGGATGCACTCGATGGGTTTCTGCAAAGATGACTAGGCGACGCATTTGCGGGTTTCGAGCTGCGGTGACGGCTAAGCGACAGTGTGCGCCGGACATGCTGGGTGAGGATAGGAAAAGAGTTGGCGCGAACGGAGAACAGGGAGCGGATCTTGACAACGTCTTTGGTGACAGATGCCGTCTGGACTACAGTGGAACTCGACGCTCCTCGTCTATCCGTCGCCGGCGCTTTGAAGTGGTTAATAAAAGCGGGGGTAGACATCTTCGACTTTGGGATTTCTATCTAGGAGACGTGGGCCGACCACTTTATATATTTCGGTTGGAGAAGAGAGGCCACTGCCTCTTTCTTCCATATACTTCCGTGTATAGAGGGGTGGAAAGGTGATCTTTTCCCCGCTTCTTGCGCGTAGAGGGGCGGCTTCGCTGGTTCATAATCATCCGTTGCCGCGACCTGTGGAGGCAGCGCTGCCCACTGCTTGTAGAGTCTGACCAGCGTCGGAACGAGAGCTTAGTTAGATTGGTGGCTTCAACGGTAGTGCAGCCATATCTTGCTTCCGTGTCGTCATACGGTCTCCCGCTCGCGGGTGTAACGTTCCCCGAAACCCTCTGCATTATCGGCATTTGTCTTCTAGTCTATCTACCTCATTTCCATCTGTCTCTCTTGAATTGCCCGCACTATTAGGAAAATCAGTTGTCGTCTAGTGGTCGCACCTTCTCCCTATGCGTACTCTTCGGATATCTTTTGGCACGCGTACTTTCCATGATGTATAAGCTTCAAGTTAAGGAGAATATGAGTAGTCTTGGAGTTTGAATGGCTACTGTCGCTGCTCAAGTGTGAAGCTTTCTACGCCAGAAACAGCAAGTGACGGTAGCCTCAGTCGGTAGGTAACGGACCGCAATCAACGTGTCGACCCTGATGCTATCCCGCCGGTGTTCATCTTGACGTCGCTAAACACTTTATCGATGCTCTTTGGCCTTTCACCTCCAGGAACTCTTTCAGATTCACCAATGGCTTTCCCTTACCTAAATACCCTTCACCTATAAGCGCCTGTTTCCTTCCGAAGAGAAGGAACACGAGTCTTCCTGACACCTCGAGGAGTGCTTCAATACTTCGAAGGTCTGTATCTAGAGTATGTCTAGTTTCATCTTGAGCTTCATCGATATATCATTGCAGGCACATCGAAACGGCGATTCCAGATTGATCATGCAAGTCTTGCATCTGGGGCTGTTCCGTTCTTATTGAACTAGCCGTGTACACGTTTTCGAGAACGTGTGAATGTGTAAGGTGCCAACAGGCTGCCACCGTCCTTCTAAAACGCCTTCCATGTCCTTCTCAAGCTTCGTTCACGTTACCATAAGTATCGTTCGGCCCTTGTGGTGCGATACTGACTTCCCTCTTGCCCCCGTCGCACTACCTTTGCCTTTGCCATGTCATCACCCTCGTCGACATCCAGCCGCCTGGGGCAGCTGAAGCGCTCCGCCAATTATTTCCTCAGAGGAGGAGACCTGTATTTCCTGGTACGTCGTCTACTGTCTGATTGACGAGAACTACAATATTTAATCTAATTGAACATACTGTAGGTCGGAGAGATATATTATCGGGTCAATTCTGTCTTCTTCGACCGCGAGTCGGTCACTTTCCAAAAGCTATTAAATCGACCGTCGGAGCCTGGAGACACTAAACTTGGATCCTCGCTGAGCTCAGCTATCATGGTAGATGATGCGACCACTTCAACGGAATTTGAGCGGTTCCTATGGGTGTTTTACAATCCGTATGTGACGCATTTCTGTAAATGATCTAACTAGCTTTGACGCCTCTATCTCAGTCGTTTTTCCGACTATTCGGATGCCACCTTCGAGGATTGGTCGGTCATCTTGCGCCTGGCGCACAGGTGGAAATTCCCAGAAGTCAAGAAGCTCGCTGTCCGTGAGCTCCAGGCTATCAAAAACATTGACCTGGTCGAGCGAATCTTACTGTACAAGACGTACGAGGTCGATCAAGAGCTTCTATCACCACTATACGTCAAACTCTGCTCCCGCGACGAGCCACTCACTCAGACTGAATCGCAAAAGCTTGGGGTGGAGACGACAGTTAGTATCTTTCAAGCGAGAGAGCGACTGCGGGCGCGCGATAGCGATGGTCTGAAGAGTCCCCTACCTGGAGACGTGGATCACCAAGATGTTCTCAAAGTCGTCGACGAGATTCTTGGAGACACATCTACGAGAGATGATGCTTCAGGTGGCTGGGTGGTTGTTTCGTTCCTGCTTGCTGTACTTACTCATGATCTATTCAGAGCATTCCCATCGTAGGACTATCGCATCCCAGAAGAAAGGTGCAACGACAAGTGGCAGCCTTGCCGGAAGACCAAAACACAACCGACTGGAATAGACGGGCGACGACAATGAATGGACATGCTCGACCGAAGGTTGTACGTGGTGGGTCCAGAGTCGTTTCTACATGATCGTCGTTCTGAAAGCACTGATGCCAGATGTTTCCGGTCGTTCACAGACTGTGGGAAGGCGTTGGACTCTCAGGCTGAGGAGATTGTTCCCCTCCCTGAAACAATAGAGTTGGGGCCATGTCTCGAGGAGATGGAAGGCAAGCGCAAGACGAGGAAATGTCAGAAGATTCCTTTGCCTCGTTCAGATCCAAAACTACCTGGCGCTTGGATCGGGTGTTCCTGAACAGTTTCTGATGGAGTCATACTGTCAATCAGTCAAGTTGTTGCTCGTACTAATCGTCTCCATAGCTTAGAGGTACTTAGAGGTATTGCCAGAGCAAAGCAGAGATAGGAACAGGACTGAGTAAAGACTGTATGATAGCAAATTTTCGCGTCGCCCCTGAAAATCGAACATTGATGGATCGATCATCTTTTTGGGGTTACATACATATCCGTTATTTTCCGTGGAATGACAAAAGATATTCAGGGATAACAACAACGAACATCTGCGGCCTTCCATCCGGTCAGCATAGATAGCTGTTCTCTACCTGTCCTGCGGCGCAGGCGGTACTTGCAGCACTACAAACATGAGGTGCTCAAGCTGTAGCACATTCGTATATCGTAGGCAAGGGCGGAAAGCGTTATGAAAGTGGACGTTGATATGCTCAGCGCCGATGTGGGCATGTGTCCTACACGTGTAGGTTGGCGATTCTGAATTCAAAAGGCGTCGTGTCCAGCCCTGGTCACCCCCATTCCTTTCCTCCCTCCTCCCATCATTTGGACAGCGGGGCGATAACCTCCTCCAAATGTCCAAGCACACATCCGATGGAAGCGAGAGCTTCAAGGCTCTTAGGCATCATGACGAATATTATCTCTCTGGTGGAGATCTTTTCTTCCTTGTGAGTTATCACCTCTGCACGACGGAATGCGTCGCTAAACAGGTCTCACGCATAGGTACAACAATACCTTTTCCGCGTCCATAGATATTTTTTCGAACGAGAGTCGACCTTTTTCAAGGCCGAGTTAACGACACCTGCTTCTCCTGGCGAGACACGACGGGGTACCTCGGAGGGAAATGCAATCGTTCTTGAAGGAGTCACTCCCCAAGAATTCGCGAAGTTTTTGTGGGTTTTCTACAATCCGTGAGTAAAGAGATTCTTTCGTCTTCTGGCCCCTCATGTCGGTTACAGCAAATACTCCCTCTACTACGCCACTTCAGAAGACTGGTCGACCATACTTATGCTTGCTCATCGATGGACCTTCCCCGAGGTCAAGAAGCTTGCTATCCGGGAACTCGAGAAACTTGATATGGCCGACATTCAACGTATCCACGTCTATCAGACCTACGACGTCAGCAGGCGACTCCTTGTTACCCGTTACGCTGCGCTCTGTGAGCGCTTGGAACCTTTGACACTCGAAGAGGGTATCAAGTTGGGTATGGCGACGTCCCTCATGATCGCCCGTGCGCGTGAGTGCGTACGTTCGCCTTCAGTCGGTGGAATGCGCAGTCCCTCCTCGGTGTCGATTCCCTCGGAAGAGTTGCTTGGCATCATCAAGGATCTTTTCAGCATTCCCGAGTCTCCTGCTTCTCCTTCCACGGCCGAGACACCAAAGAAGCAGGAGAATGGCACGTCAGCTAAACCCTCAGGTGGATTGGTGATACCATCTTTTCTTTGATTCGTTCCAGACGTTCTGACTTCATTTCCCAAAGAGCTACCTGACTCGGCCGTCCCCAATGGAAAAGGCACCGCTACAGGCACAGTATCCCCCGATGTTATCCCGTCTACCACCGCCAACGGCGGTGCAGCAAACGGTGCAGCCGCCAACGATACCGCTGACACCGACGCAGCCGACAGTTCGAAGGCAAACGGAACCGACACCCCAATCAGCGGCATCGGCAAGTTCAACGATAAGGACAACAAGCCCAGTGGGCGAAACAGTCCTAACACCGGCCGCAGAGGCGGCAGAGGTGGGAAAGGCGTTTGAAGTTAGCACCGTTCTCGACGTGGGCGTGGGTGGCGCAGAGGAGGATGACGAAGAAGCCGATGCGGACTCAGATACTCACGTCGATAGCAATGATGGTTCGAAAGACAAGTTCTCGGAGGTTGGCGACAGCCCCGATGATGACTTTAATGGACATGTTGTAGACCCGCACGACAATGATGAAGGACCCAGTGACGAAAATGAGGTGGACGACGCCCAAGCTGGCTTGGGACGTGCGGACACTGGAAACGAATCTAATTTATGTAAAGTGGAGACCAACGAGCGGGAGGGAATAGATGTGGATGGGAGTCCTTCGAAATCTGGGGTCGGAAAAGTTGGAGAGGGCGGAGATGAAGGCGATGCTGAAACGACTGGTACGTGAACGATCTAACGAAAAAGTTATGGCAGCTTACATATATGCACAACAGGTGTGAACTCATCCCCGCAAGTCGATCTCGGACTGTCAGTCTCTTCTCCAGGCCAGTCCCCGAGCCGGAGTCTATTGCATACAGATGAATCTCCTTCTTCGCCGGCCGTTGGAACGATGCCAACGCCGACATCCACTCAACCAGAGTCCATATCCCCACCTCCAACGCACCCTTCACCTGTAGCAGGGCAATTGCCTACGTCGGTTCCCGGTTCTCCTACAGTGCAGATTGATGTTGTCACACCTTCTGCCGGCTCTCCCTCTGACTCTGGAGACTTAACACCTACTGCCACAACAGTTCCCAACCTTGCTTCGGATACCCCGCGTTCGGCGGTCGAGAAGGCGGGGGTGGGAAACCCTTCCACTACTCTATCCAGTTTACCATCTTTTCAAACCAATACCAATGACGCCAGCCCAACCCCGGTTGCGGTTCCCACCTCACCATCGAAATCGCTCAAGGATGCGCAGAGTTCGAGTTCAGTTTCTTCTCCCAAAGTCTCTTCGGCTGTTGGGTCCACCTTGCAGGACAGTACGCCCTCTGCAGCTCTGAGACTTTCGACGGCGAGTCCCGACGCAGCGGAGGCCACTACTCAGCCAGATGTCACTGTGAAAGTGACCTCGCCGGTTGCGGATTCTCCTCCAGCTCGCGCCGCGAGTCCAGAGATGGGAGCATCCCTTTCAACGACTGTCCGTGCCGGAGATTTGGAGGCAACTTCGCCTGAGACTTCCACCTCACCCACACCTATCGACCTTTCTTCTGACAAGACATCATTTACTCCTGCCAGCCCGAACGAGGATGAAAGGACAGTCTCTGGAAAGTCGCCGCTCGATCCCAGTGGTATTCCATTGCCCGACTCTCCTCTTGCGGACATCACGACTACGCCCACCCCACTCAGTCCCATCAAATCCTCACTGTCTCAAGTGACGTCTCCAGGACTCAATGCGACCGTGGAAGACCCAGCTGGCGGTGACTTGCTCCCACTTCCTTCTCATCCTCTCACCCCCATTGCGATCGCGACTGCATCCCCATCAACGGCAACGATACCTGTGTCTGCGACTACAGTGAATGCACCGGAGGTCAAGTCGGATGGACCAGTATCAGCCGTAGATCCACTCCACACAGGAATACCCGAGACGAAGGCAGATGCTCCGGGGACTACTGGCATATCAAATGCCCCAGATGATGCGAAGGCCGAGGCTACTACATCGTCGAAAGATTCCTCGGCGGCGCCTCCCGAGACACCAAAGGCGGTTTCTGATGATGTCGTTCCTTCTGCCAACGGTAAGCCGAAATGTTTGCTGTCTTGAGTTTTCATTGATATATGCGCTGCCATTATCAGCTCTTCCGAAGAATAACCCATTCCTCGACGTCTCTGCGCCGCCGCCAATGTCTCCTGTCAAGACCAAGTCCGGCAAAAAAAAGAAAGGAAAATCTGCGAAGTCATCGCCGGCTGCATCTCCGGCTGTGAAATTGGCAGCCCTTGACCCCCAACCTTCCCCTTCTTCCACATCCTCCGCTGCGAAGCCAGATGTCACGGAATCGCCTGCCAAAGCACCAGAGTCTCCGGCCGCCAAAGGATCCTCCACGAAGTCATCATCGGTCGTCAAGTCTCCAGCACCAGCCGTTGATTCCCCACCTCCCCAGTCCGCCTCACAATCGCCCCATGCCAAGTCGGATGGCGCCAAACCTACTACCACGGTCAATGCCAAGTCTCCAGCGCTAGGAGCAGAGTCGCCTGTCGTGAAGACCCCGGCTATGAAGCTTCCCCCGCCGCCGTCTGAGATGATATCTCCTATGAGCACCAAGCCCTCTGCGTCCCAAGAAGCAGTTCCCGCGACGCAATCCCCACCGCCCCTACTCGATATGGGAGGCTTCTGGGGCAAGCGCTCGAACAATCAAAGTGGAGGAGGGTTCCTTGGCAGTCTGCTGGGCCTGGGCGCGAGCTCGCCGGGCGACAAGGAGAAAGAAAAGCCCCAGATGGAGCAGCGACCTAATCCGTTCGAGAGAAAGGCGAACGCGGAGAGGGCAGCAGCGGCAACAGCTGGAGGACAAGGTGCTGCGACGAAGCCTATCGTTCCGGCCAAGAAGGGGGATCAGGCGTCAACCAATGGTGGGAAGGCACCCATACCACCCGCGTGGGGGAAGACGGCTGTGGCTGTAGCAAAGAAGGATGACGATTCGACGAAGGACGTGAAGGGACCGGCACTGGGCGCTTGGGGGAAGCCTGCGGGTGTAATACTGACAAAGAAAGATGATCAGTCGACAAAGGAAGTGAAGGGACCGGCACTGGGTGCTTTGGGGAAGCCTGCTGTACCAAAGAAGGAGGACAGCGGATCGACGAACGGAGGGAAAAGCCCTGCGCAAGGGGCAAAGCCGAAGGAACCTGCGCCTGCGAAGACAATCGGGCAAGCTGGCGCTAAGGGTGCTTGGGGGAAACCACCAGCACCCGTTGCCGCGCCACAGGATCAGAAACCGACCGGCGCAAAGCAGAATGCTTGGGGGGCACCTTTAGTTCCAAAGAAGGACGACGTCCCAGCGACGAAGGAAGGCGAGCCTGCAACTACTCCCGCCAGTCCGCAGGGCAAAGGCACAGACAATGACGCTTCTCGTCCTGCCGATGCTACTGCAAGCGGACCATCGCAGGTCCCCAAGTTGACTGTCGACACCAGTAACATGTGGCCGAATAATCTCTTGGACGTCTTCGTGCCGAGCGTCAGCGACTCCCAGGCTGCGTCAGCGATACCCAATGCAGAGGCGGGAAAGAGTGCAGCGGAACTGGAGGGGGAAACACCGGCCAAGTCTGTCGCTGTGGAGGATTTCAGCCTTACTTCGTCAGACTCGGATTCTGACAACGACAGTGATGACTCTGGGTTCCACTCCATACGTTCTGATGTCCGTTCGGTACGTTCAGGTCAAGGCGTATAGATCCATTTCGGATTCCTGTAGATATTGTAGATCTATAATTTATAAATTACAGCCACAGTAGTGAGTACGTTGTAATTGCATCGATGATTTATGTCTTACTGAGATGGTCAAGTTCGAACCATCGGTAGGGCCCAAATGCGAGTCAATTCGGAGACTCTTGAGGCTCGTGAACATAGATTGGATGATCAGAACCGAGGGTGACCGGTGGGCCGTCATGAGCGGTGTTTGCTATCCCAGATAGAGAGTCAGACTCAGCCGTCTGATGATAATGCCTGCGACTTGCAGCCTCTGCAGCGGCAAACTCCTGGGCAAAGACCAGCTCGACATCGCGTCCTACGTCGTGGTTGGATAATGTTCCAGTATACTTCACGTAGCCTCGATTTCCCGCGTGTTTGACCAGGGCAGTCTCGCGGATCTGGTAGATCTGAATGGCTGTCTCCCATCCAATGCGCTCAGCCTCCAGGACAGAAAGAGGTTCGGCGCGCTTGACAAGATAGACGTAGCCATCCTTGAGCCAGGTAGGTACGTCATATTCTTTTCCAAGAGCGACCAGCTCTACGGCGTCTGTAGGAAAGTACTTGCTGAGATGATCTATAGCGAGACGCCGGATGGCTGTCATGGACCACATCGTCGACAGTTTGAGAATGGATGTCCACTCTACAAATGTGATTGAAGAGAGGTAGCTATCGTGAATGTCTCTAAGAGGATGTTAGTGAAGGACAGGGCGATCTGTGGCGGCATACGGACAAGGGATATATAACGCGAAGCAAGCAATCGAACTCAGAGCAT
Source organism: Strobilurus orientalis (assembly GCA_019915145.1). Lineage (NCBI taxonomy): Eukaryota > Fungi > Basidiomycota > Agaricomycetes > Agaricales > Physalacriaceae > Strobilurus > Strobilurus orientalis. Next base: position 3,120,601 of record JAHLML010000007.1, on the reverse strand, counting down.
GTCAATCCTCCTAAGATGAAAGGATTTCCATCGGTTTGGCCCTCCGGTGACGCGTCCCCTTGAGGCAGGCTGAACGTGGATCCAAATATTTCGGAATGGGCCACAAAGTAGTGGCGAGGTATCTTGTATAAACGATTTTCGACCTGAACAGAGATTGGCCTAGACAAGCTCAGGGATGTTGGTAGAGACGTTACCTGGAAAACTACATTCTCCCAGTAATAGTTCCTGTCTCTCCGCATTTCGTCGGGGTTGGGCGCCATGGAGGAGGAAAGCAAGCACTCGAAGGTGCACGTGCAGTTCTTCCGATGCGATCATGATGATGATCTCCAATTTGCTCTTTCGTAAATAAATGATTCAAGTAATGCAAGTCCCGACTCCCTCTCCTTGCAAACCCACTCGCTTACAAGCTTAGGAGTTCCTACTCTTCTTCAATTTGGCTATCTCGATGATGCCTGAGAACGATCACGTCGCACCTCGTGCTGAGAAACCCCGCACTGCTCTCGATAATTTACGTTCACATCGATATCAATAGCACCTTCTTCCTTTCCTTGACCTTTCAGGCATCGATGGGCGCGCCTGAGGTAGCCATGCCTTCACGAAGCCCCGACTTCTATTGGGAGTTTGTTGTGTTCCAGGTGCGCTGTCTGCTCACTCCCAACATGACACGCGTTCATGTCCGCTTGGCGATTTTGCAGGTCCAGGAGAAGCTGTACAAAATCCCTAAACACGCATTCGAGAACTCGTCTGAAATATTCGGATCGATGTTCGATCTTCCGGTATCCGAGGATACTGCTCAGAGGGAAGGTTTGACAGATGAGAGACCTATAATCCTTCCCGTTGAAAGCGCCCATTTCGACGCGCTTTTGATCGCGCTCTTGACTGATACACGATAGTATGTGCAATGACTTTTGATCCATGTACTATGTGAACCGACATTTCTTGTAGCGTGTCTTACACCGATGCTGGTCTCTCTACGCAGGAGCAGTGGCTGTCGGTGCTGCATCTCGCCACTATGTGGCACATGGTGAACATGAGGCAGCTTGCTATCGCGCAGTTATCAGCATTCAAGATGTCAGACGTCGACAGGATTATGTACGGACAACAGTATGCCGTCGTCGACTGGGTGTTGAGTGGGTACAGGGAGGTTGCGTCGAAGACGACCGTTATCACGCCCTCAGACATGGAGCGCCTAGGGAACGAGACATGTCTGCAAATCTGGCAAGTACAACTCAAGGCATGGAGTCTGTCGCAATACGGGGGCGGCTATCATTCCACCCTCAAACGACATCTGGCCGAGACGTTCAGTGCAGTCGTCAACGAAGCATACCAAAGAGGTGTCAATCTTGGAGATGCTGAACGATCCATACGGCCCAGTTTCTGAGTTTGACTCTGCTAGTAATACAGCTACTTTGTCATATTTATCTTCCATATGTTACATCCTTCTTTCCACGTCGTATCGGCAAGCTATCAAGGGGGAATGCGCGTCAAGACTTTCTTTGAGGCGATGTACCCGAAATCGAGTATCCTTGAGAGCCGAGGTACAATCCAATTCTTCTCGTAGCACTAAGAGAAGTCCTTATCAGATCACATCCAAGACGGTGGTGAGATTGTACACACCGTGGGGCATAGGTAACGAGGCAATGTCCCCTTCTGCACCCTGTACCACCTGGACCGCCCAGACCATCGCTTGACAGATTCGAATCATGACGAATACGTTATTCATTGATGCTGACGCGAATTGATGACTTTCTCAGCCTAATCAATTCGCGATCGTTCGCGAATATCAGTCATACCGGCAGGCATTGCTGCCCGCCCAAGAAAATTGTCAAGGCATGGTAGTCGAGCTACGGAAAGTCCTCCGGTATAGCATTAGAGTTTAATAATCACAGATGCATACAGCTCTGCTACACAAAGGCCATCATGTAAGATGTACACAACGACTGGGCGCGGCAGCAGCGTCGCTGGTAACATGGCCTCAACTTCAGACCGAGGTCCAACTCCGGGGCGTGTTTTGCTTTGCAGCCAGTGGTAGCGGTTTACTAGCTGAAGGTGGGTGCAGTGGCCAAACCAGTTCAACACCCCATACTCGTCTAGCTGCAGAACAGTGTATCTCAGCTGGCCTGATAGATGGAATACGGAACATGGGACGTACCTATCATAGCCTATACTCCATGCCCTCTGCATGTGTTTCTTCTGTGTAATGTTGACCATCTGCATGGAAAGGAACATGGCAGGGGCTTGGTTGGGTCCATTTCGCGGGTGGGAGCGTGTTTCAGGCCGCGCTGAGCTCAAGTTGGGTATTTATTTCAGAAGGGTCCGTGATGGGAGAGCAGTGTGTGTTGAGGAAGCGATGTGGACAGCAATGTCATCGTAGAGAGGTGGAAGATGGGACGAATGCATGGATCTATTCACAATCGGCGAATAGTACGTAAATATCTATTCGAACAGAAAAGATCATTCATCATCATCATCATCATCAAAATGCCTATTCGGGCGCGGATTATTCGAATGCGAATCAGTCAAGCGATGGTCTGGGACCGCCTCGCCTCCGCCGTCGCTTCCCAAGAGTCGCATCCACTACAGAAATGCAGCAGGCGATGTTCGGGGATGAGAACCTCCACTTCCGTTGCAGCTCCGCTGCTTCCGCTGGCACCCCAATTACGCAGAATTGCAGGTTGTATGGGCCCAAGATCTAGCAGGAAGTCTAAGAGCGTCTGTCCCTGGCTCTCCCACCCCGACACAGTCCTGAGATCGAATATAAAGTGTCGATTCCCTCGCTTTAGCGCACACTCTGTATGACCCCGCCGCCTGTTCAAGCGTGTGATTTCCCGCGAATCCGCAGTGGGATATGGATGCGCGAGCAGCAGGTACCAATCGCCGCGCTTGTGGCCCAGCGCGAGGTCTAGCGTCAAGGAGGGCGGTGTGAATGTGTAGATCTCAGGCGTATAGGCTTCGATGGAGGGCATATTATCGACAAAGTAAGCAAGAGCTTCATCACCGAGTTCGCTCGCGAAATGTGGGAGCGGAGTAAGTTGCGTATAGAACGCCGCAGTGGCTGGCTAAACTCGGTCGACGTCATTATAGAGCGGTACACTTGGGGTACATGTTTACAATTCGGAATCTAGGGTACACATAGAAGCATCCTAGATCCTAGTAGTCCATACAGTTTGAGTACATACAGAGCCTAAATGCCCGGGTTAAGTGAGTAAATATACAATGCTTATACAAGAAGCTCATTTGCGCCTCGGGCGCGGCGCAAAACCGGAGATTCTGTAATAGAGGTTCGACAGTCGACGAATAACAGCCAGCTGCTTGGGGCGCAGCGCCACAGGCCTAGAAAAGGTGCCCAGGCTTTGCCTTTGCCCTACATCGCAAGGCGTACGAGAGCTCTCTGATGGCTCAAATGACAGAAATGATTCCTGCTCATCATTGTCATCAGTGAAGGCAGGAGGCTCGGTGAGGGTCTATGTGATCTCGGCGTTAGATAAGGCGCATCGAGGGCGGTAGAGCCTCGCTTACCTTCCAGTCGGGGAGGTCATCAATGTAACTCCAAGAACTACCGTGCGGATAGGGCTCAACTCCGGGGATGCAAGTATCGGCGGAGGAAGCATCGTCATCGTCATTCATAAATGACTTGCTCAAGGAAGTATTAGGATCGCGTAAGAGTTCGGTGTCCAGCACAAAAAGACAGAGATGATCAAAGGTGACAGACAGTGTCGTGGGGTCAAGCACTTCGTGGAGAATGGTTTGTGGGTTCTTCTCCGAAGATGCAGAGGTGTGAACGTTCAGGCCTAGGGACTCCGACCAGGGAGGGATGGCAGACAACACCGAATCATCATCGAAGCTTGTTGCCTCATCATTCTACAGCACAGATTAGTCGTGAATCTCGCAAGCACAAAGCAAGGATTACTTACATAGAAGGCAACCTTTCTGTAAGATTCGATTCTGCCCAGTGACTCCATATGAAAAGGCATGTGGGAACGAGTGTGCTTGCGAGAACGTGAAAGAATGAAAGCAATGGAGCGGTTGGCAGCCTCTCGTCCTGGCTAAATTCCGTCCATCTTAAACGAATCGGGAGTGGGTAGCGGACCATTCTAGGGCCCCTGTCAGTCTTTTTTGTTACCTTCGTGATCGTAGCCTGCGAAACGTTCAGACGACCAGCGAGTTAATTGTCTTGAGGTATCGCCGAGATGGGCGGCATGTGTGGGTCTTCGCTGGTGAAGCTGATTCAAGCCGCCTGCGGAAAATGAAGTTAGTATGCTCTTCGATGCACTGGCTACGGTTCATGACCGACCTGATGGTCCCTGTTCCGTTCCCTCAAGCGTCCAAAGTTCAAAAGGACAGCGTGATATATGGCAGCGATAGCGAAAGTTAGGCCCGACTCGTTCGTGAGGTTCGTCTTGGCGACCCAGTATCTTTACCGATGTGTTCTTGAGCAAGCATCCCAATGAGGGGACACAACAGGCCATGAAACTGCTTCTCCCAAGCTAAAGTGATAGTTGAACACTGGTAAGGCAACGATGAATTCGGACTATACGGAGACAAATAATGACAGATCTTAACAACCAAAGACGACCGGAGGATGAAAGGCTAATATACAGATGTGAGCAGACGAGCAACAAAGCAAACCGAGACTATGATGGAGAGGGTGTCAATGAAAAGGTGATTTTACTCTTCCTGCGAAGCTTTTTGGTTAAACCAACTGCGCGGTCGATTAAGGAGTCCGAGCGAGACAGCGAGGACGTCGAGCGCTGCGTCCTGAGAGTGTGGACAACCGTGGACGGAACAGATGGAACATCATCGCCCAGAGCATGCTCTGTCGTCGCCTCGACCACCGAAACACCAATGACCATGTTTGAGTTATCTTGGGCGACAACACTAGCAGAGCGCGCGCGGCTCAGTCGCCTGGGAAGAAGACCGCCGACCGCACGAGAGAGTGTGTTTTGTCTACCGACGATCTGGTGCATCTGGGTGACGTGGTGGGCATCCTCCGTGTGAGCATCATCATCAGACAGATTGTCAGATGCCAGAGAGTCGGCGCTGTGATTCTGGGATGCCGGGTAAATATAGGACTATATGGGACATTGAACGGGGAAGCGACGGACCTGGTACGGCGTGGAGTAAGGCACAAAGGATGTTGTCCGTCGGGGGACATTTGTTGTTGTTCGCGGATTGACTACTTCGGTAAACTGGTCAGAGAGCTGCCGCAGGCGCTGTCAGTCGAACGTGTTTCGCGTGGCCGGCATTGGCGCATACCTGTCCGAAACGAGATATAGACACGCTTCCCCTGCGGCGCGCCTTCATTCTCAAGGAAGGCTCTGTCGAACCGGGTTCGGACGAGTCGTCACCCGCGTCGGTCTGTTTGACGGCTTGGAACGCCTCGTCCTGGACGCGTCTCTCGGTTTCTGCTTCGACCTTTTGGAATATCTGTGGGCACATGAGCGGGCTGAGGCATAGCAGGAATCCGTTGGACTGGCCTTTTCGAGGGAGTCTGGGCAGGCGGCCATGTCTAGAGTTTGGCTTCGGGTGACGCGTCGCTGGGATGAAGTCTGCTTGGGAGAGGCAGAAACGGGAGATGGTGGACGTTAGAAGGTGGGAGGTGGGAAGGTGATGCCGCAACTGTTTAGGTGCTTCCATTGATGCATTCCTGAAAAAGGTCCTTAAACTTTCTCACCCCCGTATTTCGAGGTCATCACTTCCACACGTGGAGGCGGCTCGAACCCCCGCCTGATGGCAATATTCGGCGATCTCGTGCACGCATTTATCCTGCGTCTGATGTCTCATCAAGCCTGCAGGCATACACGGTAGCAAACACAATGTTCAAGGTGTATTCAGGCCATATTCCTTAGAAGGACATGACGTTTAGGGTAACTATCCTCGAAACAATTGCTTGATCACTTGCAATTGGGTTACATTTTGCATTATCATCGTCAATGCAGCGAGTATACATAGTTTACAGTAAGGTCAGTTCTGCCTATTGGCCTGGTCCACGGCCACAGGACCGCAACCCTCTTCCCACCTGATATTCCAGTCGACAACACGTGTTGTCGTCAGGATTCTCCATATTCTTTCCGAAGCGCGACGTCAAGGGCCCTAGGTTTAACGATCTAGAAAGTTGACTCAAAACAAAGTGCTTTGTGGCTGGACCACGCCTCCTTCTGATGTGATGCGCCACACTGTTGACAGTTCAGTTGTCAATTAGTGCATTTAGTCGTGAAATATCCTACATAGACAGCAGTCTTACATCTAGAAAAAAGGTATTGCATATGTTGAGTCTTCGGTGGCCACTCATTAGAGAATATCTCACTTGGAGCATTGAAGCATAGCAGTTCCATCACTCTGAGTCTTACGAGTGCAACGCGGGGCGCCACACTCCTTCAGATTCTTCTCCAAGTTGGCTCGGACACCCGCCATCATTTGGCGTGTATCCCTACAAGCGTGGCGTGAGGAAGACTTTCAGGCCAAACGGTGATGATAAGGACATACGGGACATCCTCCAGAGCCATCAGGCATCGTTCGCACGTATCAACTGCAAATCCGTCGGGCATAGTCTGTACCCATTGCAGGATCTGCTTGAACAGTTTCTTCCGATCACCGGCATCGATCCCCTCGAGCCCTTGGAGAACGAGGAGTGTCGAGAAGAATTGGCCAAATTCCGCCATGTCAGTTACGCTCCTCGTTCGTGGATTGAACGTGTCTTGCGAATCTAGGGTCAGCTTGGCCTGTAAGGCCGCCAATCCAGCACCGGCGGGGCTATGGCTGAAGCGAACAAAGTACGGTCTGTAGGTTTGAGAAACACGCGTTCAGACACGTCGAAATCGGATAGTATATAGGGTAACACTCGCGTAAACGTGATGGAGTTGAGCATGATGGCGGAGACTTCGAGGGGTCCTTTGCTGGCCCTGTACTTCTCCACCAAAACGGACAGATACTTCGCGGCGAACTCGCTGAAAATGACGATGATGACCAGGGGCGTATACTGGCGTGCGGGAAGCAACCAACTGGTAAATTGCGTATTGCGCTGTACGGGGCATCGCTTGCACGACGCCAAGCTGACAATGGGATTTTGTCAGTATGACCCAGAAAGACTCGATCCGAGTCTTTGTTCATTACCTGCATTCTGAGTATTTGCGCCGATCCTTCTTTGCCTTCTACAAGACCGGATGAGGCGGCCAGATCCTCAATGGACACGTTCATGTTCGAGATGGTGGTTCCGGTTAAAGTATAAGGATAGCCGAGCCGCCCGAGAGATCGATTCGACTCGCGCTCGTGACCTTGGCACATGACGTGACAGCACGACTCAACTCCGATTCGCGGCAGCCTCATGTTCGCCGTTCGCTCAGTCCTGCGACTCTGGGACTCAAGCCTCCCATAGTAAATGTCGCTAAGACATTGCTGACTTTGAACTTAACAAATTGGTACTTTTGATCCAGCCCATCTTCACCAAAAACAGCGATTTGCTTGTACAAAAGGATACCATTCTTTTTTCCATGATACAGAAACGATAGGCACTACTACCAAAAGAGAACAAAACCGTGGTCGACTGAACTCTGACTTCCCATGTTTGAAGATACAGATGTTTGGACCCGAACATCTAGCACTGAGTGTTGGCGTAGACTTGGGTGGAGAAGCACTGTGTGGAATGTCAGTCATGATAAACGTGTAGGCCACAAACAAAACATACGTTGTAGTTGTCGGCGTTGATGAGCTTGTTGGAAACCGACAAAGACTGGTCAGCGCTGCATCCGTAAGTGACGTCGTCTAAAGGTTAGAGTGAGATAACATTCATCTGAAAAGAGCGTAGCGCGTACCGGTGCCAGAAAGAGCGTGGGTGAGCTAGAAAACATCAGAGGGTTGCCTGTCTGTAGAGCTATAGAACATACCTCGTGAAGAGTGGTTCCACCGCGGACGTTGCGGGAAGCAACTGTGGTGCCAGAGCAGAGAGAAGTCGAGGCAACCTCGTTGAAGAAGATGCTGCAGTAGTAGATCTGAACGCGATGTCAACATGTGTGAGCAATTCCAATCGTCGAGAGGTACTGACGTTCGTGGTGGAGATGACAGTGTAGGCAATGACACCGCTGGAGCAGGCACCGTAAGAGTCAACGCAGCTCAACCTTTGAAGATGTTAGATGATCAGAAGACGAGTATCATACTTGAGGAGACTTACGTGCGCGAGGAAGAAGACTCAGCAGCGACGGCGTTGAAAACACCGCGGACGGTGGTCTGGGAGTTGGTACCGTAGTAAGCAGTGTACAGAGAGTTGGCGCCGTTGGAGGAGATGTAGCTCGAAGCGATCGAGGCCAAAGACTTGGCTTCGGTGTAGCTGTTCAAAACTTAGCCACACACGCCGGGTGAGCTGAATAGTGCCTATACTAACCTAGCATCGATGAAGGTCTTGCGGGACGCAGTGGTGCAGATATCGGTAGCGCGCTTGTTGCGCTGGTGGAGCTCACGCTTCTCCAAATCACCCGAGATGGTGACCGACACGGAGTTGGTGGAGGCATCAACCTTGTCCAAGGCGTCCGTGCTGGTGACGCGGGCGAGGGTAGGGGCAATGTAGAAGTTGGTCACGGGCTCGAAGTTGTACGTTCCCTCGCCAGCGGAGCTAAAGTCGAACAGGGTGGAGACTGTCATTTTGAGAGCGGTTCAGAAATAGTCCGTAATCCAGAAAAATGCATTCTCACCATCGTGGTCGACAGTCAGGGTTTCACCAGCAGCGATGAAGGCGTAGGCTGAATCATCGGCGTCCTCAAGAGAAACGGAGAGCTAAGCGAGTTCCGTGAGCAAAACTCGCGTCGTAATGGAGAACAGATGCCCTGACCTTAACACCAGTGAAAGCCACGGCTTCGCCATCTTTGGTGACGGTGAAGGACCTCGAGGGCAGGCCGTCGTCCAAAATGGTGCCGTACTTGAGGATCTTCACATCCTCCGCTCCAGTGTTCGTGACAGATGCCGTGAACTTGAGCTCATCGACCGAGTTGACCTCAGCGGCCGGTCCTGTAACAGACACGGTGAGACCGTCGAAGCGCTTGAGCGGGCCTGCAAAGGCGGTGGCGGCAAAGCTGAGGACGACGAAGGGTGTGAACATCTTGTGGCGAACGCGGAGAGAGCAGTAGACTATCTGGAGATGCCTTGGGTTTCGACTAGCTCAACCAAACGCCTTAAATATGTTTTTCTTATCTCACCCTCCCCCCAGCTCACCTCATGGAAAGAGGTCACATCCTCAGAGACCCGAAGAGAGAATACGGGGAGCGCATGGACGGTCGAATAGATACCGCTGGCTACAAGGTCAGATTAATGGATGTTCTTCGCCGTGCAATGATTACATCAGTTACCTGTAGAAGACTTAGACAAGTCCATAATAATGTAGCGGTGCCCTCGTCCAATCAATCCAGCAGTTGGGTTGAGCTTTCAATTTGTTTGGTAGACTGTCATAGAGAGGTGTAGGGTCAGTGACCCTCCGCAATATTCCAGTATCGTAACTCGTTCACGAAACTTCAGAGCCAAACCATTGACATAGACATTGTTCGTGGACCACGGTTTGCTTGGCATCTAAAGTGGGTACCAAAAGAAGAAGGATTTTGGAGACGACCACGAGGAGACTTTCTGAGCTTCTTGCCGACGATGTTCCTGGGGTGAGTTCCACATGCAGCTTCATTGATAGACGTGCAGCTTCAGTAACAAAGTCATGCGACGCTTGGCCTCGAGGTCAGCATTTCGGTACGTGGAGTGGAGTTGATTACAAAGGGTGCAGTTGAGGGGACGCGAGGCAGTTGTCGAGGTCGAACAGTCTCGGCGATACATAGATACAATATGGAGTCGTCCGTCGGGGGACGCCTAGTCCGTCGGAGCACTGCCGAGTCCTAGTTCATTGAACTAAGCGGTAGATGAATTCGTAGAGCTATGGTGTGCATACCCGTATAATGAGTAGTTCACGTCGAGAGGTGCGTGACTGACGAGTCTTTGCGAGAGAGAGCATTGCAAAAAGATATAGCATAGCTTGCTTTGGCTTTACAGCACGACTCAACGAGTGAGCCGAGCCGCCATCGATAAGATGAGTTGAAGCACTACTGCCTTCTCAAGATGGAGGGTCACATCGACAACCGAGAGGACTCGGGACCGACTGTCGTCACTGCATACGATGTCAGGTAACAATCCGCGCGGTGCGAGAGATAATGAAAGATAGCCAAGCCCCATTGCATTCAAAATTCCATGTGAGCAGCATATTCGACGCTACCGCGAACGTCTTGGCACGAAGAGGGCTGGAGAGGATGTAATACTGATGGAAGACAGAGGAAGCACAAAGGATACATGTGAGCGTTCGAACGACAGACATAGCTCTAGCCTCTGGAAGCTATAGCGCGGCCCGGGTTCCGCACCTATGTACTTCAAGATGAACAGACAGTCCGTCTAGCCTAAGATAGCTTACCGTGCGGCCTAGCATTGCTTCTGTATGATGCGATAGTTATCGCGGCGGAATGAAAGACGGAAGAAGAATGCTTCGAGTTCGTCGTTTGCCACGCCGTAGAAGATTGTCCAGATGGCGCAATGATGTTCCGACTGAAGCGCTAAGCCGTTTCCGCTATATCCAACGCCTTGCAGTTGGGAGAGAGCGCAACGACACGGTCTTGTATCTATATGCAAGCCGAGTATACGCGCTGGAAGTAGCCGGATTGGATATAAACGTCGTCGGATAGACGCAAAATAGGCGCATGTTAAATCAAGGTGTCGGGTTCTTGGCGCACAGGCACGTAGAGGATAGTACTGGGTAACGCGGATGGCAAGAGGACAAGAGGTCGGGATTATCCGAAATGTTTCCGCCTACAGGCACAGCTGACTCAGCCATCACTTTCACTGCCACAGTGACATTGTCCTCCATCCAACCTCCATCCTCCTCCATCTCGCATAGGATCGTTCGCTATCGTTCGCTGTCTAATCTTCTAGTGACCACGCTAATTCTCGGTGGATTAGCGAGGCGCGTCGCCTGCAAGGCACCGCGTTGAGAGGGGCAGGTCGATATCGGCGAGCAATTTATGTGCAACAACGGCGAATGGTCGAGTGGTCGGCACCAGAAGGGTGTTCTCGACGACATCTATGCGCCAATAATACGAGGCCACTGAAGGAGAATCTGCTACCTTACTGCAGGGAGAGGAACGGGACGATATACTCTCTTAGAAGAGGTGAACAAGGTGCGCACCACCCTTTTTCACAAAAACAATCAAGATAATCTGTTGTAGGTGCTTCAGGTACTACAAGGCTACTACAAGGCGTCCCCGTCTGGATGTCGGTGGCGGAGATACTACAGAGTAATGGCAGCGCAATCCAACCGAACGCAAGCATACACGCATTGATTTCGACCCGCTCGAGCACGCACGCGTCGCCATGCAGCGCACCACCACACGGCTACGCGACAGGCGTCTTGCATAAGCCACAAGTCTTGTACGCGAGACCACCCATTCGATCCGTTGTCCCACCGGTAGCGGATGGCGCCCCAAAGAACGACAGCATGCTATGGAATGGCAGCATTCCCCTCTCACACGTGAAGACACTACACATAGCGCTGAACGCGTGGGGGAAGCAGTCAGGCAACGTGCGGGAGGTGCGCAACAAACTCATTGGACAAGGCGCGCCTAGGATGCTTGGGCCGCCATACGCGTGAACCGGGGTCTACTACTCTCGCTAACATTGAGTGCAGAGGTGGAGATGGATTTAGAGTCCAGCAAGATCTGATGAGCATCCCATCACCCGATCCCCACATCACTCCTCCCGTCGAGAACGATACGAACGATCCCGCCGATACTTCAGCTCCAAGTAACGCGATGTCACCCTCCCCCAAACCCACGAGATAGTCGCTCCGCGTCGACACCTGCACTCCGCCGCGCTCCGCCCCTTCCGCACCACTCCCTCATCGTCGTTTACCTTGTAAAATTCGGTGGCTCAGCGAAGGCACCCTCGGCTTCACTTTCCACGAAGAAGTTGGTTCGGTCAGGTATAAAGCTCGCGCAGTGCCAGAGCCTGAAGCGGGTACAACTGAGCTAGGCCCGTTGAGCAATCCTGGCCTTGAACACTTCAGGGCGAGGGGGATCAGAGCGGTGAGCGCACGTCCTCTTTCTATCACTCATGTAGCGCCAAAGCTAATGTTTGTGTTTAGGCTGTCATACCATATCAATCGTCTGTATCGATAATGTGAAGAGATATGGACTCCGCACGCCTACTTCTATCACTGCTTTTCTTTACGTTCTGGAGGATCGACCATTTTCAAGTAGCATCCGTGACATCTGTCCGTCATTGCCTAAGCGCTCGTCAGCGCAGTGTGCCAGTTTGTCAACGTCTGGCAAGCATCGTTGGTCGTGTGATATTCTAGACGTTGCTGGGCGCAGTTTACCCTTTATTTGAGAACCGACTCGACGCTTAGTACGCGGCTACGATATCCGAGGTATCGAGCTTCTCCCTTGCGATTTACCTGGCAGCAGCCCCATCACCGCTGGAATTCGCGTATGTGAAGGCGTCACAAATGAAGGGTGAGGGTGGCTGGCATGTTCGTAGTGAAGTGGAAGGTACCCTCGTCAGTCAACCTCGGTGTCGATCGTTCAACATACTTTTGATGCACCAAATCTTCCAGTTCTGCTCGACCACTTCGCCTTGGCTACGCTCTATGCAGTATTGATATCTATATGAGGTCCGCTCTGTCTTCCTATTCATGAGACATTCTTACCGATATCAAACGGACCTGTATCTTCCGTGGATTTGCGAAAGGAAGTGACCTGTTCACTTCACTGGCGGGGATGAATGCTCCTCCAAGTTGCGATCTGGTCTCAATCATGGCTATGGTGCGTTAGTAATATAGTAGGGCCAAGGAGCTCGATCATGCTGATGGGATATCGATGGTTTCAACAGGACTATGGTGAATCCAAAGGCAGCGAATTGCTTATACAGAATGAGATTCTTTCATGATACAGAAACAATACATAGGCGTCAAGTCCAGCTACCAGAGAGCAGATACACTTGGTAGACGACTTGCCATGTTTGGGAATACAGATATCTTGACCTGAGCATCTAGCATTCGGTGTCGGCATAAACTTCCGTGGAGAAGCACTGTGCGTAATGTCAGATGAGCCTCTATGTCCCAACCAAAACATACGTTGTAGTTGTCGGCGTTGATGGCCTGGTCGGAAGCCGACAAAGCCTGGTCAGCACTGCATCCGTAAGTGACGTCGTCTAGAATGATGGGTTCAGAATATGTCATCTCTTCTTGAAAGAGCTCAGCGCGTACCAGTGCCAGAAAGAGCGTGAGTGAGCTGGACAAGATCAGAGGGCTGCTGGTCGGTAGGGCTATAGAACATACCTCGTGGAGAGTGGTTCCGCCACGGATGTTGCGGGAAGCGACTGTGGTCCCAGAGCAGAGCTTGGGCGTCGCAACCTCGTCGAAGAAGATGTCGCAAAAGTAGACCTGGACACGATGTCAACTTGTGAGAATAGTTCAGATTGTCAACATGCACTGACATTGGTAGTCGAGGTGACAGTGTAGGCAATGACACCATCGCCGCAGACATCGTAATCGTCATCGCAGCTCAACCTTCAAAGACGTACGCGTTAGATGATCGGAAAACGAGCGCCTTCACATTGGGGAAGACATACGTGCGCGAAGAAGAAGACTCGGAAGCGACGGCGTCAAAGACCTTGCTGATGCTGCTCTCAGAGTTGGTGCCGTAGTAAGACGTGAACAAAGAGTCGTCGCCGTTGGAAGAGATGTAGTCAGAGGCTCCTGAGGCCAAAGCCTTGGCTTCAGTGTAGCTGTTCAAAGCTCAGTCACAAACCTCACTAATAGTGGCCATACTACTAACCTAGCGTCGATGAAGCTCTTCTTGCTCGAATCGGTACAGATATCAGTGGCGCGCTTGTTGCGCCGGTGGAGCTCACGCTTCGCCAAATCACCCGAGATGGTAACCTCCACGGAGTTGGTAGAGGCACTAACTTTGTCCAAGGCGGCAGCATTGGTGATGCGTGCGAGCGTTGGGGCAATCCAAAAGTTAGTGATGGGTTGGAATTTGAACGTTCCCTCCCCAGCGGAGCCGAAGTCAAACAGGGAGGAGACTGTGTTTTTGAAGCGGGTTAGAACGAGTCCTAAATCCAGAAACAACATCTTCTTACCATCGTGGTCGACTTTGACGGTTTCACCAGCAGGAATGGAGGTGTAGGCTGACTCATCGCCATCTTCAAGAGAGACGGAGACCTAAGTGAGTTCGGTGAGCAAAACGCGCATCGTAAGAATGTAAAGAAAGGCGCTAACCTTGACACCAGTGAAAGACACGGGCTCGCCATCTTTGGTGACGGTGAAGGACTTTGTGGGCAGTTTCTCGTCCAAAATTGTGCCGTACTTGAGAACCTTCACGTCTTCCGTTCCAGTGTTCGTGACGGAGGCCGTGAACCTGAGATCATCGACCGAGCTAATTTTTGCGGCCGGTCCTGTAACAGACACGGTGAGGCCGTCGAAGCGCTTGAGCGGGCCTGCAAAGGCAGCGGTGGCAAAGCTCAGAACGACGAAGGGTGTGAACATGTTGGTCAATGGGGCGAATATGGCGAGAGACGTCGACGAGGAGGAGATGCCTTGGGTTTCGACTAGCTCTACCAGATGCCTTAAATATGGTTTCCTTATCTCGCCCTTCCCCAGCTCACATCATGGAAAGAAGTCACATACTCAAACACCGGTAAAGAGAATGCGGAGAGCGCATGGACGCGACGGTCGCATAGATCATGATGCCCTATACTTAGATGCCGCTGGCTACAGGGTCAAAATAGACATTGATCCGAGATCGTGGACCTCGGTTTGCTTGGCATCTGAAGTACGCGCCAAAAAAGCAGGGTTTCTAGTGAATACCACGAGGATAGTTTCTTGATTTCTTGCCAACGATGTGTGTGAGGAGAGTCCCATATGCAGCTTCGTCAGATAGATGAAGAGCTCCTACAACAAAGTTATCATGAGATGCTTGGCCTTGAGGGGAGCATTTCATTTAGTGGAGTGAAGCAGTTGAAGCAGTTGTCGAACGAAGACGACTGTACATCGATGCTCGGTGATAGATACTGTACCGGATTAATATTGATTGGTCCGTTGGAGGACTGTCGACTGTTGAGGTCCTGGTAGGCTGGTTCGCAAACTAGGTCGATGAACTACTCGCGGTAGATGAACTCGTGGAGATGGTACGGTGGGCCCGGGCATATTCGTACAATGAGTAACTTGATACCCATCGAGAGGTGTGTGCCGTCGTGAATCTCCAGCGTTTGTTGGGAGAGAGAAATGTGGCATAATAGTCTGTACGACTCAACGAGTAAGTAGTCATCTTACAAGATGAACTGGAGCAATGCCAGAGCAATGCAGTGTTGGAGCGCTTGCCATGTGAACGTTTGAACCCCTCGCGTGGCTTTGGAACTTGAAGCGCGGTCCGGGCTCCGCAATCTAGCTCAGGAAGAGGACGAACAAGGAGGATGCGCGTCTAAATGATGACAATTTCGACTCAGAAGTGCTCATCTGGGATGCTACCGAAGAGGAACCCCTCGAAGTCGTCGTCGGATACACCGCTAAAGATTGCCCGAAGGCGCAATGATGTCCAGATTGAGCGTTGAGCCGCTTTCGTCATATCCATCGCCTTAAAGTCGGGAGAGCGCTCAACACCTTGCATTCACATGTCAGAGAATACGCGATGGACGTGTCACGTAGCCGAATTGGATAGATAGATACCGTCGTTGGATAGACGCAAGATATTAATAGACGCATATTGAATCGAAGTGGCGACGATAGTGCTTGATCATTATCAGGGAGTCCTTGGCGTACAGCCTGAGGCTCGTACAGTATGGTAGTGGTGTATTCAGCGCGTGGAGAGGTCCTACGATAAGAGAACATGCAAATTGACGCGTACTGATATTGTTGACCGTGTTGGTCTCGGAAATCTTGGGCGTACAATGTCCAGGGCACACGACCGGATCGTCAGCTTGAGATTTTCTTTAGTGACAGGATGGGAAGACATCGAAGGGAAGAAGGTAACTGGCCGCCATGGCAGACGTCTGTTCGGTGGAAGAAGCGTAAATCAACCAGTTCTTTGCTTACTACTTCATGATTCCTCGCTCAACGCTCGTTTGATACCAACTCTTAACTGTGTCTTCCGACATCGCAACCTCCAAAGGCATCCCTCGTCCTCTTGCTCATTGGGCTTCACCCTCAGAGCAGCATCCTGTCCAATCAGCACCTTCAAGTCACCTACAGGTATTCATCATCGAGGAAGTCCGGTACCCTTTGGTCATTGAGCTACACACCTTTGAAAGGCTCCTCATCCACTGGGATCGTTCTCATCTCCGCCTGATCCAACTCCTTCACACCCTTGAGCCGCTCAAACAGCTGATCAACCGACGCCGCATACCACCCTCTCGACGCCGCCTCGTCAGAACTATTCCAGAGGGCATCAAACCGCTCTGTATCACTGATATCAAAGGGACTGGAAGAGACTGGGTTCGAGAGGAACGGGGTGTCAAAGGCAATGAGATCTACTCTGGTGGCCTGCGCTCTGAGGTCAACAAGGCTTGATTGTATTCGTGCGGTACGACCAACCTGGCTAGGACTCGCATCCTCTGCGACTGTTCTTGGATTCTGGGTCGACGACTGTAAATGATAGCACGTCAGACTCATCTCCCTTCAGTGATCATCGAAAAAGAGGTACCAATGAAATCGCTTCCAACTCCTTTGTAGCCAGCGCCAGTTCTCCGGGTGTCATCGTCCTCGACATGACAGAGTCCAAACTGCCAGTTTCGCTCCGAGCCACTGAGGGCCGACGTGGCTTTGTTCGAGGCTTTGGTACAGTAGGCGCGTCATACGCTGCGTATCGCAATTTGCTAGACAAAGAAGGAGATCCAGGCGACCTGGGGGAAGCAATACTGGTCGACGTCTTTCCTTCCTCTTGATCGTTCATCAAAGCCTCCAGAACGTGTGGGAGCTTGAACGGTCATGAGCCGTCAGTCAACCGTCTCAGATGAAGGCGCACCGAATATGATTTCGCTGTACCTAGTAGTGTAACAAGGCGGGTCCTATCTCTCGATAATCGTAGAAACTCCTCACATCTCTGGAGAGTTGAGACTTCAGTACGCGTGTCACATTCCCGTCAAGAAATAGTGACATACCTTTCTCAGATACTTCATTGATATCCCAGCCAGATGTTCGACAACTGTTCGCACATCTTCTTGTACCTCCTCACATTCCACCGAGACCCTCAACATTGCTATTAGACATACGTCCTGGATCGATGCTGTACGACGTGAGGACGTCAGGTAGTCGCACTTGTACTGGCCAGGACACACCAGGTAGACTCAAGAGCCTGGTTGCGAGTCCGCTCAAAATCGCTTCAGCTGGAAAGGATAGATTCCCACAATATTCGGTGGCAAGAGCGATGACGATAACCATCAAGGTAGGTCCGACGTCGTTCCCATCGAGTAGGTATCCAATCAAAATTGTCGACGAGGCCATCTTGAACATAGAAACATCTGAAAGTTCTATTCAGGACCACCGCCACGGTACTGGGCCAAATAAACGTACTGTCCCGTATACACCCCAGAATCTTCTCAACCGCCACCTCCAAAATGCGAGATCCAGAACTATCCAGTTTCTTGAAGAGTTCCAATATTTGGCGAGCGTAGCCTTCTCCATCCTGTGTGTACTGGATTTCCACCACTTCCAGTAACCGGCACGTGTATTCCAGCTTATCAGCGTACAACAACGCATCGGGAACATTTTCGACAGACTGCAAGTAGTAGGTTGACACGATGACGGGGTCAACGTTATGTAGAATAGTGATCGCCTGCGAGTTTATAGGTGAGATATTCTTGCTCAAGGTACGTGCTGTCTGAAGTACCTTCCGCCTTATGAGGGAGTCCGTCGAGTCCAACAGCCGCATGAATCGACCTACTTCCCGTTCTTCCAGAATCGCTGTTGAGTCCGGCGTACCAGCCCAATACCTGGTATCAATACATGCAATACAGGATAAGAAGACGTATTGGTTGCTGGGCTTGTCAGAAGATAAAAGCCCTCGGATGTCTTGTACAGTTCCGCGTATGGGCGATACTGATGGAGAGTTCTGACTCCGGTATGGAAATGACTGAAGGAGGAGAAAGGCCTGTAACAGTATTGCTGCTAAAAGGTCAGAGAATGTACCAGGAAAGCCAATGAAGGTGTGCTTGCCGTAGTCTTTGTGTGTGGCAGCCACGCGTATAATGTTGACTACTACGTGCAGATGGACATTCTTTAGCCTGGAATATCGTAAATAAATTAGCATTCGTGAGGTGATGACGTGGAAAGTGTACCCAATGATTTGCAGGGAGCGTAGAGCGACTAGTAGCCAATATCTGGAGCGATGATGGGGACTGGAGGCAAAAATATCGTTAGCGCGTTGCAGCACTTCGTCGTTCTATCGGAAGTGAGACGCGCGAAGAAATTTCAATCGAGAACACAGACCGTTCCATGAGCTGTAGCCGCCAGAAAAGCGGTAGCTGATACATTAGCGTCCTCGTCCCCAAGCCTCTTCACCAACGTATACGTCAACGTTTGCATGATTTCATGATCAGTCCTCGACAGGGCTCTGAACGCTAAGAGTACGCGGCGGCGAACGTGATCCCTGTCATGCAAAGAAATCACTCAATGAAAATGTTTCGCGAAGCAGAGACACATACTGACGACGTGTGGCCCAGAAGGTCGTGCAAGCGCGGCTGAACAGCAGGAATCATAATCTGGTCGTCTATGGAGGCGGATATCAGGCTGTCCAAAGCCAGACAGATGTGGTCAGTAGAGGAGCTTTCGAGGTCCTGGGCTAAGTTGTAGATATGGCCGGATATGTGTCAAATGACGCTAAATTCACCTTGCGCAACGTGTTCACAAGCATAAGCTGCAGTTCGTGGTCGGGAGGCATGATTTCCGTGCAAAAGAGATAGCCTAAAACTTATGAGACGGTATGTTGGTACCACATCATGGCCATATACGCACCCAGTCGCTTGTCTCGTACATTGACGCCAGCTTCAGCTAGATTGAGCGCGTGTGGTATCGCGAAGTATAGAGCATCAGGTCGGAGGACGGGAGATGTAACGGCACTATGACAGTATAGCAGAAGGATGAGGAGCTCTCTGCACCTCTTCTACGGCTAAACCTGAGCCAAATTCGCAAGCAGCAACGAGTCGACGCACCAACGAAAGCCCTGGGTCACTGATCTGTCCTCTGACCGCCTCCACTTCATCCGAAATGCAGCGGTCTGCCTGTTGTGTGGAGAGCGCCTCCTCTAATTTGCGCACTAGCGCGTAGTGTTGTCTGCTTGATGCGCCAGAGGAGCGGTACGGGACATCCATAGGTGATGGGAGAGGGCAAGTTGCGGAGTGCAGACGTCCAATCTGGGACGGCCAGATTTGGTAATTCAATTTCGTCGGCCGTTGAGCTCGTCGGTGGTCGGGTGGCTGTTGGTGATCAAATTAGATCTCTCTCCTTGCTCTCTCCAGCGCTTCAGCGATTGAGCCAAACTTGGAGCTCTTTCATTGCTTTCGCAATGTAAGTAACAGATATCATCTCAAAGATTGTGCGGCAAGAAGGGCCATCGCAGCGTCGTGTATCATTACCTGTCGATATTTGTGGCGTACCCAAACTTCTCCCTCGCCCGCTCACCATCATCCAGCTCTCACTCACCGTTAACGTTCCTTGAGGAATTACAAATTGGTGTTATGGAAATTCGTGGACCAGCATGGACACACACCACCTAGGGTTAGGGTTGTACAACCTTGGCTTCTCCCTCCATCTCATGAATATCCCTCTCTAGTATTTCCCATCCAAACATGCCGCCAAGCGTTCCAGTACATGCTCAATTTGCGAAAATACTCAGTCAACCCAAATTCTCCTCAAAATCCCGCGCATCAGGCGAGTACGATGATGGGACCAAGAAACTTCGGCGCATGATCCTCACTGAAGGCATACCCTCCGACGCGGTGAGCCGTGTTGCACCGTCAAGTGATGCTCAAGGCTTAACCCAACCTAGGATCCAACTCTGCGGCCCCGAATATGGAAAATACTACTTCGCATCAACGACCTCAAGGCGGACACCTACCTGGATTATGTCGCCCGAGGGCCTTGCGATGTCCGCGAAAAGATCAGAAACGATACATTCCGGTGCGCTCCAGGATACAGCTCCCACTTTCTTAATTCATATGCCTCGCAGAACACTGGCAACTGACCGGGGTTTCAAAGAACGGGTGCGGGAAGACATGCTCGTCCGCTTGCTCGACGCATTCGTCTGGAGAAATCACGGTACTTCAAATGTCTTACGACAACCAATACACTTCCGTTGCTCAAGTTGACATCCTCTAGATCGACAAGAGAAACATCAACTCGGTTTCACTTACGTGCAAGGAATGAATGTGCTTGCGGCCCCATTTCTATACACTATGCCCTCGGAGCTCGAGGCGTTCTACTGCTTCTCCAAATTTATTGAAGAGTCCTGTCCGTTATATGTCCAGCCGACCCTCGACGGCGTTCATAGAGGACTCAAGGTATGTTGTTAGCCGGTCTCGGGCTGCAAGGTTGTACTTACCCCACCAGCTGTTGGACAGATGCCTAAAGATTGTAGACCCAGAGTTGTTTGATTTTCTAAGGAAGAAGAAGCTGTCAGCTGAAATCTACGCTTTCCCGTGTACTTTGCTTCGTCTCTCTTGTATTTTCTCTCTCTGAAATTCTTTACAGCTGTTCTGACTCTCTGCGCCTGTACACCTCCTCTCAATCAAGTCCTTCGTCTATGGGATTTCCTTCTGGCATTCGGCGTCCATCTCAACGTACTCTGTGTCATCGCGCAGTTATTGCTTATGCGCGAGGAAGTTATGAGAGAGACCAGGTAAAACCGCCAATACAGTACTTCTGCCGCCTACTGACTTGTGTCATAGTCCCATGAAGCGGCTTCGGGTGTTCCCTGACCTCGACGCAATACAAGTTATCGGTGTCACTGTGACCCTTGTACGAGATTTACCCGCAGAACTGTATGACGAGCTGGTTAGGCATCCATTCGAGCCCTAAGCTCTTGTGGTAACACTACATCCCCGTGTCAATCTGTATGCTCTGGCTGGTTCTGGATACCCATGTACTCATCTCTTATATATATATATCTGCAATACCAGACTGTAATAGTACATGATGAATGTAAGAATAGACATACAGAAAGCGTAGTATCGATACCAGGAAGCTGTGCAAAAATGTCCTATAACGATTGCTCGTAGTCATGATCGATCCTGTGGGGTCGGCGGGAAGGAATTGTGACTGGAGGGCTGTGGCGCATCTGCATCCTCGCTCTCAGAGTCTTCGTGTATATTGTGATATGAATATCTGGCAATGAGGCAGTTCAAATATTTGACACGGCCTCTTCGGTGATAAATCGGACGTACCGCATGTCCTCAGCGCCACATAGAATGTCCCTCGGGAATCGTGGGGCCGTATGCCCCCGGTTGTCTGCAGAAGCGATCTGGAAATAAGGGCCAGGTGGAGGCGACGCTGTTGAGACAGGCGATGGCATTCCGTCATGTTCAATAGGATCACCAGGTATTAGAGGCGGAGGTGGAAATGTGTTGCTCTCAGCAAAGACGAGGTGCTGGAACCGTGACAATGTCTGTGTGACGGCGGACAGATCGTTTAAGAGCTGCGTTGATGTCTCGACCTGATGCCATCGATGGATATTAGAAGCAGCAAGAGCAGCGGACTGAACATACCACGGCGGGGTTATGTGCTGTGACTGCCGGGAGTCGTGTTCGTAGCGCAGCGACCTCTTGTCTGAGGCAGGTGTTTTCTGCTTCTAGAGCGTGACATTTGTCCTCTAAGTCAGAGACGTACTGCGCGCGACGGGCTCGGTAGTCGCGTTGCTGCGTCAATGCACGCGACGGTGGGATAGTCATGTCCTTTTTGCGCCCACGAGTCATCGGGGAAATGAGTCTCGATGAAGGAGTGGCCGAGGGAATGACGGTGCTGTAGAAGTTGACAGCTGGGCGTGATTTTTCCCCGCCCGAGACATGCCCAGTTATAAAGTCCACGAACACAAGGTCGCAAATCAAAATCACGAATGCTCAGATCACCTCAGGATCACCTCCGGCCGACAAAATGGGCCAAGTTCTCTCTCGGGGGCTTTCGGTGGGTCGAGGGAAGGACGGAAGTAAACCGCACAGCACGCGATCTAAAAGTTTTTACACGAAGCCGGATTCCATGGAAGAGCATGCGGCCTTCAACAAGCTTCCTTCGAAGAATTGCACCTGGGTCATCGATATCGTCGACATGTCAATCCTAAGTATGAAGTTGTATAGAGTTTACCACCTAGCGGAGTCGAGCGGAGCGGGCGGCATATACACCGAGAGAAGAGTGAATTGCAGAAGGGCAGGTGAGATAATGACGGCAAGCGTTCAGGATGAATCATGAGACAGTGCGGTTTTCTGGCGGCTGCTTTGGAGAAACTGGGTACTGTATTTGGTTCCCCTTTCGAATGTAAAAACATTCAAAATCATGCCTTATTTGATGGTCAGCCTCCTCAACTTTGGAGTTGAGCCTGTTCAACAAGGTAAATTTGAGACGTTCAAGTACTTACTCTGAACGACGCACTTGGCATCGGCAGTCAAAATCATGATCAAATCGGATTGCTCCGGGCCACAAGATTTCAGCGGGACCCCTCGCGGGCAAGCGGTACAAGGGGTCGCGGGCAAGCGGGATGGCAAGCGGGCCCTTGTCAAGTGCTCGCGGGCACGCGGCCTGCGGAAGCGCGCTCGCGGGCTGAAATATTATGTACGCGGGCATGACCTGTTTGCTCAGAGCGGTCAATGTAGAAGTCCGTCACAGTGTTCAAGCCTCAAGGGGATGACTCACTATGCGTTGACGGTACTCTCCGAGCATGAAAAGCCACTGATTGTCGTGTATCTACTGGCCTAGCGAGCTGCTGTAGAGGTCCGTCTCCATGACTAGAGGTACCATCTGAATTCGGATCGAGAGTTGTGCGTCCAGGTTGCGTCAGGGACATCGTCTCGAATGCCACTCATTGTAGTCAATGTGAAGACACACTCCAAGTCAACTCACATTTCCAGACGGCACTGTACACACCTATGCGCAATTGTTGTGATTCAGCTCTCACACGGCAGACCATACCGTAGATGAAGAAGTTGGGAAATAACACAAGACAATTATCTGAGGAGCTGATAGTTTTGCTCCTCCTTCGGAGCTCCAGATGTGTTTCATTGCGTCGAGAATGCGCGGAGCCGAAAATTAAGAACGAGAGCACAGTACTAAGCTAGGTGTTGATCCTCGCGTAGTGTTTAGACAGCCAGTTCTGTTCAAATTTATTTGAAGTGTATTGATGTAACTTTGTGGTAGTCTGATTACACGGGTGAGCGCGACGGAGAGTAGGCTGTGGTTGCGAACAAGCGGGCAATAGAGGTTATTTAGAGCGGCCAAATTTTCCTGTCCCTGAAAATTCGGACACGCCCGACTTATGTTGCCAAGACAATCTCGACAAATTGGGACGGCGCGGGTGATCTGGCCACTCTTGAACTTTGGCGGTTGGTCACACTCCCTCTTCCTTCAACCACCTCAAAACAGACGGAATTGTATGTTTGAGACCTTCACTCAAGATTTGCCACCACCAGAAGCAAAGAAGGGCAGTGGTTGGCAAGTGCAAGGTCGCCGTCTGTTTGCCGTCATCAGCCGTCTTCCCAAAATGGTGCCATCGTTGATTTCGGTGAAAGTTTCGGGGAAATTCGGCCCAGTGAAAACAGGCGCTCTAAATAACCTCTAATTCAAAGTCCGCTAGTGCTTCATCCCAATTGGGAATAGACGTGCAAGAGGACTCTTTGAGTCTTTCGCTATTTTTGCTACGATCTTTCACTTCTGGGCTCCGATTTTTTGCTCAGTAGAACGATATAGGAGAAATAGTCATACGTAGGCTAAAATCTCAAATCCCAAATTTTCCATGATCACCTTCAGCGCGATGACTTGGGTCTCGCGGGCGGCTACCCCGGTCCAAGCGGGCTCGTACGCGGGCTGCCCGCGACCTGCCCGCTTGGACTTCCCGCTGAATTCCCTATGCCCGGATTGGGATTGCTCAGACTTGTACCCATGCCGGTATCCTGATCCATTTGGTGTTCGGATTCCGACGTGTACAGAATGTCATGTCATCCGCTGGTCGAGACGTTGAGATTCATCAACTGTCTGTGGTCCGTGATAATGCTCTAAGTGTTCTCGTTAGCGCAGACATGAGGAATATATGCGTCAACCCATTCGGCGATGCACATCGACTTGGTCATCACCCCTCAACATAGTACCTAGTGAGGCGCAGGCACAGGATGTTGTTGTTGTTACGCGGCACGGCCCACTGGGCTAGGTTCGTCTTGTTGCAGCCACGGTTTGAACAGAAGACATCTCGACGGAATAAGGATACTCAGGACCCTCGTGTCAAATTTATCGCCATTCGAACGCCCAGCCGGCGAGTTGGAGAGCCTACAGGTAATTATTGTTGACAGCCCCACACACGCTCTAGAAGCAATTCAAGAAGCTCCGAAGGGCCTGGCGTTCTCGTAACGCACGAGATGCTGGGTCCATCTGTCTTGTGAGTACCAGGATCCTCTTCAACTTCAACCTCAGCTGGGACAGCGGTCGACTCCCACGGTCCATGCTTCATGTTGTGACCGTCCATCTCGGCCTGAACTTGTGCGCGGTTGGCCCCGGGAGCGTATGCAGATTCATCCTCGCGACGATCTATAATCAGCATCCCCCGAGTGAGTTCGCCAGTTCTAGGTAACGGAACAAGGATAAATTAGGGTGCTATCCTGGTTCCATCGTCTCTGGGAAAACAAAAAATACACACCGTTCAATTTGGAACGCCCGCTTCTTCGCCTGCCATCCTGGGGAGAGAGCCGGATAAAGCCATGGGGGATTGGCGATGGCACACCACACCGCGACGATATCATGTAATTCCATTGCATCTTTGCCAAATTGGAGCATGACTGTACGCGTGTGCTCGAGGAAAGACGACGTAAAATGAGTGATGGGTTTCTTCCCATCCGCCGATGATGGCTTCATCAGGCCCTCGAAACGAGGATCGACGCGATCAATGTACACCGGGAACGGCAACTCATGCGGTGTTGTGATATCCAGCGGAAGGAGCAAGAACCTATCCAGAGGCAGGCCCAAATGCGGCTCAGTGGGTGTGAGAAGGTCCTTGACAGCAAACGGGTCTGCGAAAAAGTTGACTACAAGAGGAGGTCAGCGATGGTCAGTGTAGAATCACACATACTGACATTCTGCGACAGGACTTGTATTGCCGGGCACATCGAGCGCGCCGCCCATGCAAACTACACGGCCAATGCGGGACCGCATGAGGATCCGGTCCTGTCGCATCAGCCGTGCTAGATTGGTCAATGGCCCGAGAGCGATGTAAGTTATGCTACGTTCCGGCATCTCGCGGAGGAGGTCGAGCGAAGTCTGGAGAGCTGTCTTGTTGGATAGCCGTAGATATGGATGCTCCTCTTCCTTTGTGGCCTGGATTTCCTGGTGACGTTCAGAGATCCCACCAAGACCATCTCTGCAACAAGTGTAATGTCAATTGAATATCGTCATACAGCGAGGATCTGATTCACCTTCCATGGAAATATTGCGCACTGTGAATATCTCCTTCCAATGGTCCCTCGCTTCCAGCGACCAGAATGGGTCTGGATGCTGTCGAGAAGTTTGGAAACCGGTTTCTGTCTTCCGGATGGGCAATGAAGTGCTGCTCAAGTACGGCATACGTCTTCAATATGTTGTCACTAGGATCAATTTCAAAACTCGGCAATGAATAGAGCAAAAATATGAGACAAAACTCACTAGGACGATTGAATGTCAGTGTTTCCTATAACGTATGCTGATTACCACCACGGCCATGGAGAAGTGCAAAAGGTGCCCCACCAAATGAGACATTGATGGACAGAATCTCGAGCTCGGGGGACGCAAGGGCAAAGAGACTGCAGGAAGAATATGTTGGCGGTGAAGGTTCAACGTTCAGTTCAAGTAATGCTTACAGTGCGATGATATCATCAACACCGGGGTCAGTATCGACTGTGTTACATAGTTTGTCAGTGGACTACTACTGTAAAGGAGAACGACATTGAGACGCACTTATGACTGGTATCTTTCTTGCTGAATCGTACATGACAATGAGGGAGGAAGATAAGCGATTAGGAAGCTAGAGATCAAGGCGGCCGATAAGATCTGCGATTGCATATGGAACCTTTGCGAGGTCAAGAGCGCTGTCTTGCAAAGCGAAGACTTGAGACTATGGGCGTATATACTGTATGAGCCCGAGCAAAACCCTTATTGATTGGCGCTACATGGCACCGCCCTCTATTACTACATTTGGACATGGGCGCGTTGGACCGATCGAGCTCTTGACACAAAGATTGACCGCTCTTGGCTCTACTGAACTACGGGTAGTCAGAAACAACACTGAGCTCTATCCAATGATCCAGCAAAGAGAGCTTCAGCTCAGTGTGTACTAGGGGAGTGACCGAAAAAGGAAAGTCGATCGCTCGGCACGTGCCGAGCAGCTATACAGGACCAGCATGCCGGGCTCGGCTGGCAAACCTAGATTGAGTCCTGCTTGCGACGTGCGACCCGCTTACCACCGACTCTACACAAAATGGCTGACCAGTTACGGTTCCTTGGATCTTTGGAGGGGCACAAAGGATGGGTGACCGCCATCGCGACCTCGCAGGAGAACCCGGACATGATCCTCACCGCTTCCCGGGGTGCGCCTTGACTTTTCGAAAAAAATCCAAGCCAAACTAATCGAGCCTTGCAGACAAGACCATCATCGTCTGGACGCTCACCCGCGAGGAGGACTCGTACGGCTTCCCAAAACGCATCCTGCACGGCCACAACCACTTTGTCTCCGACGTCGTTATCTCCTCTGACGGCCAGTTCGCCCTCTCCTCATCCTGGGACCACACCCTGCGCCTCTGGGACCTGAACACCGGTGCCACCACCCGCCGCTTCGTCGGCCACACCTCCGATGTCCTCTCCGTCAGCTTCAGCGCCGACAACAGGCAGATCGTCTCGGGATCCCGCGACAAGACCATCAAACTCTGGAATACTTTGGGAGAGTGCAAGTATGACATCAAGGAGGAGGGTCACAGCGAGTGGTGAGCATGGCAGCGTCTTCGCCCGGAGCATCATCTCAGTCTTGTCCAGGGTGTCCTGCGTGCGCTTCTCGCCCAATGTGTCCAACCCCGTCATTGTGTCGTGTGGCTGGGACCGTGTCGTCAAGGTAGGCATCTATCTTTGCAGTCTGTTCCCCCCTTCTCGCTATGATGCATCATCTTTATATTTGCTACTTCAGAGGACTCCGTCCAATGAGACAATCTTTTCCACCAAGATCTCTGAGCCCACTTGATTCAACATGGTTAAACAATTCGCTAACATTTTGCTCAGGTCTGGGAACTATCCAAGTTCAAGCTCAAGACCAACCACTACGGACACACCGGATACATCAACACCGTCTCCGTCTCTCCCGACGGTTCCCTTGCCGCCTCTGGCGGCAAGGACGGTATCACCATGCTCTGGGATCTCAACGAGGGCAAGCACCTCTACTCCCTTGAGGCCGGTGACATTGTCAACGCCCTCGTCTTCTCTCCCAACCGATACTGGCTCTGCGCTGCCACCGCCAGCTGTGTCAAAATCTTCGACCTCGAGAGCAAGTAAGTCGCAGAGCATCTTCTGTGCAATTCCTGTCCTAACAGAATCCCAGGTCTATCGTCGACGAGCTCAAGCCTGCGTACACTGATGTCCAGGATGAGGGCCGTCAGCCCGAGTGTGTCTCCATCGCCTGGTCCGCTGATGGTCAGACCCTCTTCGCTGGTTTCACCGACAACCAGCTCCGCGTCTGGACCGTTATCTCATAAACGTGTTCACGAGCGGCAGTGTTACTTTATGATTGTTGTAGTGCAAAAAAATTCAAAAGCTTTGCCTCGCAGCATCATATTCAGAGTCTTTGTCCTGCCGCGTCTCCCGAGCGGCCGAGCCCTATGCGCACTGTACATATTATGCGTCTACTAGACTGCCTCCTTTTTTACTGTAGTGTATAATACAGTGTACACCGTCGATGCATCGTCTATTGACTGATAAGGGTGGGGACATGTGGCAAACGATGTACATGTAACATAATGAAAGTATTACAATTTTACCACGACCACTGACAGGAATATGCCTGCATACGCCTGTACAACACGGTTGCTGGCATCATGCAATGCAAGGACGTTGATATACATACAATATGCACCTATGGATTGATTTTGCGGCCGGTTCAACCTAGAGTTCGCTAAATTGAGATAGATTCTGCCTCCTGCAGATTCCTGCTCCGTTCGCTAAAGTCCCATCGATCCATCCCTCCAAAGTTGATCTTCATCCCTAGGAAGGTCATGTTGAACTGGAGGTCGTAAACGTGTGTGACTTGAGCGCGCCAGCTGTCGCCTCTGCATGGACCTATAAGTATGCTTGTCCGAGACGTTGAATGAGCATCTAACTCACGTTGCTGTACCGTAAACATCTCCCTCTGGAGTTATCAGGCGAAGACACTGATCGTTATTGGACTTCGCGTCGTAAACCCACAAGCCGATCCCTGTGTACACTTCTTGCCACCCGCCACCGTCGACCAGGCGATTCGGGGGAGTAGCTCGTGATGAGCCAGTGGGAAGGGGAGGTGCGGGACGCACGTCAACGTCATTGAATAGACGCAAGGCCCTTAGATTCGATATACCCTCGAACAGGGCTCGTTCTTCAGGTATGGACGCGTCGATGATCTTGATGAGATGTCCCGGAGGGTCTTCCGCATCAGAACCTTCCTCCTCCCCATCTTCCCCTGTTTCTCCAGCCTCTTCGGGGGCTGTATTTTCCTTGTGTTCCAACTCGGCGGTTTTGAGTTTTTGCAGGAAGGATTGCCAGGCATCTTCATTCGAAAAGTCAGTCCTTAGGACAATTCCGCCATCAACGTCGTCGATAACTTCGTCCATTGGATCGTCGTCATCTGCAGATGGATCTTCCTAGTAGGGTTCCAGACTAAGGTTAAAAGTATTCGGGTTGTCGATAAGAGCTTACCTGGGCCTCTGCGCCAGCAGAAGGAAGTGGTTTTGAGGCATTCGAAGACCAGAATTGGTTTGCGGCACGAAGGAGCCACATCCGACGCCCTTCCAATGGATTTTGCGAGCGGATGTCATCGTAAACAGACTGATTCAAGTTCAGATGAAGCCTAGCCGACGGTTTCGCAGACATACAGCCAGGAATTGCGCAAATTCGACCCTCATGGTGGGAGCTAAGATCTTCACGGCCACGTGCTCACGCCCTAATCGAGTCACTGAGTTTTACCCACGCGACAACGGTGAATGAATTGCTACTTTGCTTTTCGCTGCTTCTAGTCAAGGTCGCTTCCACCTACTAGGTGGAGTATCAGCCATTCCTCATGTTGTTCAACCTGTGGCCCGGTCATCCCGTCCTGGGTCACCTGTTACCCCATGGCCACCCGTCACGCGGGGTGCCATCGCAGAAGCATCTCATGGCTATACTTCTTCTCTGTGCCTGTTCAAATTTACGATCCGGAGAAGTATAAGAAGGTTTGATACTGATCCAAACTGGAGACAACCCAGTGTTCGTCCTTCTTCCCTCCACCATGTCACCTCAAGGAGTAACGGGTACCTACCTGCGTTGTTTCTTTAGGAGAGAATATCATGGCTAAATTCTTTTCTTCTGCTAGGCTCTCAGCTGTCAACTGGTCGATGGGCATTTGCCTTTGGCCTCGTCACGTCGCTGTTCTTCACATGTGGGCCTTCCTCGCTCGATATCAGCTGCATCTATCATTGATCTTTTCCATCGCAGGGGGTTTCGCTTATGGAGTGAGTCGCCCACTCACCGTCTTATTCTACACCGTCTTATCAACTCACCCTTTAGCTCCTCGATGTGCTTAACGCCCACTTCCAAGTCGTCTTCGGCATCACCAAGACGCAGAGTACTCTCCTCCAACTGGCCTACTTCGGAGCATACATCGTCTTCTCCCCATTCGCCAGTATCTTCGTGCGTTTCACTCTCCTTATCGCGTCAGAATCGAGTCCCCATCGTGATTCTCTCCCTCAGATGAGAAAGAAGGGCTACAAGGCGGGTATTCATTTGGGTTTGACTCTTTACAGTCTAGGTGAGCGTGTTTTCGGATCCCCCGAAAATACTCCGTTTCTAATCAGGATTGTATACGTCAGGCGCAATCTTCTTTTGGCCCTCCGCTAAGTATCAGAAATATGGTGGCTTCGTGGGCTGCACATTCGTCATCGGTAAGTGGACTGCGTCCCTGTTATTGTCTCTTTGTGGGAGGCCAATTGTACTGATATCCTGGGATGCAGGATGTGGCCTCTCCTGCTTGGAAGTCGCCGCCAACTCTTACATCACCGTGCTGGGTACCCCGAAATACGCGTCTGTTCGCTTAAACTTCAGTCAAGGATTCCAAGGTGTCGCTTCGTTCGCCGGACCGCTCATTGCTGCGAGATGGTTTTTTACCGGCAAGAACGCCACCTCGCTCGACAATGTTCAATGGTTCGTCGTATTCGCCGACTCGGGTTGACGTTCTCCCCGCTAATTCCTTACTGCAGGGTTTACTTGGCCGTTGCTGGTCTAGGCGTTGCGCTCAACATCATGTTCTAGTATGATGCTCCAGATCTTCTTGGGCCCTCACTTACAATTGTCTCTAGCTTCTGTGAACTACCTGAAATTACTGAAGAAGCTCTTGCCGAAGAAATTCACCAAGTTGGAATCCAAGCTGACCAGGGCCCCTTCTGGAAACAGTACCGATGCATTTTCGGATTCGTGGCGCAGACTTGTTACGTGGGAGCCCAGGTCGGGGTCGCATCCTTCGTCGTCAACTTCCTTGTCGACCAGGGCATTGGTATCGACCACTCGAAAGCGAGTAACATGTTCTCGTTTTGCCAAATCACCTTCACTGCCGGACGGTACGCCCTAGATATTCTATAATTTATGAAAAGCTGATCCTCTTAAACAGCTTCGTTGGTGTTGTCATCCTAAGATATATCGACCCCGCTTTGGTCCTAACAGCATGGGCATTCTGCTGCAGCTTCTTCTGTCTCCTGGTTACCCAGTTGACCGGTGCATCCGGGGTGGTATGCTTGTACTTCTTGTTCTTCTTCGAGTCCATCTGTTATCCGGTGCGTGACGCCATCTCGCTGCGCGAAAGGCAGGATTCTGACGACAGCTCTCCAGTGCATCTTCACTCTGGGTACCAAGAACCTCGGAAGACACACAAAGAAGGGTTCTGGTCTCATCGTCATGGGCGTCGGAGGTGGCGCGTGGTACCCTCCTGCTCAAGGAGCATTGGCTGACGCCACATTCACGCGCCACTCCTACCTTGTTCCTCTTTCAGGATATTTGGTGATGATGATTTATGCTGCGTGAGTATTCAACATCAAACACTCATCGCGAATCGTGTCACTGAACACGTATTTAGCGGACTTGTCATAGACCAGGCGCGAAAGGATGGATTCCGCTTTCGTAATGTCGACGAGCTCACAGAGAGAATACACGAAAAGCCCACTCCTGGTCCTTTGGATGCAGAGAGGGCAGTGTCGCCGCCAAAGGAGGATTCGGATAAGTCGAGTTCGGATTTCATCGAGAAGGCCTAGAGGCGAGGAGTGTTCTTGCGTTCTTTGTGCATGTAACGTTACGAGACAGGCTTTGTGATGATCGGTTTTATTGTAAAATAGGAAATGACATGCATCATACAGCAGAAGTCCTGGAGCCTGCGATACGGTCGACAACCTAGTTGTACGTGTTAGGGTGAACTGGTATATACTGCGCGGAGTACGTACATCTCTGACGTATGGTAATGATAGCGCAGTTCCGATGAAGGGGAGTTGACGCATGAAAGTGATGATGACCGGGAAGAAATCACTGCAGAGACGTGAGGGAGACGCGAAGAAGGAGGAACAATGGGCAACGCACCCAAATAGATTTAGGAACCCAAACGTCTCAATGACCATCCCGACAAATGGCCATTTGAGGAAAACTAGGACGATGCCGCCCAAGAAACAGATGGTTCCGCGTATTTTCTGTTTGCGAGCGAAGAAGTAGAACGTTTTCTGAGGGCCGATGATGAGGGTAAGACCAGATACGAAGAGGATCTGTTTTGGAGTGAAATTCAGCGTGAATAGTGAGGTGGTGATCACACACGTTGCCCAGAGCTAGTAAGGCGCCGTCGAAGAAGAGCATAACACCTAGCAGCATGAATAGGCCGCCAAAAGTCGTGAGGGCCACGCCAATTTCTGTGCATCCATCGTTTTCAATGGCGTGCGCGCTGTCGAGATCAAACACACACTTTGTCCATCTGAAAGCCACATGTTGCTTGGGGACGCGCCAAATAGTAGGAAAAGGGATGGAGGAAGGAGTGAACACTCGAAAAGGCAAGGTGTCGTGTTCAGCTTTCACGTGGCGTTAGGTGACATCATCACGTAGCTCGCTGGGTCGTGCATAGTGTTACGACTTTCACGACCTCCTCCACTTTTCTGTCGACCTTGCCGCGCCATCTGCCGACACCGCGCACATATGTCTCTATCCTCGTATTGGGCCAAAAAGGACAGCCCCAAGAAGGAGGGCGGTCGCTCATCGCGAAAGGAAATCGCCGACGACACGCTGAAAGCCATCGACACCGGCTGCTTCGTGTTGAATGGCGTCAAACACGATCTTCAAGACTGCACCGAACGCGCATGCCGTGCTACGCGTTACTATGCCCCCAATTCCCTGCTCTCTACCTGGCAGCGCCCCACTGCTACTGCCACATCCACCCCCACCAACGACCCGTGCCTCAGTACCGAGATCTCTGTCCTCGAGATGACAACACTCAAGGGCGCGCGATACTTCGCCACTCTCGGATCAGATCCAGGGAAAATCGTCGTGCTAAACTTTGCATCTGCGAAGAAGCCAGGCGGGGGATTTCTGAGCGGCGCGAGTGCTCAAGAGGAGAGTATCGCCCGATCCTCGAATCTGTACCCCACTCTCATGACGGACATTGGCCAGGAGTTCTACAAATTTCATACAAGGGACCCGAAGGAGGGTTTCTACTCGCATGCTATCATCTACTCCCCTGCGATATCCTTATTTCGTGACGATGACGGAGCATGGCTCGAGCCCATCCAGGTGGACGTCGTGACGAGTGCTGCTGTCAACGCTGGGACTCTCAGGGATCACTACCACGGAATCAACGTTGGAAAGGAGAAGGGCAAGCGTCCAGCGGTGGTGGGAACCAGTGCGGACGACGACGATCTATCAGCCTTGGAGGATCGGATTGAGGCGGAGATGAAGGAACGCATGGGCCGTATCCTCTTCATGTGCGAGAGCTCACGGGCGAAGAACCTCGTGCTGGGCAGCTTTGGGACAGGCGTCTTCCGGAATAAAGTCGACGTGATTGCTCGACTTTGGGCGGACTTGTTGACTGTGCCCGGAGCGCGGTTCAAGGACTCATTTCGTCGGGTGGTGTTCGCGATTATAGACCAGAGGACGGTCGACAAGTTTCAGAGTGCATTCGATGCTCGTAATGCTGAGATGGAGGCGAAGGAAACTCCAAGTGATCATGAATTCCAGGGAAAAGAGATATAGATCTCACCTGACAGTATTCTATCTCTCCGGTCGCCTGCGCTATACGATATGCGATGTACACGAGTGCGTCCTTGTATTCATGAGTCACAAAGAGCATTGCCTAACCTAGACCTTGAGACTTTTCTCATGTCATGCCGACACAGCTATCAAAACACGATTCGCACACGAGGCGGGAAGGTGTGGGAGGACGCCACCGACGCACTACAAGCTCGCTATCTATTCATCGACGTCGATGCTACACGATTGGTTGCAGCTCACATTGAGTGCAATCCTAGTGAGTACTTATCTGCATGGAGACGTAACAGCCTTAGACTGGGCGCTTGTTCGAAGCTTATGCCTCCGAGCTTCGAACTTCTCACCACCCAGGTGACTCCTCAGCCGCTATATAGTCCAAGGATCGCGAATCCAAATGCCGGTCTCCGCTTCCATATATGTCCGCCAACTCTACAGCAACGTCAAAGCCTACCAGGCGATCTCAGCGGTACTTTATCAGCGGAGGCGACCTATTCTTCCTGGTCAGTCGATGAATCGATTATCGCCATCTCAGGCTGTGCTGACCACCATTTCTTGAGTAGGTCGAAGAGGTCTACTTTAGAGTTCACCGCCACTTTTTCGAGCGAGAGTCACCGAAATTTAAACGCCACTTCAACAACGACGGGCATGCAGAATACGACGGCAGCAACCTGCACAAAGCAATCCAGGTGGATGTTTTTACCGCGGAGAAGTTCGAGAAGTTTCTCTGGGTGTTTTACAATCCGTGCGACTCTCCCCACACAATACACGAGTAAACGCAGCATTGATCATGTCTACAGCCAGCACTCCATCTACTCTGCTCCACTTAATGACTGGCTGGCCATCCTGGAGATCGCTAACCTCTGGTCTTTTCCGGAGGTCAAGGCCCTTGCACTTCGAGAACTCGACGACATAGATATGGACCTTGTCGAGCGTATCGCCCTCTATCAGAACAACGCTGTTGACCACGCCATCCTCGCCCCGTTATATGCGACGTTATGCGAAAGAGATGAGATGCTGGACCTGTCTGAGTCGGAGAGGCTGGGACTTGAGACAGTCCTTCGAGTGTTCCACGCTAGAGAAAAGCTACGGAACAGCGCAAGTGATTTGACGGACATGAAGAGCCCGTTACCGGACGGTGTAGGACAGGATAGGGTGATGGAAGTTGTAGAGGAAGTGTTCGGTACGGCGAGAGATAAAGGGAAAGCTCGTAAGAGGAACAGTGCCAGTTCCAGCGAATCGTCCTTCACCTCCTGCTAGATGGATCAAACACTGGATAACCAAAGCTGTTGCATCGCGGTTGCCTATCATACCATACGGACCTTGCTCTACAAAGTTGCATTGCAGTACTAGCACTGAACATTGAAGATTTCTTCCCTACTTTCTCCGCTGCTGTCTTCTTTTCAAGTGGAGAATTTCCGAGAGCTACAACCAGCCGCTATGCGTCGTTGACACTCCTCCCTCGCCGTCGCCAACTTGGCCAACGTCTTCAATCTAAGAGACATTGATAAGGCAAGCGTTAACGCGAACAACCTGGGGCGCCTGTAGATTGCAAGGTAGGCAGACATCAAGAATCAAGACAAGTATTCAGCCTGGTACATGTTCTATATGAGGTTCTTGGCAACAATTTTTTGAAGGTCGTCGATTCGTACTACATGGTGACGAGTTATAACCTTGAAGCTATGAACGGGTACAGTGACATCATGAGGCGTGGCACCGCGAGTAGGCAAGTTTTCCAAATCAAAGTGTGTCCACAACCTGTCAATCTGTGAGTACTTGAAAAAGAGGCCGTACGCGCCTGTACGCGCTGATCCAGTCTGCGGCAGCCCAGGGGACTACCGAAGTTTACGGAAGAGAACTGCCGGCGGCGAACACAACTCTTCCTTGCTCTTCCATCTCTTTGGCAAGTATCGCAACTGTCTTACTGTGATACTCTAACTGAATGATTTTGCTTTGGCAGATGCAGGCATTTAGACGTGTATTCAATGTTCTATCACCCGCTGCGACTGCCAATGCCCGCACGGCACCGCAAAACCAGTTGATGGTGCTCCTGCCGCGCACAGACACGACACCTCTGCTCTATCAGCGGACCAAAATGCCCTGGTGGATAAATTGGATGTACGGGCTGGTCGGAATGAACATTCTAATGACGTGTGTTGCCAGTGTCATCGCCTTGAATACAAACTAACTGGTCGAACAAAAGCGCGTCGAGCATGGACCTCGTTTGGAACCATTGGACGGAGAGCACAACAGAACAGAGGCCTTACGCGACTGACGGCGAAGAGGAAGGGGAACGGCGAGTCTTGCGTTCCACGTACCAGAGATTCTCCGCTGCTTCCATGCTGTTCATCGCCGGCTGCTTTGGGACTGCCACTGGCCTCTTCATGCGCTCGCAATACGTCCTCGCAATGGGCGTACTGCCAAAATCACCCGGCGTGGAGCGCTCCGTCTTCCTACAGACGTATCGGACTGGCCAACATCAGGGCTTTCGAATACCCATGCGCAAGACGCTGCTCGGCCCAGGTAAAAAACCACGAGAGCTGGTCCTTGCGGTGGAAGGCAAGGCGTATCCTTGGTTCTTGCCTTTCGAAAAGGACGTCATGATAAACGGAAAGGCCATGCCGCCGCACGAGGCGACAAGGACGATCACCGAAACTTGGGGCACCAAGTATATAGATCGAAAGCTACTTAAAATGCCCACCCCAAAGCCACAGCGTAAAACCACTGAATAAAGTCATTGAAACGAAAACACGATCTCGAATCTGGTGGCAGTGGTAGAGTGGGGGGAATCAATTAATCACCTTTCGCTTGGTCCACAAGTTTTCATTCTTCTGCTTGGTGCGTCAATCTTCATGATCATATAACCCGTAGATGCGATCGTGTTTCGGCCTTGAGGGCGCGCTTGAGCTTGAGCACGACGTACACGCGTGTGAACGACTCAGCGTGTAACCGGCGTGTTATAAGGTGCGTACATTGACAGCGATCCTGCATAGGGTCACGTTCGAACTGACAGCCTCTCGCAGTGACACCACGAAACCTCTCTCTATCCTTGTCTCGTCTTCGACAACTCAGCGACCTTTTTGACAACGCGATCTAAGACAAAGCCGTATTCTCACCTGAGACTCGCGAACACGACTGAACACATGCCTATACGCACATTGAAGATAGTTCTCTCACTGTTATTGGAAATTAATTTCGGTCCTATGTGAGATTATTATGTGACTTGACGGCTAGGAGTCGATATAAGACGGATTGTCAGCGGGGTCCTGGATTTTGAGATCGCCCACCTTCTTTCATTCATTCGCTATGCTTTTCAAACTACTAGTGTCTTTCGCTGCGCTTGCTGTGTCTTCGGTGGTCGCAACAAAGTCCCTAAACCCGGATCCTTCGCTGTTGTCGGAGAGAGCAGTCATCCCTGATGTGTCTCAGCCCAATCGCGCTCTCGACGCGAGGCTTAGCAATGCTGAGCGTTTGGCAAGAGGTCTTCCCTTGAAGCCACCCCACCGTCGTGGAAACGTCAAAGGTACTGGCACTCTTTCATACGTTTGACCCAGTTCTCAGACTGTTCCACAGGTCGGGACTCATCATCCCCAATCCCAAAGCTGTAAGAGCTTGCGAGTATCGTTGGTGCATGACACTTGAGATCGTTTTATCCAGCACGAAGACCGGCTACATACAAGTCCTCAATGCCAACTCAGGCGCTGTGCTAGGTTATGCCTCTTCCTCGCTGAATAGTTTCGGCGAGCTGCGTATCACAGCCGACCCCGCCTCCGAGGCTCCCCTCTCTGTTAAAATCGAGTACACTCCTGGCTCAATCACGTCACAGACCGATATCATCTTACCTGTGAGTTATAATCGTTTCTGTCAGGATAACTGCTCAATTGTAGCAGCTGGACACTACCTATGGATATCTCGGGGCCATATCCGGCTTCGCCAACACTAACAATGATCTATCGTCCGGCTCATACAAGTATGTGGCGCTACTTTCCTGCTGTGTACACTGCCAATTGTCATGTAGTTACGCGTACATCGGTGAAGTCACAAAGACCAATCCCGGCTCTGGACCCACGGTCCAAGGGAACTCGTTCACTGGCGCCACTGGGTTGGACGAATCGATTGAGAGTGCTATTGTATGTCATGTTCACATGACGCTTCCATAAGACTTAAATGTAGCTCTTTCTAGTGGGTTGTTGATCCTACCCACTTCTCCTTGACAGCCCAGTGGGTCAACAGTGATGGCTCTGTTCTGTCTTCCCAGATGCTCATATACGAGGCAACTAACGGTGAGCATTCATTATTTATTTGTGTTCACATCTGACCTGGCGTAGATGCGATTTGCCTCATCGGAGACTACAACGCGTTCGAGGAGATATTCGAGCTCTCCTCCACGACCACGGTTATCGTCAGTGTTCTCTCAGCTCGTTCTCCTCCCGCGCTGTTCACTCAAATCACTCAAGGCCCTGAAACTTGTGGAGAACATCTCCTAAGCAGCCCAGCTCTCGAGCGATCTCATGAATCTCATCACATACGGACTTGGATTATACGTAGCACTGCATGCGGCTAAGCGTCCTGTCTTTTCTTCTTGATGCCAATACGTTACTTTCATACCCAACTGTGACTTGGTTGTCAACGACGTGGCTTCTGAAAGTTGTTCGACAGACAGGCAGTCCCGACCCAACGCCGCGGTCTGTCGAGACTTGGGCAAGATGAACAAGACATATGATACAGTGGATAAACATGACCTCAACACAAACGGCTAGTAATGCCAAGGCAGTTAAGTTAAACGGTCTAAGATAAGTATTCCATTGGAGGAAGTGCCTTTGATGGTGCATGAAGAACGACAGTGTCAGAAATGTCCTCCTCGGGATCCTCGAGTTCACCAAAGTCCTCGAGCAGATCCTGCATATCCTGAAGCGCAAGCTTGACGCCGATATCTGTACCCAAGTTGTATTTGGTGAATTTCTCCAGCAGGCCGACTAAAGCGCCAGGGGCTTTGTGGGGGTAGAGGTCGTCGTGCTCGTACACGAAGCGCATCCACGGTGAGGCTGACGGAATTGAGTGTACAATTTCGGTGAGATATAGTCGCGTCGCGTACTTTTCGAATAAATTGCCGAGGCTCTACGGTCGTTGGCCGGTGATACTCGTCCTCTTCCACGATTTACCGCTACACTGGGAAGAATGTGAGCAGTTTTCAAGATTCGAGACCACCTCGGCTGTAACCCACATATAATTTGCTTTACTGGCCGCATCGGTATCCGGAAATTTCTCCTGTATTTCAGCGGCTGTCCCAAAACAGATATTGTATTCAGCCAGTAGAGAGTCCTTTGGTAGTTCAGTGGTGTAAACGCAGAGTAGAATGGAATCAGCTTACTTACAGGACGTCGAGCGCCGCTGTATTCATTGGGGTCCGGGGATATGCACATGAAAGCGGGGACGCGAGCGCGCACGGGTCGCTTAGAAATCCACTGGAGTGCTAGTGGAAGCGGTCTTGGAGGGCGGGCGAGTGAACCTCGAGAGAAAGGCGTTAGAGCCCATGACATCCTGTGTCAAAGTGAAGATTAGTAACCGAAGCCCAATTTTTGCCGAATGTGATCGCCGGACCCTCTCCCTTCGTCCATCATCCCGATCAGCTGCAATCATGGCGGCGCCATCTATTCTCCAGAAAATCTACGCGCAGAGGGGAAAGGATGTGGAACTAGCATCCTCTACGCCTGGGACGAGCTTTGATGAACTGAATACCTATCTCGCAATGGGCCTCGCACCCGCGCTCATCTCCTTCGTGGACCGGTTGAAACAGAACCCAGGCTCTTCCCCTTCCATCTCCCTCATGGCAGAGATAAAACGTGCTAGCCCTTCTAAAGGGCCTATAGCCATGACCATCAATCCCGCGCAACAAGCCCGGACTTACGCGCAGGCCGGCGCATCTGTCATCTCGGTCCTTACTGAACCGACCTGGTTCAAGGGCTCTCTTCTCGATATGCGATTGGCGAGGCAGGCCATCGACTCACTGCCAAACAGACCCGCCGTGCTCAGGAAGGACTTCATCTTCGACAAATACCAGATCGCGGAAGCGCGTCTCTGGGGCGCAGACACTGTCCTTCTGATTGTCGCGATGTTGGAGGAAGAGCAGTTGACTTCGCTGTATCAGTATGCTCTTTCTCTCGGCATGGAGCCCCTGGTAGAGGTCAATAATGCGAAGGAAATGCAAGTTGCACTAGGGCTTGGAGCGAAGGTCGTTGGCGTGAACAATCGCAACCTGCACGACTTTGAGGTTGATATGGGGACGACGAGTAGGCTCGTGGAGATGGTGAAGGAGCGGGATGTCACTCTCTGTGCCCTGAGTGGCATTTCGAACCCAAAGGACGTACAGACGTACAAGGATGAGGGAGTGAGGGCTGTGTTAATTGGAGAGGCGTTGATGAAAGCTGGGAATACTGCTGAATTCATTCGAGAGTTATTGAATTGGTAATTCCGAATCCAACACGATGTCGCAATGCCATGTATCTCTATTTGTGTCGACAAAGGAAGCGCGATGAAAACCTAAAATGTGCTATCAAGAAAGGTTTGTGCTGAACTCTCTTGGCGTGATTTTAGAGCAGGGTGAGCCCTTTATGGTCATGTCAGGATGGTATTGAAACTGTGATACAGTATATTAAGTGCGGATTGGCAGACGGTGCGGTACATTTATGAAACAATAGCAAGTTCCGATTCTCTTCAACAAAATCAGAAAGAGAACCCCGGTGGCTACCACTCAACGCCGCGCAGCAAGCCTCGTCAGATCGCTGATAGGTGGCAGTTTCAAACTCGGGGTGTTCTGCTTCTCTGATGGAGGATTCTGTGCTCCATGATACCACGCGAAAGAGCGAATAGAGGGCAGCACCGGTGTGGGATTAGAGGCAGGATCCTCGCTCGATTTCTGGATCGGAGGAAGGGACGATGCCATCGCTGCTGAGGCAACGTTGGTCGAAGAAATGTATGTGACGGTAGTCCGACTAGCAGGTACTTTCGAAGCGACCTTCCGAGACGGAGAACCTTCAGGTGTCGCCTTGGCGGAAGGCAACGTTGAATCAGACTTCTTGGAGGATTTTCGTCCGACTTGCGCCTCGGGCAGCTTCTTCTTCTGAGCCTTTTCATACTTTTCGCTGACGTGGACAATCAGAGCTCACTCAATCTCGTGTAGGAGGTCGACTTACTGGTCTTCTGCATGGCGTGTGTTCTCTCCTGAAAGCGGAGTCTTGAATGGACACAGCGGACAGTGATATATCCTAAGCGCTCTGAGTGTCTAGGAAAGAGTCGAGGACAAAGATACACACCCGTCTTCACGTTTGTTGTGCTCGAGAATATGAGCCCTTAGCTGCGAAACTCTCCGACTGCACATGGGGCACGTCTTGTTGTCCGGATCGTGTCGGGGTTCAGAAGCATACTTGAAAGCTGAGCTTTAGCGAACAATTGCTGAGCGTAGAGCATTGACTCACGTTAAATGGCAGTATCGGGTACGCCGAGACGCCGGACGAAGACCCCCACGTCCGGGCCACATTCGAGGCGCCAGCTGCAGGACTCTGCACCATGTCGACGGTCATGTAGAACGGAAGAGACTGAGATTGCGAGGTAGCCATGGTTCAGGTGTAGCGCCGCGTTGGTTGGGACGAAGAGCGGTTCAGTGATCAGTTTTATAGGCGGGCTCATGGCAGGCCATAGACAAAGGAAGGCCACCTTGATTTGTCAATACATTGGATGGTCATTGATCGTGCATTGATCGCTGCAATGCACCGGGTCTTACTGCGGCCGATGGTCCATAATGCAATGGTCCAGCCATTTGTACTCGACAGGGTTTAGGTTGGACCATAGTGCGACAAGAGCATGGCCACCAGGTACCTGCAACGAGTGGTTGGAGGAAGGGGCCCCCGCAATTTAGCAAGTAATGAGAAGCCCAGGAGCAGTAAAACAAGAAATTCCAGATAGTTTCTGCGACCAAGAAGAGCACCGCACACAGCGCAGAGAGTCGGCATGGAAGAGCTTGAAGTTGGAGGGCAGTCTTGTGATTCGTCGATCGGCGCATCAATGATCAAATGTCAAGTACCTCGATCATATTCCATTTATGGAACGCGGAGTGGCGCCCGCCGCGCGGTCAGCGTCTTTTCCTTCCGCTTTGCTTCGCCTTGAAACAGATATAATTCACGTTTACATGAACATATATTCGAACTTTCAAAATAATATCTTATTGAAACGCTTTCCGCTCGTTGTATATCCAGCTGACAACGTCAGCAGCCCACTCTTCGCCCTCACCGGTTCCAAGGCAGTAGTTCACACTAATGTGATTATGCCCTTTTGCGATGAAAGTATCGTAAGGGACTCCCAACGAAAATAAACTCTCCTCAAATATCTTGGATATAGTCAAGAAGGAAGGCGGGTCCATTTCTGACACCCCCAGCAGAATTCTAGGAAGCAAGGAGACGTCGAACGAGTTCAGGAGAGCGAGAGGAAGCTTCGCGGTGGTTGCTTCGTCTCCGCCATAGTAATCTTTGACAACAGCGGGAAGGACGGTTGGAAGATTGGGAGGATCGTAGGTATACGCCCCGGAAAACAGGACGATACCCGCGATTTTGGACTGAAGGAGGTCCGACTTCAGCTCAGGATGTGTGAGCATCGTGAAGACGTTGCAGGCACCAGCAGAATGCCCCATGACATAGATTGAATCGACGTCGGGCTGTACCACTCCTAAGCGAAGGCAATGAGGGTTATCAAGAACCCATTCCACGGCATCGCGCACATCGCGAGCCGCCTCAGGATGTTTGACCTCGGGAGAAAGCCTGTAGTCGGGAACAACTGTCACGATCCCTTGCTGCGAGAAGTACATCCCCAGATTGCCGTAGGACAGTTCCGCTGGCGCAGGAAGGGTACGAGAGCCAGAATTAAGCCCACCACCGTAGCAGAAGACCAGAACTTTGGTGTTGTGCGTTTCCGATAAAGTATCCGGATAGTAGACGTCAAGCTGGTAGATGGTATTCCGATTTAGAATGTGGAATAACTATGCAAGCCAAGATCTCAACCTTATGCCGACTCGATGGTCCGTAAGAGAAGGTGCGCTTGGAGGTTCCCATTATTGCACTTCTTTTCGCCTCAAGGAGAGGTAAAAAGATCCCCACCGCTGAGCAGCTCGTCAGATCCGATCAATATAGATAAAACTGGGTGCTCACTGGGATAAAGGACTCTGTAAATTTCTCGCTCCTGGAGCTGAGAGACCCTCTGCATTGCTAAGGGGGTGAATAGAGGAGTAACGATGGACGTGCATGAGAAAACGATATCATGTCTACTCACTTGGTGGAAGGAGCGGTGTCAAGTCTCGCCACGTGTGGTCGATGGTTCGGCAGAGAAGCGGCCTGATGTCTATATTTGCTGTGATTTTTGACTTCATGCTTAACT
Source organism: Strobilurus orientalis (assembly GCA_019915145.1). Classification (NCBI taxonomy): domain Eukaryota; kingdom Fungi; phylum Basidiomycota; class Agaricomycetes; order Agaricales; family Physalacriaceae; genus Strobilurus; species Strobilurus orientalis. Next base: position 3,077,463 of record JAHLML010000007.1, on the reverse strand, counting down.
ACCACCATCCACTTGAAGCCATCGCACTCGGATGATCAGCCAGGTGACAAAAAATATCGGAACGACCAACCATCGCCAAACTTCCAGAAATTTATCCTGAACGTCATCTGGACCAAGGGCATTCGAACTTGGTAACCTAGCGTCGCGAGTTGTGGTTCAATTCAGCATCCGGCTATCTTCGAGCGTGACGCCCTCGGGTCCGCTTTATCCACTCGAACGCTCTTCCCAGTCCCCGGCAGCGAAAATGGACTCGGACGACAAGGGGCACGTCGAATAGGATCTATTCCGAGGCTACCTTCGTCCAACGCTTTCCAACCAATGACGAACAAGCATTTTTTGAGACGCTTTAGAGCCTTTCTAAAATCAAGAAGCTTCTTTCTCGCAAATCGCGTCCGACATTGCTCGCCAGAACGGCAGCTTAGCGACGATACGCTCGTCAGCTAGCTCGTCGTCTATATGACTTGTGTATTGGGTGGTCTTTCACGCTACAGCTGGTACTTTCTCTTGCCGAGGTTATGCACTCTGGTCTTCATGTCAAAGGAGCTAGGTCAAGGGCACCTCATAGCATGGAGGTACGTCCCCTGCTGCCCATTGGTCGACATACTCGTGGCCGCGATGATATTCACCGTCGCATCGCTTACTCTCCGGGCCTTTGCTGGCCCGTTTTCGTTACCCATTGAAGAGCGAGCCACTGCGCAAGTGATCACCACCTGTGCAGTACCGAAGACCGCTGCACTTACTCTCGTAAGTCTCGGCTCCCTTCATTCTTCACATCTTAATGTTCGCTACACAGGATGAAGGATCTTGGATTGACCACAATGTGATTGACAAGCCACAGCGCTGGCGAAAAAGGCGCTTTTTTTTCTTAGTGCGTGTTTCCTCGTCTCCTTGGTGGCAATGTATCCACATTTATCTGTAGATGGCAACGACTGTGAACTCTGGATCACGTATCTTTCGAGACTTAATTGCAACGACGCGTCAAAGACGATTGCATAGACGACAAAGATATCGCTGCTCGTCTAAAGCTCGCCTTCAATCACAAGCACCACGTACCATCACCTATAAACTGAAGTAACGTACCGACATACGTGGAGCTATGCGCATCTGTTAACGCGCAGCAAGTCGCAATTTGCAAATACAGCCAGAAATCTGCCAGGGACTGAAGGTGATTGGATCTCCATTCTCCGCACGCTCGACGCCAACAACACATATAACAGATGCCATCAAGAGAATCACTGGTGCTCAAATTGCATTCAGACCTCGTACGTCCACGTTTCATGCTACTTAACAAGCCTTGATCCGAGCCATATACATCTTACGGCGAATACCCAGAGACTGTGATTCTGTTGCAGACTGTGGACAGAACGTACAGGAGTTTGTTACGTGGGTTCTTGACTTTTGCGACTCTGCTGGTGAATCAACGTCGCAATCTATCACGAACTACGAGAACCTCGCTCAAGTCCTGATAACGCCTGGTGTTGAACGTTGAACACTAAAAATTCACGACGTCACTGCGTAAGCTTGTTGTCTTGACATTGCCTTGTCCCTATGTTTATGTAGTGCCTTTAGACGCGTTGTCCTTCCCAAAGCCGTGCCCACCTTTCCCAAAGCCGGATACGTTACAGCGGCGGAATGTCTTGGACAACCTGCACATATAGGAGCCGCCGGGGGTCCTCTACGCGCAGGTCGTTATGGAAATGTTGATTCTATTGTGAGTCAAGACTTTCGGGTGCATACCCGTTACATCATTCCACCATCCATGTCCAAATGTGTGGTAGTCTTACACCAGAACAAGTATTGGTTCGGATGCAATTGTTATATACTTACATGCACAGATACCTTCGCAACAGATGAAATGGCTATTCACGATGTCCTCAAGACAAGAGCTGTCATTGCAGTTGATGTACTCTTTTTGTTCAAGTTCGTCATGTCCTGGTTGATGATCATGATTGGATGTTGGCTCGATCAGCGCCCAACGCCCAACGCTCAACGCCTCTTTTTCCTGGTCGTCAGCGTCTTTGATACACAGGATGAACCATTGAACTCCTGTCAAAAGCGTAGGCTCGAGTCGTCGAGGTGACACGCTGTTACACGGGCAGTGCGCTGCAATGCGGTTACACTGTCAATCTTGTTCAGGACTTCTCCTATCGCGCTGCAATCGCGAATCGCGTATCGCGAGGTCAATCCCCCTGATCTGACATGGCCGCGACACAGTGGCATCCGAGCATCTTTGCCACCCTTGTGCCAAATTGCCGCATTCCGATGCACTGCCTTTCGACTCATATGACTCGGTATCAGTATCCACCGAGGAGGGATTCTCAATAATCCGACAACGTCGGGACCAAAGTTGAAAGCATTGTGCCATTTACGTAGAGGACCCTACCCCTCATCAAGCCGAAACTGATGGCTTTTGGGACACGGAATTAGATCACAACACGAGTGACGACGCCTTTAAAAGCTCGGCAATAAAAGCAATGCCGCCCTCTTGCTTTCCAACGCGCATTCACTGCCTATTCTCCAGACCAAATCTTTCCTACAGCTCATCATGTGAGTGTTCCATCGTCCGGCTGCGAATGAGTAACCTGACTCATGTTCTTAGCGCGTCTGTGATATAGACGCCCGCCACTCACGCAAGCGCGTCTCCCCTCTCAACAATCGCCCACCACGCCGTACCCAAGTCTTTTCGCTCAAGCCTATGCGCTGGACATGTACCCAAACTTGAATCATCTGCTGTACAATGGTGATGAGGAGTTCGATGTCCTTGAATCTGCCGCGAACATGTCAGGCTTGTATCCGGGCAATACAGCTCAGGATCACTGGTCATTCAGTAAGGAGCATCTTCTTGTTGTCGTTTCGTCGGCTGAAGAGACCTCCATCCAACAGACAATACAGTGAACACATCGTCAACGCCTATGCCTCCTTCATTCCATCGACGTCCGCCCAACGGTATCGACCTGACTCTTCCATGGTCCTCCGGTAGCGGTTATCGACCTGATGACCCGCCGCTTAACTCCGAGTTCCCACTCTATCCGCGTCGATACTCAGAGTCCTCGATGCGGAATGACACTGGAAATGACTGGGGTGTTACGACCTCTGACACTCTTAGTCCCTCCCAGTGGTCATCGATGCCAGAACAAGCATTCTACCCATCGCTATCCCTAAACGAAATGGAGACTAAGCCAAATATCGCCCAGCTCTCTGGCTCGAGAAGCCCATCCACATCCTCGACGTCTGACTCGTCGACCCCTCCGCGCCGAACGCCTTCGAAACGGTCGTCCACTGACGCCGATGCTCCCAAAAAGTCCTGCTCCCATTGCCACGCCACCTCGACGCCGCTGTGGAGACGGGAGCCAGGCACCCTCAAGCCACTGTGCAACGCATGTGGCCTCTATCTGCAGCAAAGGAACAAGCTGCGCCCGCAGGAGCTCATCGACGCAGATCTCGATAACGACGAAGAGGAGGGTGACAGGCCGGAAGGTGGTCCGGAATGCAGTCATTGCCACACAAGGAACACTAGCGTGTGGCGGCGAAGCAAGACCGGCGCGCAACTGTGTAACGCCTGTGGGGTGTATGCTAGGCTTCGGGGAAGGGACAGACCGTTGAGCTTGAAGAGGAACAAGATCAAGCCACGGTCAAAACATGCCGTCAAGTGACACGCTCACACACCACGATTGAAGAAAGTCGAAGTCTTCCTAGTTTCCCTTTTTTCCTCATTATGATTTCGTCTGGATCGGAGAACCACCTCTAACGTCTTGTAATATTTCACAGTGAAGTTACAGCTGGACATCATCTGTATTCTACGATGGACCTCCGAGTCTTCCAACTCGTATGGGGTTCATGGTAGCGTACGACGATCTCCCGATTGCTTGTGATTCACCCATACCATACATACCCCTTCACGTACTCGGTGTTTTGTACGATACAATAAATTGCTTTGTAAACCGGTATTCCCGCGCCGTCACTCTCAGGGCTTTGCCTCCCTCCCACAGCCTCATGTTGAAGTTGTATTGCAATTCACTCGCGCAGTGCACGTCGCTCTGCGCATCGCCTGGTGGAGTGATTGCAAAGAGCAGATGGGTCTTCAACCGATTGGGTACTCCTGACCTATATGCGGGCTCTGCGGTCAAATGAGAGGGCTGATTGACTTTGATGATCTTGAAGTTAGCTGTCATACCGCCTCGACCGTGGTAAGTACCGTGGTACATTGATATTACAATCGAGGCACCACAGGACATTACTTCGGCACGGAATTATACAACGACCGTCGATTGTATGTAGAACGTGCGAAGCTTTGGTCCAGAGCCAAGCAGGTCCCAAGTGGGTAAGTATGGTAGTGCCTTCACGTAGGATCATTACTTCTGTAGCTTGACAGGGAGATGCTGTAGCTATGAAACACGATATCAAGTGGACACCGCGACGTCCCAGGATGATGAACGCCATAGTGTTGTTCGTCAGCGGAGGTCAGCGGCTTGAGCGGCCGGAACCTTCAAGTTTGCGCTTGCGTGAGAAATACGCGGAGAAGCGGGATTGACCGTCGATCTTTCCTAATAGGGCAACAGTACTATGATTGATGGGCGGAGGAGGCAACCAAGCAACTTCGAGCAAGTCTGGTCCTGGCAAGTTGCAATCGGTTGCAATCATCTGGGGAAAAGATGTCGAATTATGCGGGCATGACAAGCAGTGCTTGTGGCGCTCAGCCAAGGTCCTGAATGTGTTTGGTTGTAATGCATTCACCGATTCAATGCTTTGTTCAATCCTGATTTTCCCAGGATATTCGAGTGCTGTGGAAGGACACGTCATGGTTACTGCGGTGCCAGTACATAGACCGACCGTTATGAGTGCAGGCCTGTGCAGGGACCAGGCAGGGACCGAAAGCAACGCTCGCAGCCGATGGGGACGCGATATCATGCCCGCAATATTATACATACATGACAGCTCGAGGATGACAAGCGTGTAGTTGGTCCAGACTGAGAGAGCCACGATCACGTGGTAATCCTTTGAGCCTGCCAAAAGAGGGATATTCGTCCTGCAGTGGTCGAAACCTTCATGTCGCCGGCCGGCTTCCCCGGTAAGTAACTCAATAAGCTGCAAGGTTCGGGCAATCTGTGATTCCCGAACAAGGTTCATGAGGCGATGTCTCCGCCACAGAATCAGTCTCCCTGCCAGGCAACACTGAATCATCCAAGCATTGAACGTCTGAACTTACTCGCTCTCATAACCAGTAACTACTTCTATCACTTCAACTCAGAGCTCGTTATGGGGATTGCATTTGCTGACTAGATGAAAAACGGTTCGGTTCCATAGCTGCGGCTGACGTGGTCTCCCGCTGTCTGTTGGGATTTCGACGCTCTATGACTTGAACAAGCCTGGGTCTGCGCACCTTGTTACGAGGATTCACTTCTTTGGCACTTCTAAACCCCTGGACCTGGCGCTACGAGAATCTGCACCCTCAGCACAGCTGTTTACTTTCCTTTTTCCAGTTCATCAGAGATCGCGGGTTGTTTCCTGTTGACGCTACAAGACGCTACAGTGCCCCAATTTTAGGCAGTCTTCCAGGTTAGACCGACCCTCATCGATGAGGAGGTACTCATTTCTGGGATCTGCTGCCGTGTGACTTTCGTCAGGCTACATAAATGTCGCTGAAAATCTTGAGGATTGCCCGGGAATTGATAAATTCTGTCTATCCTTTTCCGGTAGAAAGAAACCCACGACGTATTTCCCACACGAATCCGGCCGGTGAGATCCAAGTATTATCTGGTCAAGCTCGCTGTCAATGGCTCTTGGGCCTTGCCGCTTAGACTTCAGCGTCCATGAGTTCGACGATATCACCGGTCTTGTTAAACGTGCGACGCCCGAGCCCGGTGCAGTGAGTCCCACATTCCTTATACAATCGACTTCGATATCTGCACGGACGCAGATGAGGATTGCGCATGCAGGCCTCGTGTAGATAGACGCCTACATCACGCGACACGCCCTTGGAGTCTGGACGGAGCCCCACAGTCGCCGTACCAAAACAAGATCCACTGACAATCCACTGAGAGTACTCAGTTAATCGATACGAGTCCTCGAGGCATCTTAGATGGTCACCTTTCGCGGATCACTGGCACCTCTCGGGGGAGTTGCATGTGGTTAGTGGTGATGTCCATTGCAAGTCCATTGAGCGAATTGACGCGGGGCTATCGAAACCTGCGGGCGACAGGCGATCACAGCGTTTCTATCGTCTGATGAGCATGTTTTACTCAATGTCATTCCACGAAGTCTATGCCCATTGCGCACGCAATGGATACATATGACGTCCAGGCTGAGGCTGGCAGGACAATCGGCAAAAGCACCGGTCATAATTTTCTTGCTGATAAGTACTTATGAGGCGCCTGAGACGGATCAACTACTGTAATCGAACAGCGGCTAGGGTTCCGCCCACCAGTAGAACTGTTGGTAGTCGGTGCGCGATGATTTGGTCCCCATGTTGCCTGAAAGATGCAGATGGTCGTTCGATGGCGCCCTAGTGGGCTGGGCAGCGTCGATGAGAGGCGATGAGGCAGTGTGCCGAGCCGCACGTGTTCGGATTAGTGCAGGCTGATAGCAAACACGAGGATCCAGCATGCTGCCGCCATTGTCCTGAGCGACACAGGGAACGCTGGTCCTGCACCTCCTCTACTCCCACCACCACCACCATGAAGCGCTCGCAGTCGAGAGCAGCGTCGCCCACGCCGACCGCCTTCTCAGGAATATCGAATTATCGCACCGAATCCTACAGGCCCATCCGAGACAAAAATGTTCCTGCAGTGCCCACTATCGACTATCGGCAAATCTCAAAGACTCACTACGATGAGCTGAGCAGGTACCTGGTTGCCTATCTTGCCAAAGGTGCGCGCCTGTTGGACAGTGCTGTAGGGAGGGATACTTGACAACGGTTGTATGCAGCGCCGCCCAATGCACGGTCTTCCGCAAGAGAAAAGCTGACCCGCCTTACGATCCAGCAATTCCACGAGCTGTCGACCGATGTCTACGATGAACTCATCCGACGGCAGAACGAGAAAGAAGGCAAGCAGCGCACACCCAATGGGCTCCGGTGACGTTGACGGCTAATTGTCCATTTTACGTCTGCAGTCCCCTTCTTGCCCGTCCGCGAGGAGTTCCACCCCAAACGCAACCAGGCCAGGCAGAAACTGGCGACGCTGCCGACACTGCGCTTCGAGGATCTGTCCAGCGACGTATATTACGAGCTCCTCAGGCGATACCCAGAGTTCAAAGAGAATGTGAGTGCTGACTTGGCTGCTCTGTGGCCGCTCGCTAACTCGCATACAGCCATCAGGCAGGGCCTCAAATGGATCCAACTACGATGACTACCCAGCCCCAGACTTCAACCCCGCCTCTTCCCCTCCCCGTACCTCAACGTCCCGAACATCCGGCCGACCCTCCTTCTCGGATAATGCCCAGCGGCCCTCTGAAGACAGCAGACGGCGGCCCAGCGAAGACCTGTATTCTACGCGTATCAGCGAGGACAACTATACCCCCAGCGTAGCCTCCCTCTCCTCTCGACGCAAACCCTCACAGGATTCCCGGCGGCAAATGTCCACGGATACCACATCACGGCGACAGCCCTCGCAAGACACAACCGGCCGTCGGTCAGACGACCGCGAGCGCGATCGGGAATACTCCATGCGACGGCCGAGCGCCCCCAGCGTTTCCGGGACCAGTGATAGCGGCACCGTCAATACTGTCCAAAGCGCCACAGCCACCAGCGGAATGGTTATACCCAACAAGAGCACCATCGAGGAGGAATACATCGAGGTTCCTTACGGACGCGACGGGCGTGAGAGCGGTAGCACGACTATGGAGGACAGCAAGAGCAGGAATGCCAGCCAAGATGTTACCTACATGGGCGGGATCAGTCAAGAGGAGATGGATAGCGCAAGCGACTACCCGATGAGTCCTCGGAGTCCAGCCGTCGGATTGAGCGCCCTTTCAGCCCGACTGAAGACGGTCGACGATGATGAAGAGGATACAGGCCGACGAAGTGGAGATGACTACTTTGAAAAGTCCTCGAATTACGGCCGCTCCTCGGTTAACTCGGAGCGCTCAGCTGGAGGGATGGTCTCTAGGTTCAATGGCCGGCAGAGTGTGCAGGAGGACAGCGAAAGGATGCGGCGGGATTACGAGTATAAGATAGCCACGATGCAGAGCCAGATCAGCACCATGCAGCGGGATTTGGACGACGCTAGTCGGCAGGAGAAACAAATGCAGGACAGCGAGGCGAGGGTGAGACAGATGGAGGAAGAGCTCCAGGCAGTACGACGAGTGAGTATATCCTCAGTTTGTTCGTATGATTTACTGATATGCTCCATAACTCAGCGGGCTGAAGAGCAGACCTCCACAATGCGCGCGATGCAGAAGGAACTTGACGATCTTCGTGAGACGCGTCAACGCGAAAAGGAGAGAGAAGCTCGTCGTGCTCAACAGGACGAAGATGAGCTCCAAATCCTCCGCGATCGCTGTGAAGTCCTCGAGCAGGAAAGAGAAATACGAGGTAGTGGCGGGGTAAGTCTCCATGGACTGGTTCTGATATAGACCTCATACTCATCACTGTCAGGCTGATCCTGAAACTCTCGAGCAACTCAATGCAGATATGCAAGGACTTCTCATTGAGCTTGATCAACTGTCGCGTCGCAATGAAGACTTGATGACTGCAAAGGATTCGGATCTCGTTGTCATACGTGACTTGGATGGTCAACTCAAGGAGTATAAGCGCAAATACGAGCAGGCCAAGACGGAACTGCGTAGCGTCAAAGGTCAGCAGCGAACATCTCGGAGTCATTGACCTATCTAATACCCAATCACTCTAGCAACGTCACAATTGTACTTGCAGGCTCCCAAACTCGACCGGATCGACGACCAGGTACCTGTGACCGCGGACGGCGGAGTGCTCGATATCCACCTTACCGCGTTCATGTCGGCTATTGACAGTCTGCTCACCGCTGCTCGCTCCAACGCACCGACAAGGGTGCTAACCCCGATGAAGGCTGTCGTAAACGCTGTCACGTCCATAACTGACGACGTCCGGAATTATGAGCGTCGACCGCAGCGTGAACGTACTGAGGTTGACCAGGACGTGCTCCGGTCTCTGCGGGACAGGGCCGAAGCTACGCTTGGCAATCTTGTTGCAGCTTCAAAGACGCATGCTACGAGCTCGGGTATGTCACCTGTCAGCTTGTTGGACGCTGCTGCCAGCCACGTCTCTGCCACCATTACCGAAATCACCAGGATGGTCATGGTCAGGAAGGCGACGAAGGCGGAGCAGGATCAGTTCACATCGCCACCATACACACCCGGTGCAACTGCCACGAATGGATTTTCGCCTTCGTTGAGGTCCGTGACGGAGAAGGAGGCGCATCATCGAAAAAACAGCTCTGCGTTCAGTGGCGGTGGGAGATTTGTCGAGAGCCCGGCCTCGAATACAAGGCCGCTCATGTTCGACAGCTACAGGCAGAGAACGCCGTCGGAGAACTCTAGTTCGGAGAACACGAATTCGCCACCTCCGATTTTTGATAGGCCGTCTGGAGTCTTGAGCGATGACTCCGCTACAGGCGGCGAAACTGCCGAAGACAATTGGAACGAGCTCAGGGTAAGATTGCCAGCGTAGCGTCTTGACGGCAGCTCACCCATAAATTATAGCCTTACATCGAGACGCAAAATTCTACTGTTATCGACTGCATCCAGATTGTGTTATCAGGCGTCCGGAGTCCAACACCTTCCCCCAACCTGATGGACAATGTGACGCAAATCATTACGATTGTGTCGAGTATTGTCGCAGTTTGCACGGACAATTTACCTCCAGCGCACATTAAGAATGGAACGGAGATACTGCAAGAGCTTTCGGAGCATGCGACCAGGTTAAGCGACGCGCAGGCTTTGCCAGAGGTGACGAAGGAGTCGCGGCAGATAATGGCGCGGTCGAGCTTTGCGGTCGCCAATGCGATGAAAGCTCTTTCGAAGCTATAATTGATACCTTTACTCTTTGCGTGCTGGCATGTTGAGTACTATACATGCATACCCCCCACCTGCTTCCAATCATCGCACAGTGTAATCTACATTCGACTACAATCGTTATATAATCTCTGTTCTGGATATGTGTAGACACATCTGTAATAATTGGGGGCGGAATGCGATTGGTTTGTAGATGTAGGCTTTGGGTGGTGGAAGCAGATGAGGTAATCCGCGCGACTTATTCTTTGACCATCATGACTTCCGAGGTCCCCATGTTCGCCGTCAACGAGAAGGTCCTTTGCTACCACGGGCCACTGCTATACGAGGCGAAGATTATCCAAGTGGGGACCGACGACGAGAAGAAGTACAAGGTGCACTACAAGGGCTGGAAGCAGACATGGGACGAATGGGTGCCCGCCGACAATCGCGTGCTCAAATACAACGACAACAACCTGGAGGAGCAGAAAATGCTGCAGCAAAGGGCAGGCCAAGCAGCGGGCAAGGCACAGGTGAAAGGTGCGCGTTTAGGGTTCCATGTTGGACGAAAGGTGGCGTACTAAGTTATCTACAGTGCCAACGGCTAGCACCAGCGCACGAACTGTACGGGAAAAGGGTGGCCAGCGTGGACAGAAGCGGGCGCACGATGTTCGGTTGCGTGTTTTGGTGTTTCGCTCACCGCGCTGATGCTTCCTTAGGAGGAGAATGGACCGCGACCGGCGCAGATGAAACTGACAGTTCCCGAATCCCTGAAATGCCAACTCGTCGACGACTGGGAGGCTGTCACGAAAAACCAATCAGTACGCGAGCTAGGTGTACCCTATATCACCTTTCTAATGAACCGTCAGACAGTCACGTTAGAACGCGACCCAACCGTGCAGAAAATCCTTGCCGACTTCGAGAAATATGTCATTGAGAAGAAACCCCCTGGGTTGGTCTACGTCTTCCTTTCTGTATCACGGCTGACCTTCCTCAGCTTGAAAGATCCTGAGTTGCTCGCCCACACAGTTGTCAGTGGAATACAAATCTACTTTGACCGTTCTCTGGGTACCCAGCTGTTATATCGTTTCGAGCGGCCGCAGTATTCGGACATTCGGTACAAGTACTTCACTGGCCAGCACGTCAAGGTCGAGGACAGTCCTGAACTGAGCGGGATATATGGCGCGGAGCATCTGCTGCGAATGCTAGGTATGTTTGTCTTGTTGGTCTGGCCTCGCAGTTTAACTTTCGACAGTTGCATTACCGCAAATGGTTTCTCAGTCGAAGCTGGACACGGAATCGACTGAGCTTCTACGCGATTATATCAATGAACTCCTGATGTAGGCCGTCAATAACAACATCGCGAACTCAAGCTGACTGAGTTGGCAGATATATGGCAGAAAACAAGGATTCCATATTCCAGAAGGACTACGAAGTGCATGGTATCCAATATCAAAACTCATCGCGCTCATAGGCTTCCATTGCGACTCTCCTAGATAGTGGACTCTTCCAGCACACCTGCCTGTATGTATATTGCGGTATTGTATGTATTATGACTCTTTCAATCGGCTTCATTCACAAGAGATCAGCGATGGCGACTTTGCAACGTACGTACCTTATAACCTCACGAACGACGCGGGGATTGCCTTTTCGTCTGCGGGCCCTCCAGGAGCATACGGATGGCTTGTATTGATGTTTTACTTTCACGATGGTTCCGCGCAATCTTCACCACTAGGTAACAATATTGATTCATCGGACGGTTCTACGCCAGCTGATCATGATACATCAGGTTGTGTAATCCCGTTCGAAATCATAAAGGACATATTCATTGACTTTGGAAAATCGTTGAGCTGTCAAGCTCTGTTGGTAATCTTCTTTTCTCTTGTGACTGTGTCTTCAGATTCCTGGGAATGGATGGATTCGTTGCTGGGCTCGTTCTTGTTGGCGAGTTTCTTGCCCATGAAGAACATGGCGAGAGCACCGATGAGAGCACCTCCAACGGCGCATCCCACTGTGGTGCCAGCAATGGCACCGGCCTTATTGGAGCATGTAGCGGCTATAGCAGAAGAGGTCGACGAGCTAGAGGTGGACTTGACGTTGAAGAAGGTGTCAGGAACGTCGGCTGATTGAGTGAGTGGGTCTGATTATCATTCCTGCCGCGAATACGGTTTACTCATCAGTATCAGCAATGACGGTGGCTACAGTCTTGTTGAAAGTACCGTTTGTGGCGACGGGGTCGGTGAACACCCAGCTGGGAAGAGCTGTGTCTAAGGCATGACCTCCGCGATGTAACTTCACACCGGTTAATCTGTTGCCTACTTTAACTCACCCGACACCAGTGATGTTGCCACAGTTAGCGATCCAATCAGTCCAACTGGCAACGAAATGGCACAGATGAATGAGTTATGGACGGACTAGGAAGCACTCACGTAGAACCAGGTCGTGCTGTTGTACGTCTGGCAAGCCGAGCACCCAGCGACCAAGTTATAGTATATACAGAGAACAACCACCCCGACTGACTCGAAACGAACCGGCGATGTACTTTCTCGAAGCATCTCTCGTTTTCGCCGTCTCTCTGGTTGGCCTTGTGGCTGCCGCACCCGTCGACGAATCCGCTTTTTTCCCGACTGCCGGTGGCTGTATGCTTGATTTCTGTCATTCAGACTTGCGGAGCGTGCTCTTCCCTCTGGTCACCCAGATATTGACAACTCCTTCTTGGTGATTCCTGCGCATACGTTTCTTTGTAGTGACTGATGCCGAGACATCCTTTTTAGTCCGAGTACGGTCTCTTGACGTCCGGATATGTGGTCGAGGTAATTCTTTGACTCATTGTCCACCGGCAGACAAGGCGGCGAACATCTTTCCTTTAGACCAAGATCTACCCCTCTGGCTTCAGTATTCCTACTGAGACACCCACTGTGTAGGATATATCCTAGCCTTGCACCACGGCAAGATATCTCATCGTCCTGTCTACAGACTACCCGAGGGTTTCACCGTCACTTGGGACAGGCGTCTACAACCCCGAGGCCGAGGGCGAGACCGTCTCCTATTTCCCCGCGTCCTGGCCACCGTTACTCTTGCCGAGGCGTCCTCAAAGTCCGATTCTGGGGCCCCCTCCGCCACTGCCACTGGCACGAGTACCTCTAGTCCTTCTGCCAGTGCCGTTTCTTCAGACTCCAGCGGTACTGGACTGCTGAAGCCTTCTTTGGGTCTTGCTTTTGTTTTCGTCAGCACCAGCTCTTTCATGTAGATCTCGTAATGGTGGGGCGCCTACTAAGCTTGAGGGTTTGGACTACACTTCGAGGGTTTTTGCACAATTGATGAAAGAATTGACTTTTCTTGATAGAGTCAATGAACTCATGTCCTTCTCCTCGTCACAACTTTGCTCATTAGGATGACAGCCCTTTCTTAACGAAAAAGTACTGCTCATGTTTGTGAGCTGCTCTCATATATTTGCGATCAGATAAACTTTCAGACCAATTCAGCATTCGATAACACAACCGGGGGACAAATTTATGTCACGTAGTGATACAAAATGACATAAAGTAGGGAAAAGGAAGACTTTGTGCCAGTATTTACACAAAGAAATAATCATACTTTCTGTCGAGACATAGGTGAGTACGAAAGAGTTCCTTTCAGACGTGGAAAAGGTTTCCTATTACCTGTGGACCGTCCCGGGCTGTTATCGGACCGGTCATCCGCCTGGGTAATAGCAAAGCTATTGCGTGAGCGGAAGATAGCCTTTCAGGCAAACCTATTTCCTGACGCAAAGGTATGTTTTTTCTTGGTGAAAATGTTGGGCAAAATCTTGCATATTGCCTAACCTATGTTCATTCCTATGTTACGTGACATAAATTGGTCCCCCGGTTGTGTAAGAAGACACGCAAATATTTAAGACTATCGTAGACAGCCATAGCCATGTATTTGCCTTGGTCACATTCGAGAACCTCCATCTATCAACCAACGACTCCCTGAATTGCCTCTGGCACCTTCCACGCCTCGATGGCTAGCTCCGCCTCCTTTTTGATAATGTCGAACGCAGTTCTGACATCCTTCTCCTCAGTCCAAGCCGATCCAACGGCAAACCGCACGCAGTAAACATCATTGAGCATAGTCTGTGTCAGGTAAATGTCCGTCCTCGCAGAGACGCGCCCGAAGAAGGTCCGATTCAGATTGTTCAAAGCATCAAGCGGAATGGGCGTGTTAACGTCTGCGGACGGATTAAGGCGGAAGACCGTTAGCGAGAAGGACGGCGGGGTGACGAGGGAAAGAATCGGGGATTCTTCGACAAGGGAGACAAAGATGTTGTTCAGCGCTATGCCTTTGCGGATGTGTTTCTGGACTCCCTCTACGCCGTAGCTGCGGAGTACGAACCAAAATTTGAGCGAGCGGAAGCGACGGCCTAGCGCGAGGTGCCAATTGCGGTAGTCGATGACCGTGCCTGCGTCGCCCTCCTTGGTGCGTAAGAACGGCGGGGTAATGTCGAGTGCCTCAACGAGGTACTTGCGGTCGCGCACCCAAAGAGTGGACGCGTCGAAGTTGATGAGTCCCCACTTGTGGAAGTTGGTGCAGAAGGAGTCGGCAATCTCGTTTATCTCGTCTAAAAAGCATGTTTGGCGATATTCGGGGCAGCTAAGCGCAACTCCAGCCCACGCAGCATCGACGTGGATTCGAAGATACGGATGATCCTTGACTATATTTTGTTGAGGATTAGAGAATAAATAAGGAGGAGATAGCTTACCGACTTGCTTGATTTCCGGCAAATTATCGATGGCTCCAGATGATGTGGTACCAACGGTCGCAACTAGCACCATATTAGAAGCGCGCAGCGGAAGACATGTCATGACCTACTCAGGATGAACGGCTTCTTGCCCGATTTCGCGTCCTGCTCCAGCGCATCCCTCAAAGTCTGTCCGCGCAGAGAGAACTTGTCCTCTTCGGTGACAGGAAGAATGCGGCACGCCAATCCAAGGACCATAGCAGCTTTGACACCAAGAGAGTGGGTTTGTGACGTCGCGTAAAGAACTAGATCTTCTGTCTTGGCGCCTGGGTAGGTTCTTTGGTAGGAGGAACGTGCCGCAACACAGGCAATGAGGGCAGAGTCTGATGCAGTGACTTGAATACATCCTCCACCTACTTTAGAAGAGTTTAAGAAGTCGGGCGAGAGTCCGAGCAGCTTGGCGGACCAGTCCATAACGACAATTTCGAGTTCGGTACATGCCGGGCTAGCTGACCACTGATGGAGAGTAAATTACTAGACCTCATTCAAAGAACTGACGGAGACCCACGTTGAATCCAGGATTGGTGACGCTGGACGAATACAGGTCGGCTAGAATGCCCTCAAAGGTGCATGATGTGGGAAAGTAGGCAAAGAAGGATGGGTGGCTCCAGTGAGTAAGGCCGGGCACGATGTACTTTTGATAGTCGTCGGCGATGATTTGGAAGTCTTCTCCTGTGTTCGGTGCGGATGCTGTTGCGCATGAGGATGAGACGGAGGCCAAGCACAACGAGTAGATCTCTCACATGGCACCAAGGCCTGCAGATATCCTGGCTCAACGCTGGGAAGGACGGGCTTCTCCCTCAGGGAGTAGTAGTAATCGCATATCCTGTCGATTGCCTGGTATCCTGCCTTGCGAAACCTGTGCAGCTGTGGTCAAAGGGCGGAATGGGCGTAGAGAATTCGAACACGCACTGTTCGATGTCCATCGGATTCAGGAATGATAAGCAGATGATGGTGTTGAATCAAACTGGTAATCGTCAAGTCGCATCGCCGCTGCGATGTGTACCTGTATCATTAGTCTTACATAGATCGAATGGTCTGAAATTCTGGACCATTGTCGCTTAGTTGCTCACAGAGGGTGAGGTGACTGAGGTCACCGAAAGCGCCGGCGAACGCGAGTGAAAAGTTTCCATTTATGGGCACAATTCAAATCTCATCCGAATTTGGCAAGCCCGCTATAAGTTGCTACGTTCGTCCGTTCTTCCACTTTTTCTCCCTCGACGACTTGACGACGATATATAGGTATGCTTTCCAATAATAGGTCCAATGGCTGAATTACAACGAGGTGACTCTTGGATTCAACGGCGATCCCAACCGGCTTGGACTCTCAAAACGCCTCGTTCTTAGCCAGTGGCGTCACTGGCATTGTGGGCGTTGTTTTCACCATTATCGGGCAGCAGCTCTCCGACCGTTGGTGAGTAGAGTCTGTCATGAAGGTATTGTCCCCGACTGACGGTGGCACGTAGAGGTCGGCGTCTTGCATTGGTGTTTGGCGGTATCATCATGGGAACTGCCATGGCTCTCAACGGTATCCTGTGCTCCCTTCCAATCCACAGTACCGCTGGCCAGTGAATTGTCATTGCGTTGATCTTTGTTTACTTTGTCACTTTTGTCCTCACCTGAGCCATCCTCATGCGCATCTGGGTTTCCAAATTTCAACTCCTCCACATGCGTGCCTCGGTGTCCTCCCTCGCATTGACAGTGAGCTGGGGATGCAGCTTTGTTGTCGCTTTCATGACACCCATCTTCCTCGAGGCTTCTCCATCCTGTCCGTATTTTCTATGGGGAGGAGCAGAACCTCGCACTGGATGAGAAAGTTGGAAGGCTGGGGGATCAACTGGAGAAACATCCGGGTCTGTCGCGCCGCTCTAGTCGTCGGAGAAGAGCCCGGCAAGAAGAATGTCTCGGAGGCCTCATCTTCAAAGGCTGGAGTTGATCTTGCTGCTAGTGGGGCCATACTTTGCGCGCTGAGTTCGAATTGATGTTCCTTCCATCTATATTCGCTGAACATGTATAGTTATCCTGTAAGATTACTCGTACACATCTGAATCTCTTTGTTACACTTGAACATTTAGTAGGGTGTTGACCGACCATACCTGATGCAATGTTTAAGCACGCAAATCATCACCATAGTGGCGGCAAATGATGCTAGTAAGTAATAGTATTGCACGGCGCGTCCGTCGACTTGGCGTGTATCGCTCTAGCATTGAATGGGGAAGGCCACGCCCGCTAGATATTGCGGTCAAAACTGGCTAGTCTTGGATATCACCTCGTAGAGGTGGCGCTTGAGATGATTTTGAACGTCCTGGTATGTTTAGTTGGTCCAGTGCCGTGCTGGCGGAGGTTGATCTGCGCAACGGTCCCTCACTGTCCTAAGGATCTTGATTATCACCACTATAGCCATCGCAGCTTTCACAACCGACGCTGGGTCGTGCGCTAGATTATCTAGACGCGTACTTATCCTGAAGTTCTCCTTCTGGCTTCCTCTTCCCGGAGCTAAGTAGATATGGAACCCGGGCCGCGCTTCCAGAGCCACGCGTGTTCTAAATTTGAACTCACGCTTCCATCAGTACACCTTCCAAGACGTTCGTGGCGTGGTACTGCGTGGTACCGTCGAATATTCTGCTCACATCAGCACTACATCAGCTCACATGGAGAATTGGACGTACTGGGGCTAGGCTGTTTCTCGTATCTCTCGCAGCTCGCACTGCGCGGCCCAAGATTGTTACGGTGGGTCCTTGAGTCTCCTTGAGTGGTCCTGGGCCTGAGTCCTCGGTTGTTGACGTGACCCTAGCTCGAGAAGGCGCTCTGATAACTTCTGATAATGGCTCAATTCATCTCATCGATGATGGCTCGGATCACTCGTTGAGTTTGCGTTGAGCTGCGTTGAGTCGTGCTGTTACTGCTGTACTCAATGTCAGCCTGAGGGCAAGCCATGCCACATATAATGCTCTCACAAACACTCTGTCCTTTGCTCAACTGCGACTAGCTGCGACCTCTGTGCTCAATTCCACTTATCGATTGCTCGCCTCGAAGTCAAGCAGGGTCAATCTGGGTCAATCATCTCATGACTTTGGTACTGAAGCTCTTCATCTACTGTATTTGATGAAGCTACATGTGGGACTCTCCTCGGAACCATCGTCGGCAAGAAATCATGAAAAGTCTCCTCGTGGTATTCAATGAGAGATTTGTCCTCTAGATGCCAAGTGAACCGAGGTCCACGAACAATCTCCATGGCTTGGCTTCGAAGTTTGTGAAGAAACTCATACTATAATGTCGCGGAACTCTCTACGGAAATCTAATTATTAGAAGCTGGACCGAAACTGTTGGCTCGAACGAGGGCACCGCGTTGTTAAGATCTTTCCTAGCTACTTAGTGAGGCATGTCATCATTTCATGGCCGCCGCGAAGAACGTTCCATTCATCTGACCTTGTAGCCAGCGGCATCTATTCACCGTCCATGCACTTTCCGTAGTTTCTTTCCGGCTGATGCTGGGCTAGGATGCCTGAGATATGAGACTTCTTCCCATGAGGTTCGCTAGGGTTCGCTGGGAGGAGGGTGAGATAAGAAAAACATCTTTAAGGCATCTCCTAACCGTTCACTTCTCTCACCGCAGTCGCTGTAAGATGTTCACACCCCTCATCGTTCTGGGCTTTGCCGCCGCCACCTTCGCAGGTCCGCTGAAGCGCTCCGATGGCCTCACCGTGTCCGTTACAGGACCGGCGGCAGAGATTAGCTCGGTCGACGATCTCAAGTTCACGGCATCCGTCACGAACACTGGAACGGAAGACGTGAAAATTCTCAAGTACGGCACTATTTTGGACGACGACCTGCCTACTAGGTCCTTCACCGTCACTAAAGATGGCAAAGCCGTGCCTTTCACTGGTGTCAAGGTCAGGGCGTTTCTTCCTCCATTACGACGCGCGTTTTGCTCACCGATCTCATTTAGCTTTCCGTCTCTCTTGAAGATGGCGATGATTCAGCCTACACTTTCATTGCTGCTGGCGAAACCGTTACTGTCAACCACGATGGTAAGAAAGTATCGTTTCTGGACTGATGACTCGCTCTCACCCGCTTGCGAAATTGCAGTCTCCACCCTATTTGACTTCAGCTCTGCTGGCGAGGGAACCTTCAACTTCGAGCCCGTTCTCAACTTCTACACTGCCCCAACCCTCGCGCGCATTACCGCCTTGGATGAAGTCAGTGTCTCTACTGACTCCGTGGAGGTCACCATCTCGGGTGATATGGCGAGGCGTGAACTCCACAAGCGCAACAAGCGCGCTGTCAACATCTGCGAGGATGAGGACCGCAAGACCTTTATCGATGATAGGTCAGTATGGCCACTATTAAACTCACTCGGAATGTCGACTAAGCTCTGAACAGTTACGCTGAAGCCAGGGTTTTGGCCGCAGGAGCTTATAGCTACATTACCGACAACGGCGCCGACTCTTTGGTCACGGCCTACTACGGTGTCAACAATTACACTCTGATCGCCAGTGTTTTCACAGACGTCCTCGAAGAAAACTCCACCACGCGCACGTATGTCTGTCCCGGTATGAACATACTCATATTCAGACCATCTCACGTCTATGAAGGTTGAGCTGCGTTGACGAGTACAGTGTCTGCACCGGTACTGTCATTGCCTACACTCGTATCGCGACTACAGACGTCAGTGCATGTCGATGATTTAGATTGTTTACGATGTTGACGTCGCACGATGTTCAGATCTACTATTGTGACAGGTTCTTCACCGAGGTTCCGTCGACTGATCTCTGCACTGGGAACACAACGGTCGCTGCTCGCAATGTTCGTGGTGGGACCACTCTTCATGAGGTGCGTTTTAGAGCTCTACAGACAGGCAACTCTCTGATCTTTTCCAGTTCACCCACGCTCTTTCTGGCACGAGTACGCGCTGTGCTCTTTTTGAAAGATTGTCGTTCTGAACCTTTCACTTCTAGGCGACGTCACTTATGGATGTGAGAAAGACCAGGCTTTGAAGAATTCCTGGAAGCTCGAAAATGCTGACAACTACAACGTATGTTTGCGTTGTGACCCACACAAATTCATCATGATTGACATTACGCACAGTGCTTCGCCACGGAAGTCTATGTCAACACTACGTGCTCAGCCTAGGGTTCAAGTCAAAACATCTGTATCTGTGAACAGGGCAAGTCAAAGTTCCGTCAACCAAGTCTTGCTTTGGTAGACATGCCTGTATATTTGCTGTACACTTTACGAAAGAGTAAAGAGTATGTACTGATTCGTACTTTGAATTCCATACATACTTTGACTCCGTCGCCTCCACGAATACCATGTAAGGTGCCCGGAATTTCGACCTGGCTGTTTTCGAGCACCCCAGAAGATATGCTACACACTATAGTGTGGGACTCGGTATCGTGAGCCATCATCAACCCAAGAAATAAGAAGCATGAAAGCAAGTCAAGAGAGCGCAATATTCCCTGTTATGGTAAGGGCGCCCGGCGCAGTCCGAATTTGGTTATCCCGCCTTCCGATTGTTGCCCGAACTTCCACATTACAAGACGTGGAATCGTCTGCCACAAAGGACGGTACATTTGGTTAGCACTGCTGAAGCTTCTGAGCGTGTCCGACAAGTGCGCTTCGTTGTTGCTCGGCTGCCGTCCTGTGTCTTGATGTTGTATTGAGCTCGGCATTTTCCTTCTCGACTTCGACTTCGACCATCACCATCATGGACGTCCTGCAAAATGTTGCCCAGAAAGGCCTTGAGCTCGGTGAGCGCCCAGCTCGTACGCGTCGCTGCCGACATTGACAGCGACCAGCTCGCAGCCAGCCCATACCGGTCGCGTTCCTCGCCGGGCTCGGTGCACTCAGCGTCCTCCGCACGCTACTCCAGGGAACCGTCTTCTTCTTGCAAACGTTCATTCTTCCGGGACAGAATGTATATTCCAAGCATTCACTGTGTCACTAGTCGCTCAATGGTCGATAGATCAAACGGTTCGGTGCAAACAAGGGCGCATGGGCCGTCGTGACCGGCGCGTCAGACGGCATTGGCAAGGAATTCGCGATGCAGCTCGCCAAAGCTGGATACAACATTCTTCTCATTGCACGGAACCAGGCGGTGTTGGATTCTACGGCGTCGGAAATTAGTGCGTTGTCATCCATGAGCTTGCTTGATAAATTCTAAGTGTTCGTTTAGCTGGCAAATATACATCTGTTCAAGCCAAGACCCTCGTTATGGACTTTGCGCAAAACGACGACGCTGCTTATGCTCGTCTTGCTGCTGAAGTCTCCGCTCTGGATGTCGGCGTCTTGGGTGTGTCTCATTGTACATGCAACCCTGCTCTTTCACTCACGATAACCCAGTCAACAATGTCGGTAGATCGCACAATATGCCCGTTTACTTTGTAGACACGCCCAAGGACGAAATGGAGAGCATTGTTGCGATCAATGTCAACGCGACTCTACGCGTCACGTACACCGTCCTCCCCGGTATGACCCAGAGGTGAGCCTAACTCTCTTTTCCGTCAAACATCATGCCCATATTTTTGCAGAAAACGCGGTCTTATCCTCAACATTGGCTCCTTCGCTGGCGCCATCCCCTCCCCGATGCTCGCCACCTACTCTGGCACCAAAGCTTTCCTCGCCACCTTCACGAGCGCCCTTGCCGAGGAGGTCAAGTCCCAAAACATTGTGGTCGAGCACGTAAACACCTACTTCGTTGTAGGTCTTCTCAGTTCTTCACAATGTATTCATCATTGGCTCATCCCTTCCTCTCAGGTCTCCAAGCTCTCCAAAATCCGCAAACCAAACATGTTCACGCCTCTACCATCGCACTTTGTCCGCTCCGTCCTTTCCAAGATCGGCTCTGCGTGTGGTGCGCTCGGTAGTGGGCGTCCGGGCACGTCTACGCCGTATTGGTCTCATGCAATCATGGACTACGCCATGACGCTAGTCGGCGCTCCCAAGTTGTTCATATCGTATACGCACAATTTGCACAAAGATATCAGGCGTCGGGCTTTGCGGAAGGCGGAAAGGGAGGCCAAAAAGCTTTGATCGAGATTCAATATCGTTGGGTAGATGTTACAGTACTAATCTAATTGTCTGGATATTCTGATGATAGTGAACTTGTTTCATTCCGCATGATGGGAGATACACACCGTAACCTCGACGACTTCTTTGCAAGTGGGAAGTTGCTAACTTGGTGCATGGTGTGCTGGGATGAACGTCGTCACCACTACCCGCGATTTCCGTCGTGAGCATTCAATGTTGTATTGCCTCTTCATTCTAAGTATGAAGAGTCTCGTACCAAAAAGATCATGTCGTGATAGATAAGAATAGTCGTGTATATACAAAAGAAAGCAGGAACCGTGCGTTCCCATGAGAGCAAGTACTACAAAGTCCTTCTGCAAAGCATGAGTACATAGCGAGGTGTCGTTAGCGATAGTAATAGTATCGTAAGTAGGAAATGGAGCCATATGTTATGAGGAGTGTGGGATCCGCGGAGAAGGACTGAACAACGACAGCACCTTCTCCGCACCTTCCTTGTACTTCTTCTTGAGCCTCTTCGTCCTTTTGCCGTCGGTTTGCTTCTCCCGTACCTCCGAGCCACTGAGTGCATCCTGAGGGAAAGAGTCCGACTGGTCCGAAAGACTCCGCCGCGCTGGTGCTGCATTCATCGACACAGCTGACCGCTTCGACTTGAGGGAGGGCGAAGGAGCGTGATCTGCCGTCGATGGCCGTCTCAACATTGTCAATCCAGTAGTGGATGACTTCACAGACGCCGAACGGGCAGTGAAAACACTCGTCTTGCTCGAATAGGATGACGGCGGACTAGTAGGTTTCAAGTGCTTCTTGAATGTCCCATAATTTCGCCCTCTCCTCTGCGATGGATGCGACGAGCTTCCCGACTCGGACAGCGCCTTAGATGAACTCGATGGTGTGCCGGTCGTAGGTGTTGAGGTTTTCCTGAAGACTGCCAGTCTATAGCGATCCACGACACCACGGGCAAAGAGCGTTGTTCCTTTAGCACCATTGCGCTCCTCTCCATCGCCTGCTTCGATGAAGTCCCACTCATCATCCTCTTCGTCGTGGTCGGCGAGAGCACTATCATCGCCACCGTCCGACAAGTATCGGTCCAGAGCAGGGACACCGGACTTTTCGCGTCGTGAGGGTTTTGATGTACGGTTGACAACTTTCGCCGGAATCTTCGGTGAAGGAGCAGGTTGCTGGGTGATGTCTTTACTTTGTGGGGGTGGTGTTTCTTTCGAGAGCGGTGGTGTTTCCTTGGGAGGTAGTGGAGGAACTTCTTCAACAGGCAAAGTCGGTTCATCGACGAGGGCAGTAGCCGGAATTTCTGGAGTTTCTGGGAGAGGCGGCAACGAAGCGTCCGGCGCCAGAGTCGCTGGTCGGGCCTCTGGAGCTGGGGCTTTCGACATAGGGTCTTGTGGTTCGGAAAGTGGCGGCGTAGGCTGTGTCTCCGCTGTTGGCGCCAATTGTTCAGGCCGCAGATCCCCATCCTTTGCGGCCAAGGCCTCATCCTTCTCCTCATCGGTCTCCGTCTCCACACTACTCTCCTCTTCTTCGTCATCATCATCATTGTCTTCTTCAACCAGTATGGATTGACGTCCTTTGAAGGAGTAGCCGTCGAATAGATCTACGTCGGGATCTTCGGGCGGCGGATTGCGACGTCCTACAGCAGAGGAGCTTCTTGACTGAGCAGGAGTAGAGCTGGCATCATCACCGTCGACTGTTTCCACTCCATTGGACTTTTCAGTATTTTCTTGCTCGTCAGCCGTTTCCTCATCTTCCTCAAACTCGTCAAGGACCGGCTCCATGTCGAGGAACGTGTCGTCAAAGTTCTGAGTATCACTCTTATTCGATGGGTCGATCGGAGGAATGTAGGGCGCTCGAAGGTTGTCAGCTATCGCTCAAAGTACAGGACTTAAGACTCACGGATGTAACGCTTGTAGTAGACATGAGACCAATCAATCATAGAGAAATAAGGATGACGCTTGACGCGTGGTTCGGATATCCGAAGAGTCGGGTCCCGCTGCAACAACTGTGGGATGATCAGCACCAGCATACAGCTCGAAGACAGATCAAGAACATACACCACGCAAAAGACTCTTGGTATCTTGGTCGATAGCTCTATCATCCGGGAAATGAAGGTCGTCCTGTAACACGCGGACGTACATTTCCGCATGCGTTCCAGCCCAGAAAGGCGTCTAGTAGTAGAGGTGAAACAATGAGCAAGGCGAAGCATGACTGCGTAGAATAGACTTACGATCCCCGCAAGCATCTCAAACAACAACGTCCCGAAACTCCACCAGTCAACCTCATACGAATATGACAGTCCCTGGATAACCTCAGGCGCCAGGTACTCCGCCGTCCCGCAGAAAGTAGCCGTCGAATCACTGTGTCCCACAGGTTGCCCAGGCCATCCTGCGAGAAGCTCGCCAGCCTTGTCCGTCTGCATCCATGGTGGTGTCACAGCAGCTGCGCCACCGCCTGGTGTCGAGGATGCAGTTGTAGCTGACGGGAGGCGCGGAAACTCCTTCGACAACCCGAAATCTGTCAGCACGATGTGTCCATCCGCGCCAATAAGGATGTTCTCTGGCTTCAGATCCCGGTATATCACCCCAGCCGCGTGGAGGCCCTCAACACCCTCGACTATTTCCGCCGCATAGAACCGACATCGGTCCCGCCCAAGTCGGCCCCACCTTGCTAGCTGGGTGGCTAAATCTCCCCCTGGGTGAAAGTCCTATGATAACGTCCAGTTCTGAGCATGAAAGCAGAAGGAGACGACAGGAAAGCTGACCATAACCAAGAACAAGTTCTCCTTATCGTGGAAGCTCCACCAAAGTTTGACGACAAATGGATCCTTTGACTCCGCCGCCATCCTCTTCAAAACCGCCTGTTCCGTCAGGGTATGCTGCAGCTCTTGATGCGCCAGGACATGCCGCTTCGTAATGGCCTTGAGCGCATACAAATCCGCAGACGACCTATGTCGCACAAGCAACACCTTCCCCGCACATCCCTTTCCCAACACGCGCATCATCTCAAAGTCGTCGATGACCACCTTTCGGCTCTTCTTGCTCGGATTCACAGACATCGAGCGTTTCTTCTTCGGCTTTCTAATGCCAGAGACAGAGGACTCGTAACCTGTTTCGAGGTCGGTTTGCGAGGATGCAAGGTCCTGCATCATGGAGGAAGAGGTGAATGCACGAGATAAGCGACCAGGACCTTCTGGGTCTGCGGAGCGGGAGCGATGGATCCTGTTAGCCGTGTCTGCCTTTGGGGCCTGTGTCTCCGCTGGTGGGGGTGGTGCTGGCGTAGGCTCCTCAGTGACAGATGAAAGGGCATCTAGAGTAGCCTCTGACTTGGTTTCTTCGGGCTCTGGCTTTGGGTTCTCTGCAGCCTGATTGTCCTCTGACTCCGCCTTTTCTACGTCTTCATCTTTCACCGCTTCGTCCTTAGCGGGGACTTGTGGAGCTTCCTCTTTCACGTCCTGCCCTTTCGTCGACATACCGGTGTGCTTGGCGAGGTCGGACCTGACACGCTTTATGGCTCGCTCCACGCGAACACTCTCGAGATCGTCGGCACGGACGTGAACGAAACGTCTCCAGACGCGTGTCGTCCGCAAGGTAGCAGTGTTGGAAATGGTCGTGAAATAAGCGGCAAGTGACGTGCTGTTCGCGGTCGTGGTGAGAGTGGCGGTTATGGCACTCGGCGTAAAGGTGTTGGAGGACTCTGATGCGTCGTTGGGGGACGACAGTGGAGGGGACGCTGTGCTTGCGCTGCTGCTAGTCATGCGCCGTGTCTTGTTGGCACTGGGGGATGCGAGTCGCGAGAGGGTGTTCAGGAAGCTTGACTTGCGTTTAGGAGGAGGATGCATGGTGGTGGTGACGTCGATGGGGAGAGCGGGTATTTTTACGGTGGACTGGGCGTCGCGCAGCTTTGCGTCAAGCTCTACGATCTCCAGAGCCGTCCTTGTCAGTGTCAAGTTGTGTGTCGGGGCTAACATTAAGTGTCAATGAATGAACGGCTGGCACAACATGAGGAGACGGCGCACTCTTAATGTACAGACTGTAAGCGCGGGCATCATGAGGTGACTCGGCCACGCTGACGCTCCAGGGGCCGTCCTCTGCGTCAAAGCGCATTGGAGCGCGTCGATGAGGTACACCCGACATCATTGCGGAGATGATATGGGTTGCTACGGCCGACTGCTGCAAAGAGCAACCAGATCGTGGAAATTCGGGCTGTGTACGTCGTGGATGACGCAGACGGGTTGTGGCGTTGTGCGCGTCAAATGAGCGGCCGGGTGGCACTGTTTATCTACCGTCGCTGTTGGGCACGCTCAGATACGCTCACCGTCGTCGCCAGTAATGTAGACACACCTGGACACAAGGACTTCTACCAAGAATATAGCAGCTGGGCGACAGCACCGAGGTGTGCACTGGAAGTAACAAACGTTGAATGATGAGCCGAGGCCGCGTCAAAGTTCTCGCCGCAAGTTGAGTGGGCGTCAATGTGTGGCCAACGTCGCCATTGCCAGTCTACTCGAAGGACGAGACAGAGTGTTTGCCAAGGGCGGTGATGGGCGTCCGGAACAGTGGCTCGGATGCAATACTTATATTGATCACCCTTACAGGTACCCTTCACTCTCACCGTTCACGTAGCGACACCAGCTCTCCGTCTTTCTTTTTGGCTCATACCAGTATACTTGCCGTCTACCGTACAGTACATTCGCCTCCCGGGCTTTCTGGGACTGTGAGACTCTGGCAACTGCCATCTCGGAAAAACACGCGCTTTGTCGCTCACGTATATCTATCACGGCAGAGCTCCCCCAACGTATCAGCCAACGCTTCACCTGAACGCGCTAAATGCAGTACGTGCGCGCCATCAACGTTGTCAACTGTCATCTAACGGGCTCAGGCCTAGGCGTATGATATATTTGAACTGGCTATCATCTCCATCCTCGGATGTCTCTGTTCAGTCTCTAATAACAAAAGTCCGCTGCTGAAGATGCTAGCCGCGTTGCTTTCTGTAGTTTCGGTATACTTAGTGAGAAGGCCTCAGTATTTGCCACTCAGCTCCCGTCAGATTGAACTGATCCGTTTGGCATGGCGGCAGTCTAAGTCCTCCCGCCACAATCCGTAGCGCTCTTGCCATAAATGGAGATTTTGCGCTTACAGCGCTTTCTGAAATTAAACGGAATCGCCAAAATTTAAAATTGTATGTGGCGATGTTTGGATCAGAGGCCAAGGCAATTGCCGAGGTCGCGCGTTCGATTCTGAGCTGTTCTCAGTTATTAAAAAACTCTGATTCTGCCTTGTGTAATATTTTTTCTACTTTCTAATGGCAACATTAGCTTTAAAAAAGTACCCTGTCAATTATTGAGGTCTTTCCGTCACCTTCACCTTGGTAGAGCAAGAAATCACATTTATCATAAATCCGGGTATGCCTGTGGAATCGAACGCGCGACCTCGGCAGTTGCCTTGGCCTCTGATCCAAACATCGCCACATACAATTTTAAATTTTGGCGATTCCGTTTAATTTCAGAAAGCGCTGTAACACCAAGTCCAGCCTGAATGACTTGGCAAACGGTGTTTTAAATTTAACCATCATGCATGCATTGAAGACCTCCAAAGAAGGTCAACGAGGATGTTACGAGGAGTACTAGTACTGTAATGGGTTTTGGCGACCACGGTGGCAAAGGGGCGGCCGTTGCTTGGCCAGACAATGCGAAATGGATTGTGATCTGATCCGAAGTGAATCGTAAACGAAAAGCCGATGCAATGGAGATCAATCTATCTATCTAAGTATGAAAGCGTGGAACGAGATCTATGAGTAACGATACATACGAGTAATTACAGTCTAATGTGCACGGTTTCCTGTTTTACATGAGAAGAGCATCTATCTAAATCTAAGTCTAAAAATCTATATGTAGTATGGAACCGTTGAGGGTAGAATCAAACCTCGGCTGTCTGAGGCGAGGCAGATACCTCAAAGTGTTCTTTTTTCTGGAGCTCTTCTCCGACGACCGTTCTCGAGGTCGAACGACGCGACATGCCGGGGCGTTTCTCCAATTGGTCCTTCAGCCACCCGACATTCATGTCCAATGCAAAGTTCTGCTCCTCGCCGTCGATACTCTGGCCCTTCGTTTCGGGAAGGAAGACGGCAAAGACAACCACAGAGACCCATGTACATGCCCCCCACAGGAAGTACGGACCGGATGGGGAAGCCTCGAGGAAGATGGGCGTTGTGAAAGCGATGATAAAGTTGCATCCCCAATTGACTGTCAATGCGAGCGATGACACCGAGGCACGGGTGTGGAGGGGTTGAGATTCGGAAACCCAGATGCGCATGAGGATGGCCCAGGTGAGAATGAAGGCGATAAAGTATATGAAGATCAACACAATAACAACCCACTGGCCAGCGGCACTGAGGGTGGAAAGGGAGTACAGGATACCGATGAGAGTCATAGCCGTGGCCATGACGATTCCGCCAAATATCAATGCAGGACGACGACCCCTACGTGCCCCCGTCAGCCAGGATTGATAATTCCAGGACAGGGTACTCACCAACGGTCGGAGAGCTGCTGCCCAATGATGGTGAAAACGACGTTCACAATACCAGTGACACCACTGGCTAGGAACGACGCGTTTGAGGAGCCCAAGCCGGCCTGTTTGAACAGGTTGGGGGCATAGAAAAGCACTCCATCGATACCACCAAGCTGCTGTACTCCAAGCATGAACAAAGCAAGAATGGTTCGTCCCCTCAAGCCAGGGGCAAAAGCGGCCTTGAAGTGTTCGACGTTCTTCCTCCAGCCTTTCTGCTCTGCGCTCGACTTCTCCTTGACTTCAGTCCCCGCAGGCGTATAATCATTGAGCGCCAACTCATTCTCGTCAAGTTCCAGCTTTTTCATCGCTGCCTTGGCATCGTCGATCCGCCCAACATGCACCAGCCACCGCGGTGAATGGGGCAAGAACAACACGCCGGTTGCAAGCAGCGCGCAGCTCGCGACCTGCATAATCCAAGGTAGCCTCCATGATAGCGAATTCGGGATATTGAGCGAGCCGTAGCAGGTGAAGTAGCCGACCATGATGCCTATGCAGATGCACAGCTGGATGAGGCACCCGACCCGTCCGCGAGCGTGATGGGGAGCAACTTCGATACCATACACAGTGGCAGCGCTAAGGAAGATACCCTCGCCTGCACCGGATATGCAGCGTCCTAGGAAGACCATGACCAGGGCCGCTTTTTGTGATTGTCCATTGAGACCAGCGAGGCATGAGATGAGGGAGCCGATTCCATAAACGATACATCCTAGCGAAGTGGCGCGGGTTCGTGAGAGGCGGTCAGAGATCGAGCCAGAACCGAAGGAAACGATGGCGGCTGGAATGAGGATGATGGAAACTAGGAGACCTTGTACTGTGGAGCTGAGCTCGCCGAATGTCTGTACAAAGTCGTCCATTAACATGATGGAGCCTGGAGCGAAGTTCAGTAGTATCCGCAAGTAGCTTTTTGTAAGCACCCACCTATGGATCCCGTGTCGAAGCTGCGGGTAACGAGATGCGTGGTTCAGTCGAGTGAAAGAGCTTTGAATGCTAGTAAATAGACGCACCCATAGATGTAGCCAGCGATGGATATTATGGTGGCACAGACCACATAAGAAGGAATGTGCATCTTGGATGGCGGGGTGGCCATCCTGGGGGGTAGGGTGGGCAAGTGGGGCTCCTCGAGTGGCCTCTTTCCTTATGTACCTCTTCACAGAGTAAGAAAAATTTCTCTGATAAGACGATCATTTTCATGATGCATTGATAGCGGGGCCATACAAATCCGGAGTTCCAACGCGGAGCATCGGAAAAACGATATTCAGCACGACGCGATCGGGACGCGTCGTCTCTACAGCCAGAAATATCAACGCGCAGGTCTACAAGAGTAAAGAGACACACCGCAAAGGCTGATCACAACATACCTAGAGGTCATATCTTAGCTCTTGTGCAGGCAAAACTTGGTTGATTACCAGTGGAACAACGTTCTGAATCTTTCGAAACGTACATGAGCTGTTGACCCTTGCATGCATGGGTCAGTGTGTTTTTAGTTCATGAACGGCAACATGAACGGCAACTTAACTTACATATCATGTACATAGAAATACGTACGTCTTGGACAGACCTTGACGTTCAGAGAAAAGTTGGACGAAGAGTCACCACACGAAACATACTGAAGGCGATCGACAAATAGCTGAGTGCGACTAGCAAAATTGTGTCGTCGCGCTCGCCGCTGGACGCGTGGCACTGGCAACAGGAGGGAAATAAGGATGACATAAGGATCTGCTGCCGAATGAGACCGCTGCACAGTTGACGACCCCAGGAGTCAGGACGACCCTTACCGACTCGCAAAAGCTTCTCCCTGCCTTCTCCTGAGCTTCCCATTGGCTTCTCACATGCGCCTTTATACATAGTGACTGGTAACCACCTGGCGTTCAAGGCTGCCGACACTGGTGTTCTGCGTACCCGTGCAGGCTGTGCAGCCCAGCATGGAGGATGTACAGGAGAGCTTTGAAAGGGTGAGCAGCAGACTCGCGCCCAGTTGGCTGTCTAAGCATGTCGGAATCTCTGTCATACAGATGTTTCGGAAGATTGAGGAGGAGAACGACCGACGAGCTGCAAGGGAGCAGCGTCAACGCGACCGCCCTCTGAAGGACGACCGAGACGAGCTGGGGGTCGACATTGAGACCAAGGACATGCGCAGGAGGAGCGTCCCAACTTCCAACCTGGCAGAGGTGAGAAGCTGTTATTGAAAGCCATATGACTCTCGCTGATTCTCTCATTTCAGCTCTCCGATGGGCTCACAGACTCAATCAATGCTGACGGTAGAGAGGTCTGCCTCTCTGCCATTCGGCCACAGTTGGCGCGGGTAAGTATCATTCAAATGCCCGTCCACGCTGTATTTACGCCATTACTACAGAGAAGTTTCGATTCCTTGGCCTCCTCGCGCTGGCAATCAGAAAAACTAGATACACAGGGCCAGCTTCGTACGACCTCCCCAGCTCGCGTCACGCGCCAAACGTCTTCCATGTCGCGCGCCGTCGGGCAATTGATTCCGCGTCGCTTTGGCCGCTCTCGCTCCTTGAGCTCGGCGGACATTCTGGGCACCCAACCACCCGCGTCACGTCTGGTTATTGACGTATCAGTCGAAAAAACCACATCTACCAGCTCTCACAATCCCGTTCCCCCACCTTCCGTCGCCGGTCCCACCACTGGCCCGCTCAAGTCAAAAAAATCGAGAAGCTCCTTGACCTCCCCCGACTCATTGGTGTACAGAATCACTCAACGAGTTCGCAAGAAGAGCAAATCCGTATTAAACAATTTCACCCGCTGAGCAGGTGCAGTCTTTCATTTGCGGCTTTCTGTATTGCTCAAGCTTTATTTACATTGCTAACTTATTTGTTGGGAGAGTCCTAGCCATCTTCATCCTTCTACCTATCACACCGCTAACTTATTCTACCTAGAATCTCATCCTTTCCCTACTCATCTGCATCTTTCTGACCATTATTCATTATCCTTCGCATTTGTTCTCTCACTGTCTTCATCTGCTCTGTATCAATATAGATTTCTTCCCGGGACGATATCATTATCAGCATTGTCCGTTCATTCCTTTGTGGCTCATTCTGCAGGAAGTTTCGCCATGAGACCGAATTTCAATTGAACCTAACTTTGCCGATTCGATGTCCTTTCAAGCTTGCTGGGGAACCATAGCCTGCCATAGCTCCGAGTCGAGGACTATCGCCTCCTCCGAAACTCAAGTCAGGACTTGTGCGGGTATGTACCCTCAACCTGCCCTCCATCATCACCCAGTGTAGTTTTCTAACTTCCGAGAAGCAGAATATTTTCACTTACGAAGCACTCATCACCTCATTTTGCTGCCCGAATCCGAACCACGTGCACGAGCATTCAAGCTCACGCTCAGCGTCGCGTCGTGCACCCGTGCACCGACAGATGGCGATGCATAGCTCTCTGATTATACCGGGCTACCTTCGATGCCACCAGTCGGGTCAAGGTCCGCGTTATTCTCTTCAGCTTCACAGGCAACGGCAGTCAGACAATGGAATGATAGGTTTTACTTCCAAGACCTATGTTCCGTACGATTATGAACTTGCAGGAGCCCTTAGTATCCTTACACCTATTGACAAGAGGTGGGCGATCTTGCTTACACCAGCTTACACCTCCATCTCATGCAGAATGTGTTCCAGAAGGACAAGCTTGGCGCATCGAAATTGCGGCGAGTGGCCAGGTTCAAGTCAGGGTGGGCCTTGGCAGATCTCAGGCCCCTCTCTTGATTTCCAGGGGCGTTTCTCCTGGTCTTAGACCCTCTTAGACCTGACAACGGGACTAGGCCAAGCGAACCCGTAAGTATACATTCGTGCCTGTATCCCCACTGTTTCTCCTTCAACGTCCATCATGTTCTCACACACTCTTTTTATCGTCGCGTCGCTTGCTCTCCAGGCCGTTGCTGTCCCGTCTTCAATAGCCCTTGAAGAGCGGGCCAGTACAAAAGTCATCACTTCTTGTACAGCACCGAAAACCGCTGCCATTACTTTCGTGAGTTGCTGTCTCCGGTGGCTTGTACCGTATGTTCTGAATTTCGCTTAGGATGACGGACCTTAAATTTACATGAACGATATCGTCAAGACACTGGACGATGCTGGTGCCAAAGGGACTTTCTTTTTCAGTACGTTGTGTCTACATCTCCGTAACGAATTGTCCTGACTTTTTTCAAGATGGCGATAATTGTGAGCTCAGACTGGACTGTCTGACCTTCCAGAATTGACCCTAAATCTTAGACGATTGCATATACAACGAGGACGCTGCTGCTCGGGTGAAGCTCGCTTTCGACCACGGACACCAAGTAGCATCCCACACGTGGAGTCATGCGCATCTACCGACGCTCAGCAAATCGCAAGTACGATCAGAATTCTCAAAAACCGAAAGTGAGTTGAATCCCCAGTCTTCGTAGGCACAGGGCCTAACCACACATAACAGAGGCCATCTTGAGGATCACTGGTGCTCATGTCGCCTTCACGAGACCTCGTACGTCGACGTTTCATGCTCATCAAAGTCTTAATCCTTACCATACCCAGCTTACGGCGAATACTCATTGAAAGTGCGCAATGTTGCTGAAGAACGTGGACAAACGCTTGTGAACTGGGACTTCGACTCTGGTGACTCCGCTGGAGAGTCGACGTCGCAATCTGTCAAGAACTACAAGAACCTCGTGGCGTCGAATCCCAATAACGTCTTGGCGTTGAACCACGAGACCTATGAAGGCACCGCGTGAGTTCATTACTGCTTTGTTGTTAAACTTGTTTATCATCGTTCCTTATTCACGATTTCCAGCCACGTCGTCCTCCCCAAAGCTATTTCAAGGCTACAGAACGCTGGATACAAGCTCGTCACAGTCGCGGAATGCCTCGGAGAATCTCCATATATCGGAGACGTCGGGAAACCCCACAAGCGCACCTCGGCGTGGACATGTTGATCCCTAGGCTCTTTAGCTCACTATAACCTATCACAACGGACTACTTACTATGATACGCACGCTCACAATAAACGTACCACATTCCTTTTGCCCTTCTCCCTATCGTAGCGAACGAAAAACAAGGCTGTCCAGGACTTGTTGCTTCGTTTGGACAATTGCGTCAAGTTACAGGACTATTCATAGTCCTGCTGGAAGAGTCTATATTATGGACCACTACTACCCTCTCATCGTTGCATTGACGCACTGCATGGTATCCATCGGCGGGCAGGTCTGTGTAAACACGCTGAAGTCGATTTTATTATTCGAAACTACGCCAACGAGGCCCTAATCCCCACACCACTACCTTCCGGAGGTAAAGGCAATTCCCCAGTCCTGTCAGCCGTAAATTCACGATATCTGGATCTCTCAATGAAGATGCGTAGAGGAAGAATCATGGGAACCTACATTCTGTCCAATCTCGTCCTTTCATCTAGAGGTACCGATGGCCTCGTCGTCTTCAGAACGTTTTGAAGGTGTCCTGGAAGTATGACATGCTGTAACGACTGAGTTGCTGGTCCAGAGACTAATGAAACGTCGAAGATCACCTTCTTCTGGGGCTGCGCCGCTGCCTTTCCAACAACAGATTTGTCCGAAACTCTCTGCTGCATCGACGTTTGTATCAAACGGAGCTAGAAAAAGCATGCTAAGCAGTCTCAAATGTGAAAGCTCTTGGATATCTTACGCGTTTCTCTAATGCCATTTTGTCAGCCTTGCTTCTAACGGCCCTTGGATTTGATCCGCCAAATGTGGTGAACTCTACAGGTTCTTCCTCGTCGCGAGACGCAGTACCTGCGATATCGATGGAGATAGAGGCATGCACAGCTTCGAGATTCGCGTTGTATATCAACGCTTGCAGATCGGCGCCAGAGAAGCCTTCCGTAGAGCGCGCCACGTTATCGAGGTCGACAGCTTCATCCAAGGTGACTTTACGCGTCACTGCAGCCAGGATCTACACGACATGTCAGCGAGGCCCAAGTTTCAGAGTCTCTGAGGCCCTCACGTCTTTGCGCTCCTCTAAATCGGGCATGTTGCAGAGCAACGACTTGTCCAAACGCCCTGGCCGAAGCAACGCCGAATCAATGAGGTCTGGTCGACTAGATATCGAATTGGTACACTTTCATCAACCGCAACAGGCTGAAGAGACGTACCTTGTGGCCGCGAGGACATACACGCCGTCCAACCCCTCAGCACCATCCATTTGAGTAAGCATCTGATTGACGACACGATCTGTAACGCCAGTGCTGTCGTGTCCTCTCTTCGGCGCAATCGAGTCGAACTCGTCGAAGAACAGCACACATGGCTTGGCGGCGCTTGCTCGTTCGAAAAGGTCCCGGACCTAATGACGGACTCAATCACGACCAGTCAGAGGTGGCGTACACGAAAAGGCTCACGGTCTTTTCACTGGCACCGATGTACTTGTTTAATACCTCCGGACCTTTGACACTGATAAAGTTGAGCCCGCATTCTTTGGCAACGGCAGAGGCCAGCAAAGTCTTCCCGCAACCGGGATAACCATACAGCAACAGGCTAATGTTACAGGATCAGTACAGAACACAAGGGTGGAGCAAGTTTCACACACCCCGACCGCAAGCGCAACGGTGATTGAGCGAAGATAGGACCATACTTCGTCGGCCACTCGAGAGTTTCTCGTAACACCCGTTTCGTCTCTTTCAGCCCTACATACAGAGTTGAGAGCAAAACTAATCGAAGAAAGGTTTCACATACCGCCGATATCCGACCAGGTTATGTCAGACTTCTGCATCTTCACTTCTCTCAATGAGAGCGGTACGAAGTCGACTTGGGCAGACTCAAAGTCTCTTTGTTGCAGAAGCGCCTTGGAAGTTGGGTCAGAACTTTGTCAACGCGAAACAAGTAGACTAACAGGTTGGCCACGAGTCGCTACTCTGACAGCTGCTTGATGCATGGCGCGAGCTACAAGATCCTGCAGATCGGTCGCTGAATAGCCTTCTGTCTGCGTAGCGATCAACGTGAAGTTGAGCGGCGACTCAGGATCCTCTTCCATGTCTTCGGAATCATCCAAACGATCGTTCACGATCTGCGATAGTATCTGCACGAAGACATGAGCTTTGAGTCCCATGGACAGAAGGGGTGACTTCGTACATCACGTCTTGCGTCTTTGTTCGGGGCCTTCACATGTATAGTTTCTCTGAAAACATGCTTGCTGTTCAAGAGAGGATGTAGAGCACTAGCCGATGGCGCGGTCGCTATCAAAATCACTCCGCGCGCGTTCGGCGCTTCCGACCGAGCAGACGAAGAGTAGAGGTACACGAATAACTCGACAATTTGCCGTGTCCGGAACGAGTCAGTTTGCTGTACCAGGAATCAACATGAAGTCAGATGTAAGGCGAGTGTTAATTGTACCTCCTCTTCTGCCTTCAATAGATGTTCTATATTATCCAAAATCAGGATGGCTGGCTTATGCCACGCTGCTTTGTCGAACCAGTATTTGAAGAGCGACTTGATAGTACTGATGGGCTTCTCAGCATATGGCGAGACATCGACGTAGTGGACGTCTAATCCTGCAATCAGCGCTAATGGACAGAAGTCTCATGAAGCCTCACAAGCATGAACCGACGTATGCGTCTGCAGTCGTTTGGCAACAGTTTGAACTATTGAGGTTTTGCCCGCTCCGGATCGTCCAGTCACGAGAAGGGAAGTCACTGCGAAGCCTTGTCAGCTTGGTCCAATAAAGAGAACGCCGAGTCGTTCTTACCACCGCGCACCGACTGTTTGGTAGATTGCAGGATCATCGTTTTCAAGCAGAATTCCACGCATTTTGAAAGAATGTCATCGACGCCAGCCAGAAAGTGGGTCTCCCTACGCGAGCTCAGCTTTGGATTCAACCTCTACAGAGATGAGACGCACGTATGACTTTCGATACCGTTCGTCATTAGGCCGACTTTGATAGCTCGTCGTTCAGTCTCTATATTGAGACTGATGATGTCCCATTCCTCGATATCCAATACCGCGGTAGGAAATACGATATGGCCAGGCGGGACACCATCCAGCTGGCCGATATATATCGTGCCCGGTGGACTGGGATTCTCTGGACTGGACATTTCGCCTGGCTTGAGTATCTTGGGCATCGGGTCCTTCTCACTGTCTCTTGGAACCGAAGTAGGATCAAAGGGAGGTGGAACTCGCTTCACTTGAGCCTTGACGAAAACGCCTTCGTCCAATGGTGATTCTGGAGGCAGCAGCTTCGCTAAAGCAGAAGGCGCCATGAATGCGATAAGTTCGGCATCGGAGTGTGTTGGAGGTGGATGAGAGAGAATACGCGAAGGAAAGACGCGGAGCGTGTGGGGTTCGGAAGACGACGATGGAGGTGGTGGGGGTGTGGCCTGAGATTGTGTACCATTACTACTAGAAAGAGGAGCAGCATTCGGTGGAAGCTTGGAGGAGCTTGCAATCGGTCGCTTGTGCAGCTTTGGTGCGATGCTGACTTCGGTGTTCGTGGTCAGAAGTAGGGCACCTTTGTTTTGAGGATCCAGAGACACTGTCGAGAGCGATGTCATGAGAATGCATTGAGACGTGGATGCTACAGCACGAACCTATCGTCAGCCTGACTCTTGTCCGACCAAGCACCCAGACGTCTATTTCCTGACCGACATTGGCCACGCGGACTTGCGACAGTAAGGTTGATTCGACGTGTGAGGCGTGTATTTCCTGCGACATGGTTCAGAAAACGTTGCTGTTTTTTCGTAGAGAATGACTGCTCACGATGATTTCCCAGTGATCGGAGGACACGGGCTCGGTGCCAATGGATGTAGCATAAGCCAAGTCGTGCAACAGGCCAATTTCCACCTGGCAGGTATGTGTCAGAGCGCGTCAACGACGTGTAACAGGACGCACCAGGTCTCCTTGCGTGAAGCCCAGTCCCATCGCGTATTGCGGGTCTATCTCGACCGTCCCTGTGCTTTCTCCAGCATCGCCGGCGTTGAAGTTGGCCAACGACGATGCGGAGGCCATGCCCGTCCATCCCACGTACGCCTCCCTCTTTTTGCGTCCGTCTGAGGGCACTAGCGAAAGGTGAACGCCGAGTCCTTGCGGTCGCTGGATCTGGTCAGCGGGAAGGAAAGACGTCCCAGGGATATGCAGCGTACGACTCCGCGTTCAAGAAGGGGCCCATATATCGATATCGGAAGGTTCACCAACGACGACCGGAGGGAGACAAAGTGGATGCGGGCCCGTCGAGGCATAGTGGAGGGTCGCTGCCAAGGAACGCCCGTTACTCGTCATTGAAAGCGATGAACGCCGGGTCAATCACATGTGCACGTCTCTGCCGGCGCCGTGGCAGCTGGCGGGGCGCCTTGTTTTTGGCGATCGAGCGCTAGCTCTGTAGATGATGGCAGGAAGGAGAGCGGCGGCGAAGCGGTACTTTGTTTTAAATTTGTTTTGGATTTCATATTTTATCCATACAAGAAGATACAGTAGTACGTAGGATGAGTAGTTATACATATTGCAAT
This sequence comes from Strobilurus orientalis, assembly GCA_019915145.1. NCBI lineage: Eukaryota > Fungi > Basidiomycota > Agaricomycetes > Agaricales > Physalacriaceae > Strobilurus > Strobilurus orientalis. The sequence goes on along the minus strand of JAHLML010000007.1, from coordinate 3,039,669 downwards.
AAGTAATGATAAGTATGGTTGAGAGAGGTATACATGGGAGCTTAGAAACTTATAGCGAGATCGTCGACTCTTCCGAGTCGGACTCGAAGGAAGGCAACAGCTCGAACAGGGCATCGGTCGAAACACCCGTCTTGCACGCCACGGCGCAGATGTAAACGCCCCAAGCCACGTCCAGGATTTCCCACAAACCCTCGTCGTGAATCTGCAGCGCAAACACATCCTTCCACAGGAAGTGTATTGAGCTGATGGACTGGAGAAGCTTGTGCTCTGTGTACGTCTCCGACAGTTCACGAGCAAACTTCAGCATGTCATCCTTCGATATTGACGGCAACGGCGAGCTGGTGCTGTGCGGGGTCGTGGGGAAGAACTTTGGCGGAGGTATTGGTGCACAGAGACTGGCAAAGAGCAGGTCCTGGCGGTGGGTATAGAGGTATTGAGATAATGCAGCATATGACTGGACGTGTGGGATGCAGAAGGGCTGCACTGGGAGATGGTCGGGGGGAAGCTGGTCTCCGGGAGGGGCGAGTCGAGGGAAATTGTGGCAATGTGCCTCGAGGACGATGCTGTGGACCGGGAAGAGTGTCACATTCTGGCAATTTGGGGCGTACGCCGCAAGGACGTGTGTGGGCCGCTCCTCCGAATGCGCGTCTGGGATTGTGATTTTCACGGACGGTGGAAGTGCACGGGCCTCGTTCGAGTCTACTATCGTGCGCGTCTGTGCGAGGGCACGGAAGAGAGGCACGCCATAGGTCCCAAACATGTCGCGAACATATGCAGGGGGCACGTCCATGTCGGGTAATGTCACGTCGGACTGTTTGAGCTCTGGACGATGCAGGTGGCGTGGAAGGATGACGGGAACGGTTGCCTCCTGCTTGGGAGCATTGTCCACCTTGCAGGAGAGGAACGTTTTCAGTTTGAGCGTGATGGGCTCCTCCGCCTTCTTCTGCCGCTGAAGCTTCAGCTGCTTGCGCTTGGTGGAGAGATTGCCGGGCGCGATGGTGGGATGCGCCTTGTAGGCGCTGTAGCGCCGCTGTACGCGGGTAGAGAAGTTGCGCCGGCGGAGAGGCTGGGAGTTTTCGTTGTCGAGCATGTTGGGAAGGAAAGTGCAGTGGTGGCCGATTGCACTCCTACTGCAGCCCTTTATATCCAATCCGCAAATGACGATTCGCGACAGATTGCTTTCCCGTTTAGCCAAATCCGGAAGGTGTCGGATTGCCGAAGGGCCAATTGATGAGTGGCTAGTTGTTGGGTTCCACCCTAATTCGGCTATTCCCTCCCAATTCATCCCATTCACCAATTGCTTTGGGGTCGCAAGTCATCCACGATCCTCGTGTTAACGCCACACACAAAGGGCGGATCAAAGTCGGCCCGACGTTACAATGGCGGTCTTTATGAGTGGAGATTCGCAGCCCTAGAAAAGTCAATAAAGGGCATGTACAAAGTCAACGAATGGAGCTTACAATGTTGAAAGAGTGGTGGCCGATATAGAGTACAATGGGATGGAAACTACGAGAATGAGCCAGAGACAAATGCCGAAGATATTGACTCACTGTACCTGGTCGCATTAGAACGACACACGACTCATGAGAGGGCATTGTGTGTCAATACGAATGACATGCCGAGTTGGCTAGGTGCGCTACCAGTAAAATCAGCGGAAACTCGATGAGCCATGTTGCAGCATGTTGCCTCCGTTTGGTTGGATTCCATGGAATGGTACATTTTGGAAGGAGCGCTAGTGATAAGCTTAGCAAGAAGTTGAGTGTGGAGGGATGAGCACTGTAACGAAGGGATACACGAGAGGAGACGTACAACAATTCAGTGCGTCCCCACTGTCGAATGACCCGTGTAATGTCAAGTTAGGGTGTGACAGTCCAGATTTGAGTCGGGAGCTAGCGGGAGCTTCGTTAAATATTCAAAGAGCTTGATCAAGATTGAATGGCATCGTCAACTTCAAGTTGAAGATCGAGATACAGATTTCACTGGAACGCTCGCTAGCAGGCTATCTTGCGACCTTATTTCTGAAGAGCGCAGAAAGTTGTTAATCTCGGAATTTGACACGAGTTCACACGTCTCATGAGACGTGTATGCGTTCTGGGATACAGTGTAGGTTCAGCGACAAAGTCGAAGTGATCCCGAGGCACGCACCAGACTGGGTTGACAAACGTCTTCCAGGGCTTTCCGAGCGACGGAAGCTTCAGGATATCCTCCTCGTACCTTGGAGATGATTCGAGCCAGAGAGAATATATCACATAGCGATTGGCCACATGGCCCACAGGTCACCAAGCCAAAGATAACATTTGGTTGTCTAGCACTCCGTCTAGAATGCCATTTCAAACAGAGAGTCGCCCGTTGCTTGTGGGGAGTAGGCTTTGTCGTGGTGGTAGACATTCAACAAAGAACGACTTCAACAAGGGAACAAAGGAATGATGCCGTTAGATAGGCCGGCTTGTGCGGGCCGGCTCCGAACATCACATGTCACAGTACTGTGGCGGTCAAAATTCAAGATCATCGAGAGATATGAGCCGCGGGCAATGTTGAGACGCTCGTTGTATGAAGATATAGGATGCGTGTGTGAGTAATTACACAGACTCGCTGCGTTCATTGTTGAAGAAGCTTGACCAAACATAGTACGGACGCTAGTACTACACTGCATCGTAATTCGTTACTTGCATATATAATTTCATGGCAACATAACGCGGTGTATACTTGGTATAGTAGGGCTAGTGCATCATCTCAGATACGTGAATCGCTAGAGCTAGAGCTACGTCTTGCCATGGTGGTTGCGAGAATAAGATGAAGCTGGAGATGTCCATTGAAACTTGAGAAAGTACAGTATCGTTCAGAGGAATCATAGATATATAATGCTTAGTAAAGGGCAGCAGCAATGGCACCTACGACGCCGGCAAAGTAGAACGACGACGACAGGGATCTGGCGCCGTCAGTGGTGGAGGAAGAAGTGGACGAGCTAGAGGAAGAGGTAGCCGTTGACGATCCCGAAGAGCTAGAAGAGCCAGTGGAGGTCGTCGCCGCAGTCGTCGTGGTCGCCTCGGATCTGTACACGATGCAATTCAATGGGCCGGTGAACAACGCTAGCTCAATTCACGTACGCAGCAGTGGTCGACTCGGCACTAGTGTCGGTCGTGCCGAAGCTATATGACACCGAAGAGCTCAAGCAGCTGAAGAACAGAAACTCTCAAGATTTGGCTGACAATAAAAAGCGCAGTATACGTACCTGGTATCAGTGTTGTTCGCAACCGTGACCTGGCCAGAGTATGCGATGGTACCAGTGCTGTCTTTACAGCTGAGGGTGCTGTAGGGTAGCCGATGGGTAAACAAATCATTCTCGAAGCCAACGAGTGAACATACATGCTGGTGCCATAGGCCAGGTCCACAACCCAAGTGACCTCGGTGGCCGATGTTGAATTAAAAGAAACATACTGTAGATTGATTAGTACCTCCTTCTTGAGGAGCAAAGGGCATGCATACAGCGGTACCAGACACCTCCCCACCTGCGAGAGGGGGTCAGCTTCATTCCGAGTTTAGCGCGGAACCAGCAACATACCGGGAAGGACGTCGACATAGTATGGCGCGGTTCCGCCGCTCCATTGGAGGAGCTCAGGCTCTGTATAATATTTCACCTCAGCTCGGTTGTTGGGTGGGCGTAGAAGTTTTCCCTACCACAGACAGTGACACCCGACCTACACAAATTCGTCACAAATCAACGAGCGCCATTGAATGAACTTTGCTCACGGAGTGTTGATTGTCAGAGCGACGAGGCCAGGAATGGAGGACACAAGGGCGGCAAAGCCAACTGCAAGCTTCATGGTTGAGAGAAGAGTCAAAGGCGAAGTATCGGCACGGAGGCGCTCAAGGTTTTATAGGACCTGCAGCGCAGCAGGGCGTCACGGATAAAAGGTACGCCCACCTAAAAATCGGGCAGGAAACCCAGGCTAGGCGCTACTAGAGGCTATTTGAAGGATATTCAGTGTCGGGGATGTAGCGTCGCGAGATAGAGCCCATTATGGACGAGGAGCCCGCAAAGTCTAGTGTTACATAGTTGGTTCGCATGTCTTCTTGGTCTGAACAGAGGAAAGTTAAAAATGAGGGAACTTTGAGCGACGCTAGTGACTCTGAGGACTCAGGAGACGCGCAGCGAATGATGATGCGCAGCATGTCGATCTGGACAAACCCATAACGTTCCTTTCAACGGCATGGTTTATAGGTCGAGCGAGGAGATGTAGACGAGGAAGCTATGCAGGACGGGGATGATTATGTGAAGCGCAAACTTCAACTCAGTCGAGTTGGCTGATTGAACTTGGATGGTTGAATCAGAACAAGATCTAGAGACAAGAACTTCAAGTGCAAATTGGGCATGGATCTGACGTCACAGGTAAGCTTTCTCTCTGGAAGACTGTTGTACGGCTGTCATAACTGGTACTTACGAGTAGGCTCTGAGAGATACATGGTTATATATATAACAATGCGGAAGTTGAACTACATAGGAACCATCTACTGGTCATACACCACCCGTCCAGCAACCCACGCATAAGGATAATTGTGTTGGTAGAAGTTACGCACAGTTCGTCTGCACAAACGAGGTAAGGTGGCATACGAAGCACCCAACTGTAGTATAAATGAGACCACATATAAGGCGAGAAAGGGAGGGGGGAGAGACGTACCACGACCTGATGCTTAGTATCGAAGAAGTCCTCCGAATATCCGGTGAAGAGCTTAGTGGGGACTAATCCATCGTGGCCATCGAACACGGTGGATGTCCATTCCCAAACACCGCCGTTTGACCCACGGCCGTCTTTGCCTAGGCCTATAGTAGCACTGCGAAGGTTGTGTTCAGTCTCAGCGCATTGAAGAACGGTCGTAACGACTTACGGAACAGGATGCCAATTTCTGAACCCAACGTTTGCGCCGCCCTCATAACTAACATCGTACGTATCCAACAAAAGCCTCAATTCTGGTTCGGTCGGTAGCCGGCCACCCATCGACTTGGCATAGATTTGTAGATCGTCATACGCAGTGAGAACCGGCCAGTTCTTTGCAACTGTCATCGGTACAGGACCGTACATCGTCTTGACCTTGAACAGCGAATCAGAACCATCCACAAGAATAACATGAGGTGAAGACAAACTCACTTCGTCCTCATTCTCCCAAGATCTCGGCATGGACACAAGTCCCTTGCCCTTTCCGTGCATAAAAGCCAAGAACTGTCCATTCGTCACAGGCCGCCACTCCGCTCTAAAAGCGCCCACATGTACACTCCTCCGAGGGCTTTCGTTATCCCAGCCGAATTCGTGGTCATCGACGTCGTTTTCGTACTCGGGATCAAAGTCATCTCCTTCGGAATCGTCGTGACCCACGACGAGCGTCGCTGGGCCGACTGTTACCGAGGAACTGGCGGGTAGAGGGGTGTTGTTCCATTGCTGACTGAGGAGCTCCCATGGGGGTACAGCGAATCCTGGGGGAGGGAGAGTGCCCGTGCCGGCGCGTTGGATGAGCATGTAGAGTAGCGTCTACAAGCCAAGAGTTAGTAAGACAAGTTGCTCGAAAATCGGGAAGGTTATACAAACCTCGACGTGGAAACCTTCGTGCTCGAGCGTCATTAACAGTGTGCGCGCGATGTTGCGCGTCAAACGCCGGTCACCGCTTTGCAGTTCCTCGTACAGGCGCACAAGCCTAGCGCGGACACCATCTCTGAAGCTCATGATGGTCTCCAGAACAGGCCAGTCTTCGTCTTTCTCTGGGACATCAGAGTGATTCTGAAATATGGTGATTAGTTTGAAAAATTCTGGATCGAGGGAAAGACGAACATGACAATGGTCCGGGTCGTCTACGTGGGGGTCGATTCCTCGCTGAGATCGAAAGTTAGCATCAACCAGTGTACCGAAGGTATTGAGCCACCAACCTCGAAGATATTCCAGAAATGTTTCGGTTCCGTAGGTTCGCCGCCCACAGCCTTGGAGAGCAGCATGTCCAGGAAACTGTAGCACCCAACGATGAGAACGGGAGTCATTCGTGCCAATGAACAAACGATACACACGTTGGGATGTGGCCAATGTAGAAGAGGCACTTGTGTCGCAAATCGATAGGTTTCTGGTGTAACATGTCCTGGGGTATCATCTTCAAGGTCACCAAGTCCCATATCTTCCATAGCGTGCGCCATTCATCTAGGGTTGGTATATTGGCCGGATGGAGACAGTTCGCAGTAGGGGTAGCGGAAAGGTAGGTGATGGACCGGACGGGAGGGAAGACAACCTCGGGCTCTTCGACGATGTAGGCGAAGCACTTGGTGGCGGCGTCGACTTTGCCAATGATGGGTCGAAGCCCGGCGACAGCAAACGCTGTCAAATGGGCGGCTGGAGCATCGAAGAAATCCTGGAACGAATTAGCGGTGAAATTGAAAGACGACGAGAGTGCTCACCAAGTCAGACGTGAAGTCGAAGTCGACCTTTGGAGACGTAGAGAATTGGACAGGGTCAAGAGAACCGTCACCGGCGACTGCATCCTCTGTGAAGCACATACCAAGCATTCTCCGACCGGCATGCTTGGAGAATACGCCTCTCAATAGCTGGCCTGACACATCTGACGATTGGAGATGAATCCAAGTGGTGGGCCTGGGGAGTGTCGGTCTCCTCAGAGCGAGGGAGGATGTCGAGCTGGAAGCAGAGGACGAAGATGACGGCCGCGAATCGTCAGAGTCCGAGTCATCGCTGGTATGGGAATGGATAGCGGGAAGCGCTTTGGACAAAGTGGAGAGCATCTTGAGAGAGAAGTGGGTGGAGGAGATCACACAGATGCAGAAGAGGGGAAAATCTGGGGCATTTTATAGCAGATGATACGTACAAATTCCGATAGAAATTGTACACAAACTTGACAAAATGAACACCTGCTTATCCGCAAAATTGGGCCCCTTGAACGTGTCAAGCCGTCTATCAACAACCTCGCCGTCCAAGAATTCGGAATTCGCGATAAATAAAAGTTAAGCCAAGTCCTGTGGCCTCTATCCCGTCACTATAAAGGCCACAACGCGCGCAAAGAAGGGTGCCGAGACAACATAGGCGTTTCAGGGTATACAGAAGCGATAAATGGAGAGAACACGAGGGAAGAAGACGAGCGTGTCGCTATATGATAGGTCGATAGATCCGGCTCAAGTGGCACGCGGTGACAGGGGGCCTTCAGTGCCGACGATAGCCACGGGCAGGGTGCTGCGAGGGTGGATGAGATTGAGTAAATCGCTGGCCAAGGGTGCCGCTAGAACATTCCCCAGGGAAAGAGGGTACAACGATAGCGTCCAGGTGATGTGGTGGTGGTGAGGTAAAGGGTGTCCATCTGGTGTTCATTGACCTCGGGGGTGTCGACGATGTGCTTGAAGGAGATCATGTAGCGGTGGGGGCTCTGGAGGCAGAAGCATTACGAAAAACCTGGAGATTGAAGAGACCGGAGTGTGGCTAAATAATGGCCGCACTGCGTACGATGCACGAGAGGACGATGGGGAGGAGGACGAGGGGGGGTGGAGAGGATTGAGTGCGTGGCAGCGAGCAGAGGGAAAAGCAAACAGGCAGGCGTGCATTTGATCTATATACTGCCTGAGCGATGGCGTGCTTGACGCGCTCGATGGCGTGCTTGTGCTCCTTATCACATGTTAAGGCTTTACTGTCTCCGGGCACCGGGCCGACTTCCCGAGTCTACATTGTCTCTACGACTTGCTCGCTCTGGATGTTCATGTATTTCTGTGTGTACGATACTCTTGTGGCCCTCTTAATTAGTCTGAGTAAGTATAACTTACTACTACTAACTACACAGTAGAAGCAATTGGGCGCATGGGGGCAGCCGATCGAGTTGACTCCACGTGGCGACTCTCTCCCTTTACCACCATGTTGCGGATTCAGCCAAAATGCCTGATATGCGTTGGATCATGTATTCACTCCAAAGATACAGAAACCTAGTGGCAAAAGACGGTGCGCCTCGTGTCTCTCGTCTCAACTCCGCTTCTCAAACCAGTATTTTGCGCCACAGCCCACTCGCCTTTCAAATTTCAGACCCTGCGTCCACCCGCCATCTCCTTCCTTAAACAGTCATTTACCGCTTGTGCAGGGTCAGACTGGTCTGACCCGTATCCAACGGTTTCTTCAGATGCGGCAAGACCACCAGTTACCTAGTGGCCTGCGCATTGACCATCGCCTAATCCAGCCAATGCAGGACTTTGCCCATCACGTGTGTGTTTGCTCAAAAAGCGCGCCTGGACACTCTGGAATTATCATCTACGACCTCCATCGACCGTGCTCCAATCACGCGAACTATCGAACAAGATCAACCCACGAACTCTCCTCTACCGTCCAACCGTTTACCTACTGTACCGGTCGCGACTACCGGTGACTCCAGCACTTAACAACGACAATACCCTGACTCTTCCCTGTGCACCTTCGCCAAGCATGAACATGAATGACCTGCGTGAAATCGGTGTGTCCCCGTCTCTCGTATCATTATCTTTCCGCTATTCCTCGTGCTTTCCTGTGCTAACGTCTGCGCTTCCTTAGACATACAAGCCGTCTTTCCGAATCGTTCCACGCGATGTCACTTCATGGCCTCCTCTCTAGGAGGGCTACCTGAGCAGGCGATTATGGACTACTACAGGGAGGATTTGGCGAGTTGCTTTAATTGGAAGGTGGAAGTTGGCACTAATACTACCGGCCCAATAGGACATACACGAGGAGTGTGAGGCAGCTATTCGAGACGGGCAGCCCTTTCCCGATTATGACTCTGATGATACCGTACGTGTTTACGCTGGTAGTTTTCCGTCCCCTCTTGCTGACGGTGGTGCGGTGTATGTAGGCGAGCGACGGCGCTCACTCACTCCGGACCCTTGTCGAGGATCTTCAGGACATGCGTGTGCGTGTGTATGGCGATGACCAGGAGCCTTATCATCGCGAAGAGACCGAGCCAAGTACGAAGAAGGACCTTGTTCCAGTGCCTACATCTGCGGCTTTCTACACCGATACGGTCTCCCACCCTATTACGCTCCCAGTTCCTCGCACTTCTTTTCTTCCTCACGCACCGTACTTGCCTGTACCGTCACATCCAATGCAGCCAAATTGGTTTGTGGAGCTGGAATATTTTGCTACGCCAACTGTCGTGGAGTCGCTGGACGATACGGAGGATCTCGACATAAAGGCAATTGATGATTCAATTGAAGACGTTCGCCGCCGCGACCTCGAGGAAGACATCGCTCGTGCTCAATCGACTGCCTCGGATCTGCGTGCCGAACGCGATTGGCTTCTCGCACGTCTCACCGAGCTTACTGCACAGCGATCGGACATTGTCGCAGACATCTCATCCGTTCAAGAATCCACACGACACCTCGCAGTCTCCAAAGCCCTCGCTCTCAAATCTCTTTACACGACTCACCATGCCTCGTCGAATACCCTCCGCCTCGTATTGTGGCACTGGTACGTTCAGCTCTTCGAGATGCAGCAGGCCTGCCTCGCCCACATGCACGCGCAAATGCGCCAGATGATCAGCGATGGCTTGTTCGTCGATTGGCGGAGGGCGGAAATTGTTGCGACCTCCAGGAGGATCGCTGTCAGGGAGGGGGAGGTATGGGCCCTCGAGTGGAGAATGTGGGAGCTCTGTCGGGAGAGGGACAGAGTGTATGCGAGAAGTGAGGAGGAGAGGAAGAAGAGAGGTAAGGGCAAGAGAGCTTGGGCTCGAGACGCCAGGTGTGTTGGGCCTCTCCGGGACGAGATCAACGAGGCCAAACTGGTGGTCAGCAAACTGAGAGTGCAGGCATCTCAGGGAAGCACCGAGCGCTATCTCCGCACGTTGTTCGACACGCGTCTCCGGTCACGTCGCGCTCTCAAGGACAAACTCAAAGAAGCGGAAGATTTGTGCGCGGAATATAGAGATATGTACCACGGCAATCAGATAAAGTATGGATATGATCTGAAGGACATGGCACAGATGGAGAAGGAGGTCAAGGAGATGGATGAGACTTGGCGCGCACTCATGAAGGAGAAAGAGGAGGTATTGGAGAAGGTCAAGGCGATACAGGGATCGACGACGCCTGCCACATCGACCACACCCGTTACTGGATCTTCCTCCATTGCTTCGTCTTCATCCTCAACCATGCCCACTGGTTCTTCGTCAACTGCATCACCATCCACACCCGCGGATCGGAATGCTTCCATGAAACGTCTGGTCGAATCGCGCAACATGCTTGAAGGCATGTTGCCTTATGACCTCGTGACGCTGAAGAAGGAGGTGGAGACCGTGAAGGCGAAGGTTGAAGTGGCCAGGCGAAAGGTGTATTTTGGCGGACAGTAACTTTTTGATTGCGAAAGGAACCTGTAACTGAACCAGTTATGAGTAGTATGTATGTAGGATGGGAACAACTGTATGACATTGGTCCATGTTATTTTATCTCTGCAACCAGTCATGTATGTTCGGACTCCTCGTCCTCTATACTTATGTGGTCTAGAAAGTTGAACGGGCTCCCGGCAACCTCAGACAACCTGTATGGCGCCACAACCCAGAATTTGAAATGACATACGGTGAGGGTCGGACTCGCTCTCGCTCTCGCCGTAGTAATCATTATCGTTCGTCCAGCGTTCGCCCAAGATCAAGTTTACAGGGCTACGAAGTATATATATAATCATGTCTCTACGTTTACTCCACTGCCCCTCAAACGCCTTTCGATCTGAGACCTCATGGCTGCCGACAAAGTTCTGTCTGTTCCAATACTGGAGCAGACCAATCCTGTCTACGATATCATTCTTTCTGGTGGTTTCATCATCAGAGGACGCTTGGACCCCAATATACTTCGGGATGCTTTGACGGAGTTGGTCAACCGCTGGCGTATCCTGGGGTCGCGCGTGGCGCATAATAGCAAGGTGAACCTTCACACACTCGACGACGACGCGGGGGGCTGACACTCATCCATAGGGCCTCTCTGAGCTACGCTTGCCTGATACCTTCTCAGATGCCCGCCCTCCTTTCGTCTTCACCACTCAGGAATCTCCCATTCCCTATCCAGCCATGCCATCGCGCGAAGTCCTCATCACCACCGCGTTTGCAGAAACACTCGACTTCTTCCGTACCCCCGACACGCCACGCATAGTCGCAGACCTCCTCAAGCTGGAAGACTCGCCGATGCTCCATGTTCACATCCATCGCTTCTCAGACGTCACCTGCGTGGGTTTCCATCTCCCCCATCTCTTTTGCGACGTTCCCGGCATGGGCATAATTCTTCGCGCCTGGTGTTCACTCGTGTCAGCGTCGAATGATATGGAGAGCGTCGAGTTGCCTCCGCTAATCGAAGGAGACCCGCTGGAAGACTTTGGGAAGCCCTATCCTACCACTAAGGCTGGTCTTGAGGCCTTCAAGAGGAGAATGCTGTCGACCCATACTATACTGGGCAGGCTGGACACGTTGAAGTACTATGGGGGAATGACGCTGGATCTCATGACGCATAAGGAAGAGTGCCGAATGGTGTTCATTCCCCAGAGGGTCGTCAAGAGGATGAAGGAAGAGACGATGTCAAGTCTGACAGAGAAAGATAAAGGGAAGTTCGTGAGCGAGAACGACATAGTCACGGCGCTCCTGACCAAGGTTCGTACCGTCGCTGAATTTGTGTTGAGCAGACGACTGAGAGGGAATTTCTTCAGATACATATCTACAATCGGGATAGCCCTGTCCAACCACTCACCCTCGCATTCACAGCCAATCTCCGTGGTCAAGTTCCCACCCTTCCTCCCTCCACCTCCGAGTCCTCGCTTACTCCAGTCTACATTCGCAACGCCCTTACACCACTAGTCGCCCCAGCCCTGCCCGTTTCTGACTTCCGCCAAATGCCTGTCTCGCGCATAGCTCTCTACGTCCGTGAGACGATTAATGCCCAGCGTACAGTGGAGCAGCTGTCCATGTCCGTGACATCCTACCGCGAGATGGCGCGGTTGAAGAAGTTACCCGTGTTCAACGATGCGGACGGGACCAGCTTTTTCGTGACGAGCTGGGTAGCGGCGAAGTGGAGTGAGCTGGACTTCAGTGGGGCGGTGGTTTCTGGGGAGACTGAGAAGGAGGATGCTATGGCAGGTCGTGTGATATTCACTGGCGGTACGGCAATGAATCCGACTTTTGGATCGTCGGGTCAGTGTAGGTGGTCAGTCATCATGAGCAAGGTCGCGGGAGATGATAGCGGAGAGGCAGGGTACTGGTGTCAAGTGGGTGCTAGGTTGTCTGCGTGGCCGGAGATTGAGAAGTTTGTCGCATCCTGGTCAAAATAATACCATTCAGGTCGTTTGCGTATCACCATGAATATGGGTTAGAGACTACTTTGAGCAAGTGAGCACAAATACTGGTCAGCGGCATACTCCATTGATCGGGCTCGCAGTAACTTGTTGAATTAGAAGACGATGACCAAAGCAAAGGAACTGCTTCGACATGAGCCAACCGGGAGGGAGGTTCGTAATATCGATCACGGTAAGATCAGGCTTCGTCCCCGCCAGCAATGTTCGTCGAGGAAAAGATAAGTGTGTGGTCTGGGAATGCAATGTTCCTACAAAGTGGAAATCGCGGCTTATGATGCACGTTCTCTCCAAAGTGAGGTCACAACTCTTGGCAAGATCTCCTGGGTATAGGATAGAAATGATGATTATGAAGTATCCAAGAAGAATCTCCAAAGACCGAACATGATGTTCGCGATGAGGCCAATGACAAGACCCAGTTGCGTCGCCCTGGAGAAAATGACGCTCTCCGGTGGTTCATAGTCAGTGCCATCCTCCCAGAAGACAGGCGGGGCGGGTTTTCGGATGAAGAAGAAAGGCAGGATGGGAAAGAAGAAGCCAATTACGAGACCTTGGATGATAGAAGAATTGGCGTTGGAAGACTGGGATAGTGAGGCTGTGCCGGCATTATCCATAGAGTCGATCCATTGCTCTTCTAGTGCTCGTGCATGTTCATCGTCTAGATCATCGTTAATAGACGAAGTCGAAAGAGAAGCAAGATCTTACATTCTTCTTCTGTCTCAAAATGCTGCTCATCAAGGAAATTCGTGGACGATTGACTGTGAAACTGACGCCGAAAGTTGGCGATGTCTGCTTCTGAGAAACCAACAGAAACTAAACGGTCGAAACCTCGTGCGGGTTGCATCTGAGTCGCCTGTTGGAGTATAAGCTGGGAATGGATAAGCAATGAGAAGATCGTTGACCTGTAAGCCCTCGTCATCTTCCCCTTCACCTTCATCAATCTTGGCGCCGACAGAGCAGTGCAACCACGTCGTCGTTGTCGCTGCTATACGCGCCTCTTGCGCTTCATCTTCCATGCTGTTCGCAACCTTTTTCGATCTTCCTTCCTGCGTATCCAGCCAAGAGAAAATAGGAATTGCATCGGTCAGAAGCCGCCCAGAGTGAATGAGGCGAAGTTTGCGATCCTGCAAGTCGGTCCTCTCGGTGCGAATCTGCCACGTTGTCAATCCCCACAGCGCCAGATGCAGGCGTAAACCGTACCATATTCTTCACATCCCTGACCGTGTTCTGCTTCTCGATAGCGAGATGCAGGTCAGGCAGACCCTCTGTGAACCGGATGACAAGCTGTCGAGTGGTGGGCTCATTGGCGGTATCGCAGCTGCCAGACGCCTCATCCGCTACGCCGTCCGCGGGCTCTACCGCGCGTCGTTTTCCTTTGGCTTTCTCGCTGAGGAGGGTCATATTCGTGTTGGACGTTGGTGGTGAGAGTCAGGATAGCTATAATCGAGTATTGCTTCCGCTTGGCCGTGGGGGCTGTCCCCTTTCGGGTCTTCCGGACCGACGATCGCGACGAGATTCCTCTCTCTGTCTCTGAGTTTCTCACGAACTTCTCGCCTGCTTTCGCGCAGCTCCGTCAAATTTGCAGGCTCTCAGCTGCAAGGGACAGCCGGAATAAAATAACCCGACGTCAAAAGTACCTACTTTTTGTACAATGCATTTTGACACCAGTGCCCATCTCTATGGCGAGTGGGAGACCATAGCCACTCTCCATGGTGAGAACGATACGTCTGACGTCGCGGATGTCCGCAAATAATGGATAAATAATGGAGTCAACAGCGGAGGTAATATAGTAAGTTAGTCCAAACGAGATAGAGAAGGTGCGTGACACTGATATGGCAAAGCGTCAACATCCTCAACCCCCGCTTTTCAGACTGAAGCCTGAGCTGGTGCGATGCTTTCAATCCATTCCTCCAAATCCTTGTTCACCTCTTCGGGTTTCTGCATCATCACCCAATGCCCAGCGTCATAGTCTTGGAAAGTATGATTCGCCGCGTATCCAAAGAGCGATGCACGCTGGGTTGCAGGCACGGCAACATAGTCGCGTGAAGCACCCCCAAAAAAGACCGGCTTGGTAATATTGTACGCGGACAGCGGGATATCTATGCAGGACGGTTACCGGAGCTGAAGTCAACAGTCAGAGCATACAGCGTACCCTGATTATCATCAATGAGGACGTTGTACCTCATCGCTCTGTAAACATTGAGGGAAGCGGTGACGCCTGACGAGACGAATGCCGCCTTGCTGATGTCGTATTCCTAAACGCATTCGTGAGCAAGCGTGCATAGAAGGGATTTGGAGTGGCCAACCTGCTGGGACAGGAACGTCTCTGTCTTCGACCCACTCTCAAGCCATGCTTGCAGAGCACCGTGCGGCGTGAAATTGGTTATGAACAATCTTGTGTCCGAGGCAAAGACGAGCGTCCAGAGGGAATCGGGGTTGGCTTGAATGATCTCAGTTGCGGTGGCTTGCGAGAAGAAATCCCAGTAACCCCATTCGTCGTAGCCCATGATAGCTTCTGACTGGGTGGAGAGGTGGGTAAATGCAATGAACAGGTTGAAGGAGACGTCCTGAGTTACCTGTGCAGAAAGCTCTGGATACGGCGGCATGGAAGGAGTCTGATATCCGACGGCGTAGAAGGCAAAAGCAAGGAAGCGGTCTTCGTAAAGATTCGCCAGACGACTCGCCACTTGTGATCCCCTTGAGATGCAGACAGTCAGCATCGAATTCACCAGCATACTTGAGCACTAACCAGTCATGCCCAATGAGAATGGCATCCTCAACTTGTTCATGGTCCAGGATGTCGACGACATCTTGGGCAAGAAGACTGGGTTTATAGGCCTCGGTCTCTAGAGGCTTGGCCGTGCCGCCGAATCCCAGCATGTCCGGAACGATGAGCCCGAATCCGCGAGTGGAAAAGTAGTCAATCTGGAACCGCCAGTCGTACGCGGTGCTGGGAAAGCCGTGGAGGAATACGAGGTAGGGCTTGTCCGCCTCGCGAGGTGGCGTGGAGTAATAGTGATAACTCAGTCCACGCGAGACGTTGAAGTCTTTGGGCGTGAGTGCGTCTAGTCCATGTAAGACTGAAGACGCGACACTGATGCCCAAAAGGACGCTGCATGAGATGAGGCGCAAGAGAAACATCATCGAAGGCAGTGTCTAACGAAGTGACGATGAATCTTTTATAATGTATTTTTTCTCACCTCAGATGAACACATACATACTCGTTCCTCGCTGGCCTCGGCTTTCCGAGCCTTAGTCACTGGTTTGTTATTAAGTAATGAGGAAGTGATGATGAACTTTTAATAATGTTATTTTCCTCACCTCAGAGGAACACATACTCGTTCCCCGCTGGCATCGGCTTTCCAAGCCTTAGTCACTGGTCTGTTAATAATGAGGAAGTGAAGCTCAGGGCGTCATGATTGGTGGCTCGCGCCGTGGTCCGTGGTCACAGTAACGGGCAAGTAGTAGGACCTGGTCCTTTGCATTGATAATCAGGATACCGGCGTACGTTAACTTGAACAGTCAGATACAGTGATTGAGCCTGAGGAGCAAGGGCAGACTTGATACCGGTCTGAATATCGAACCTGGCCTGTTGTGCTCGCGTGTGGAAACGGCTTGCTAAGAGCTAGAAAGCTGCTGGCATTCAACGTGATTGTAGTTGGCAAAGCCAAATATCATCCAAGAATCACCAGACCAACTATGATTGGAGACCAAGGGAAGCCTGAACCTTCCGCGCTACACTCATCATGGATTCATTCCAGCTCTCCCCGTTGTTATCCTTGTCCGCAACTAATGCATACGGGACGCCGCTGTCTCCCCCCGTGCTAACGCCCGGCACCAGAGGCAGCTCGGCTAGGACATCGACACCCAAGCGCCCAGCAGCCGCGCGAAATCCATCCGGAGGTCCAAATAGGTAGTGTGGCGTAGAACAATTCTTGCAAACGAAATGCGATTGATTGAGAACTATGCCCGAGATGGGCACGTTGACTTTGCGGAACATCGCGACGCCTTTGTTGACGTCGGTGAGAGCTACGTCTTGGGGCGTTGATACAATAACCGAGCCTGGGAGAGACATGAGCATAGGCATAAGAGGGTCCAAGAATGTATGCACCATCAACATTTACGAGCTGTCCTAGTGTCAATTGAACATCACCGGTACCGGGAGGCATGTCTAGGACGAGAACATCCAGTCCGCCCCAATCTACGTCGAAGAGCAGCTGTTGAACGGCTTTCTGTACCATCAGGCCACGCCAGACAATAGCTGTGTCTGGTTTGTTGGGGACAAGGTAGCCCATTGACATGGTAGGAAGACCATGATTCGTGATAGGGAGTAGGGCGCCACCTAGATTGGTGTTATCGGGAGTGAAGGGAATCAGAGTATTTGCATACTGTCTGTGAGATGCGGTTCTGGGCTATGCGCCAAGCCCATGAGCGTAGGCACGGATGGTCCAAAGATATCCAAATCCAATATCCCGACGCGTAAACGTAGCTTTGCGAGAGAAAACGCGAGATTGACTGCATTTAAGAGTGAGTAGGAGGTGTAGCGAGTGGATGGCACCGAGCACATACCAGCCACTGTACTCTTGCCTACTCCGCCTTTTCCGCTTGCTACAGCCAGGACCTTATTGACATTGGGAATACCGCGTTTGCCTGGGAGAGAACGTCGCGGCATTTCGGGAGGGGCGGGACGTCTGGGAAGGCCCTTCAAAATCAGACACACTGCATGAACAGGGCGCGGTCTGCCTCACTAGTGGGTTTTCATGGAGGGCGCAGGCCGTACGGCTGAACTGTCTCCGCGTGAGTTGTAGCATGATGGTGGTCGAGCGGCAAGAGTGACTGTTGACCGTTATTTACGTGCCTTCCTCAACTTTGACTCCGACTACGAGATGGCAAGATTTGACAATCCACCGCGCCGGCAATCATTCGTCTTCCCAAGAAATCACGCGTAGACCAGGTCTAAAGTATGCACATTGCTCGGCGATGACTGAAGACCCCGACCTTTCTATTCGCTTGATCTTACCTTTCAATCAGACCACTGACCAGGCGCTGTCAGTGGCGACAATGTCAGCATCACGAAGATTCTACTCTTTGTCACTCTATCCGAGGCCGAAGGAGGCCGCTGAATGAGCCACACACCATAAGACTCTGGCTGCTCCGTCCTCCAAGTTGTGTCTTCGAGAATGTTTGCCCTTCGCCTCGTCTTGTCTATTGTCGTTCTCTTGGGTCTCAACCACGCGTCTTCCATCTCGCACGGGCTAGACGCGCTCTCACAGAAAGACTTCAATGTCTCGCGAGGATTGAACTACCACTATTACTCCACGCCACCTCGTGATGCTGACAAGCCCTACCTCATCTTCCTACACGGTTGGCCGAGCAGCGCGTACGATTGGCGGTACCAGATCGACTACTTCTCTACTCGCGGATTCGGGATCATCGTCCCGGACATGTTGGGCTACGGCGGTACAGCCAAACCTCTGGAGGCAGAGGCCTACAAGAGTAGTCTGCTTACCAGGGATATTGTCGACATACTGGAACATGAACAGGTCCAGGATGTCATCGCCGTCGGACATGACTGGTTAGTTCCCTACTGACGTTTGACTGAATTCTGGATCGACGCTGAACTATCTGCAGGGGATCCAAAGTGGCTGGTCGCCTCGCGAACTACTACGAAGATCGCTTCCTCGGTTTTGCTCTATACGCCGTCGGATACCTCCTCCCCGGTCCCTTCGTATACCAGGAATTTGAGGCCCAGGTAAATTCCTAGTCCATGTACTTATCCTCTTCACCCTATTCACATGTATACGCCTTTTCTTCTAGTCCAAAGCTGCGGTAGGCTATGACGAGTGGGGCTACTGGGACTTCCTCTCAAGCGACAATGCGACCGAGATAATCCAAGCCAACCCCAATTCCCTCTGGTCGCTTTTGTTCTCCCTGGACCCAAGATTGTCAATCCCGCATTTCTCGCCGCATGGTGGTCTGCAAGCATGGCTTGAAGCTGGTTCGGAGACAGAAACCTTCTTATCCAAAAAGGTTACTCATACTCAATTCGAATTAAATAACTTGCACACATTCGCTGACTTGTCGTGGCACACCAGGAATATGACACTAGCCAGAAGGAGTACCTCTCGTCAGGCATCACTGCCACTCTCAACTGGTACAGAACCATGACGTCCGACATCGAGTCTCTTGACAGCCAGAGTGCGTGGAATTCTGCGTTTATTTGGTCTTCTTTTTCTGACCAGGACCTGGCCACACAGGCATACCTCTCTCCGCATACAATCTCACCAAGCCGATCTTCTACGGAGGCGGCTCGCGGGATTATGTTTGTGTACCTGCGACACAGCGTGCAACACTCTTTGGATACGTCGCAAACTACACCTTCCAAGATTACGACGCGGGTCATTGGTTGATTTTACAAAAGCCGCAGGAGGTGAACAGGGACTTGCTGGAGTGGATTGAGGGTATCCTCGAGGATTGAGAGAGTCGAGCTCGAGGTGTTGCATGAATTCAGATTTACATACAATCCCGTTCGTAGGCTGTCATGATTCCCTACATGGTACTAATAGTCACGGTACTGTTGATGTACAGAGCTATAAATTATAGTATAAAGATGGTTTATAATGAACTCCAGCAAATTCTTCATCGTACGAGATCAGTGTGTGATTGGTGAGACAGGAAAGAAGGAAGGATGTGTATTATACTCGACTGGGTCCCGACGGAACTGCCGAGTTGTAAGAGCCGTGACTTGAGGCGGAGAGACGGCACGGCGGGTAAGATGGACGGCGGCGAACAGACAGCAACAGGAGAGAGATTGCACAGCCATGTCTGGGCCTTACACAAATGCACTGAGACCCAGAGGGATGCGAGCTGGATGCGAGGTTGGAAGCCCTCGATGACAATGATAGAATATGATAGACGCAATGGTAAGAATGGGACCCATGACAGCGATAACGAATGGAAATAGGCAGAGGCCTCGTACAAGAATAGAGAGTGCGTGTCTCGCAAGGGAAACAAGGCTTCTAGGTGTGCGCAAATGCTCGGACGGTGTGTCAGAGGCTTGGTGTCGGCGCGGTGATAGGATAGACCCATGACAGCGATACCGAATGGAAGCAGAGGCCTTACACAAAAACAGACTGTGCTTGTCTCGCGCAAGGGAAACAAGGCTTCTAGGTGTGCGCAAATGCTGGTGGTTAGAGGTAACAGTATTGTGGCGGAAAATTGGTCCTTGGAATGACACGACGCACGTGGTCAAAATCTGGCCTCGCTGAGCGAGGCCAAATGTCACTCGATCGCACAGCGCCGGTCTATACTGGCGCAAAGGATTAAAGTCAACGCCTGAGGTGCATGGAGTCGAAGGAACCTGCAGTGTTTACCTGATCTGGGTGTTGACCATGTCCGATGTGGGGCTTCGAGTACAATCCAAATCGTAGCATCGATAACTCGTCAAAGCAGTACTGTACACTACAACCAAATTCACATCAAGCAGCCACTAAACAAGGTCTGCACTTGCTCCGCCAGCTGGGTTGGGTCGAACGGATGATCCAAGATCCCGTCAATCGGCTCATCATTAAGAGTGCCAAAACCAAAGTCCAATCCCCCGTCTTGCTCCCCAACACCACCACCGATAAGCGGCTTCCCACCAACAGACGCCCAGAACTCTTCCGTGAAATCCAGATCGCTCAAAGCGTCGACGTTCTCGGACGGCGAAAAGTCGTCGCTCGCCATCGAGTTGAGGTTGGTGAACATGTCCAGGACGTCCATTTCCGAAGTGGGCTCCCCCATCTCCTCGTCATCCAGCAAGGGCGTGTCCGTGTCAAACCCAGCTTCGGACGTGGCAACGGGAATGTCGTCTTCGTCTAGGTCTGGTAAGCCCAATTCGGGAAGGAGTGGACTGCTGGACTGCATCGGGGAAGACGGAGGGAGACCAGCCCAGAACTCTTTGCGATCTGCTTCCATCGCCGAGTCCTCTTCAGACGCGGCCTCCGGTCTGGTACTGCTCGTCGGCACATCCTCATCATCACTCGCGACGGGTATTGTGGATGGGGTGCCATTCGTCTCCGTCATCTTATCCTCTTCCTCCGCGTTCTCCGCATTGGGCTTGATGATCGTGAGTGTCTTGGTCGATAGCGGCGAGAATATTGCATCCCCTCCCCCTCCCAGTGGTGTCCCCCAGCCGAGCGGGGTGAAAAGAGAAGACGACAGTGGCGTCGAAGAGCTCTGTGGGTTGTCTCTTCTTCTTGGGGGCGTGCAGGGCACTGGTGTAGCGGGGGATATACGAGAAGATCGGGTTCTCTTTGGAGTGCTGAAGATGCTTGAAACTGCATGGTTGCCATAGGCAGACACGACAGACGTTAGAGCCGCACGCGGGGAAGCGGGTGGCGTTTGAGGCGCAGGAGTGGCAGCTACCGAGGGAGTGGAAGCGAAAGGGGTGGAGGCGGATGGAGAGGGAGAGGTGTCTTCAGAGCTTGCGGCCACATCACTACTCAATGTGTCCACTTTCTTCTTGCGCATTTCCCTCCTTTTTTCTCGCGCCCTTTGCTCCTTCTCTGATCTTTGCTTCTCCAGTTCCACCCGCTTCCTCTCCTCCAACTGACTTGCATCATTTGAGAGGCGAGGCTTCAGAGCAGTGTCAGTCCGTGCCCACGCGGGAATGACATATTTCCTGGGTTTGGTAGTCGGTGGTTTGACCGGCGACGATGCAGAGACCCGGGCCGTTTTGGGGGAGTCTGGGATGAATATTGGTTGTCCTATAGAGCCACCGGTATCGACGCGTCTAGAAGGTGGAGGGCGGACAGGTGATGTGAAAGGCTCTTGGCCATGACGTGTAGTATTGCTCTCCAGAAAATCGCTTAACGTTCGCTTTCTTCCGATGCTGTCAGCGCTTGTGGTGTCCGCGGCTGATGGTGAAGAAGCTGCAGTGCTGAGAGACGGGGGCTTTCCCTCCGAAGGTCTTCTTCTGTTCACAGTAGGATTGACATTCTCCTTGTCAGTGGGAGTCGATTCGGGTGCGTGAGGAAAGGGCGGAGGTGGAGGGGTATGTGAGGATGTTTCGGGGGGAGGAGAGGCCAGGAGAACTTGTAACGCTCGTAGGAGGCCAGAGTTGCCATTTCCCGAGGTATTTGCATCAATGGAACCGAGGGCCGCAAGCAAGGCTGCATTCTGGGGAAGATGGGCCTCGGAAGCCGGAGTGCCCGTCAAGATTGAAAGCAGCTGGGGTACAATTGAAGGATCTATAGGCTGAGGCGGTGGAGTGGGAGGCTTTGGCCAGAGATGTGGAGCGGGCGCTCGGCGTAATGGCTTATTCGTGAAGGCTGCATGACTTGGTTTTGGGATTTCTGACACTGGGGGCGGAGCAGCGGCGGCTGGTGATGCGGATGCAGAGGATGTAGGCGGATCAGATGCGAGTTCAGCCGGGGCCTTTAGGCGGGATGTGGACGCCTGAGGCATTGGCGCCACGGCAACTGGGAGACTGATGGAGCGCGTTGTGAACGACGCCCTTGTGGGTGGGACAGATGGCCACGGCCTGCTAGACTGGACCGGTTTGGCTGGTTTGTTCTTGGATGGGTTGATGCGGATGTTTGCGTTGTAGTATATCTTGTCCGCTTCGGTTCGTATCTTGGGTGGTGGTTCAGGTTTGGGTTGAGGTTTAGGCTTTGGAGGAGGAAGGGAAGCTTCGCGTGCCTGGCGGGCGCGGATGGCTTCAATGGTGGCCACAGTCTCGGGATCCCTGGCTGCGCCTGCAAAAAACGATGAGAATAAGAGAAGGCTTGGTCGAGGCTGGACATACGTTTCGGTGCCTGCTTCTTTGCACCAGGAAGCGCCTTCTTCGACATTCTGACTGTCTTCAAATAGTCAACGATAAGAACGTTGGACTTTACGCGCGACTCACTTCTCGAAGAGCCAGCACGACTTCCAACGCGACAGACCCGTTCGGCAGCTTGGTCAAGGTTCCGTTCGCGCACGCTTCCTCGCTTTCCTCCGACTCCAGACCCCACGACATCAGCCCCATGCCCACCGCCACTCCGCGGCCCTGCGTCACCGCTGCCCGACTCGATTCGCCATTGTCCACGATGTTGACCTGCTCCGGTGCAGTGTCTGCCTCCAACGGATCCAGAAGATATACAGAGAAATCGCGGGTGCTGTCCTGGTACAGGTCCTGGAATATCTCGGGACTGGACTGGCAGATGATGCTGAGACAGCGCTTCAACGATACCGAGCCATACCGGGCGTCTCCGCCCCCGTCCGGGCTGGTGTTGATGAGAGTGACCTCGACGGGAGATGGCGACCGCGCTAGGATGTAGTGGCCGGCGTTGACGGTGTACAGGATGCGCAGCGTGCGTTTTTCCATGGGCCACACCGGGGAAATGGCCGTTGAATATCAACAGGCGTGACAGACCCGTTACTCGGAGTCGCGCTACTGAACACGTGCCCATGTCGGGACCAGCGAACGCACTGAGGGCGGGATGTGCGCAATACCCGCTCCAGGTAGACTATCGATTACTGTAAAGACCATATAGACACTGGGCATTCTTGTTGATGTATGTCAGAGGGGCCGTAGCGTACAACGACATCGATCTCTCTATCAGATTACGCGTTTCCTTAGCTTTCTCGGCAAACAAACGCGTACTATTACTTCTTGAGTCTTATACACTCACAATCCAGTCTTGGCACTGCTGGACACAGTATCCGCCACACCAAATCCTCTGTTGGGACTGCCAACCTCCTGACGTCACGCGTTTCTTGGTCAGCATTCGCTTCTCTCCCTCAGACCACGACCATCTACGACTATCCACGCTCACTTTCTACGCATTCACGCTCGCTTTCATCATGTTCGTTCTATTCAAACACTTTCGTAGACTTCTTCTAGGTCTGAACTCAACTTCATCACTTCGTCATCTATTCATCTTGCAAGTTAGGCTTGATGTCTCTAATTTCCTTGGCTTGCATCGGTCTCTCGATCCCTGTTCAATACAGCTTCGCGCACAGTAGTGGCACCGTATTGATGATTACTGTTCAAGTTGTCATCTTGATTCACTCTGTCGTCTCGTATGTTTCCCTAGTGGTCATTCTGAATCAGATCTTCCATGAACCGCGTAGTGCCTATCGCAAGCAACTCTTTGGGAAACCCCAAATCGTTGGCTTGGAGATCATGGGTCTCCTTCTACTATTTCCTTTCACCGCTAGTGAGCGTTCACCCCATTCACGCTTGCGACACTCACCTAATTGCTCAAAACAGTCTTGAGTCTATTCATCCTCGGCGTCGAGCTCAATTCGACCAATCACACCATCATCAAGGCTTTCCTCGCTCTCCAAATGCTGATTATCGCAAACACCATCATCAGTGAGTGCATTCTTCCCGCCCATGCTTTTGAATGTCTCAACCAACACCTTCAGTGGCCTCTTACAGTCTCGGTCTCGTCCTCGTCACCCTTCTCACACTATTTCTATTTGACAGAAAGGTCTGGATGCGAAATATCGACTCATCTCCCTCTCCGTTCCCGGCGCGCTTTCTCATGCACCGTATCATCCGTGGCAGCAATTCCGAGTCTCAGCCTCACGAGGTTGAGAAGAAACCCTCGCACGTGTGTCTCCCTGGCTGTACTTGCAACGAAAAACCGCGCCCTATGTTAATCCAGCCCTCGCTCAATGAACACGACCGTACTTCTGTACGCGCCACACCAGCTATCCCTAGTTCGCGAACCTCGATGTCTCTGCCTATGACTCTCGTCCGAGTTCCAGATGATGTGGAAAGGCGGTCCTCTATTGCGCTCAGCTTCGAGGTGTAAACTACACGATGTACATGATCTCTCGATGTAAACTATGATGCCTTCACAATTTAGACTTAGTGTGGACTTGCGCGAAATTGTCATTGTCGGCCCTTCGGTATGTGAAAGAGAAAAGGATGCACCCTAAACGGGGAATATTATTATGAGGCTCATCCTGGGTACCCGGTGCATCGTGACCGTCCCGTTGTATTCTTTCATACGAAGTTCTCGCCTGTCTTGGCGATGGAATAGTTGGGATTGAACCATTGAATACACGCAGCTTTGCCTGGTCCCCACTGAGCTCGAGGACGTATGTGATGACTTTCTCAGCTGACAGTGCCCTTTTTTAGCGCTTTGCGGCGGCCCGTGGCTTGCTCCACATCATCGTATCCGATGTTTCCATGACATTCCATTCAATCTTGTTACTAGGCAGCATCGTACGGTCGCAGGCTGTCGCAGGTCTTAGGACCTTCCAGGACGCGCTCCGGGACCGTAACCCGTAAGTAGCGTGGCGAACCACATGGCTGATGCTCCGCAGAACGGACCCAATAGTTGAAGAGACTACAACGATCCTGGGCGGCGGCCTACGCGCCGCGTATTATTATTATTATTCTGCCTGGCTGATCGTATAAAAACAGCCTCCGTCAGCGCCGCATCTTTCCCATCTTCCTTTTTTCACATTCCTTACTACTTAGCATGTTGTCTCTCGTTCCTGTCGTACCGGTTGTTCTCGCGTCGTTGGTCTCATCTCTTTCACTCCCTCGCGCGAGTTCTTGCACCATCTCCTCTTTGGACGACGTTGACGATGTTGTTTCGTCATGCACGGACATCACTATCGATGCTTTCACAGTCGACGGTAACACCCTATTTGACCTTAGCGGTCTCTCTGACGGAGCCACTGTCACTCTCGGTATGTGCTTGATTCATATGTCGTTTTTTGCGCATCTGACTTCTCATGTAGCCGGCGACGTGACTTTCGCCAAGTCAACAGATTTTGACGGTCCTATCTTCATGATTGGCGGAAGTGACATCACTTTCGATGGCGCAGGCAAGTCGTCTCCTTGACTTGGTCCATTCGGAGGGCTGATGGCTCCTAACCTTTAGGATACACTTTTGACGGCAATGGTGCCGACTACTGGGATGGCTTAGGCAGTAACGGTGGTGTCACCAAGCCTCAGTTCCTCAAGGTCAAGATGAGCGGAACCTTCAAGGTAATCTAACTCAATTTGACATTACCATTATTGACCAGAGCCCTCGTAACTAGGACCTAAACGTCCTCAACTCACCGCGTCAAGTATTTTCCATCGGTAACAACGTTGCCGCTTTGACCATCTCGGGTGTCGTTATCGACAACACCGCCGGAGACGAGCTTGGCTCCGACGGCAAAGCGCTCGGCCATAATACCGATTGCTTCGACGTTAGCACTACCGATGTGACTATCACCGGCAGCAAATGCTACAACCAGGATGACTGCCTTGCCGTCAACGCTGGCTCTGGCATCACTTTTTCTGGCAATTACTGCTCTGGCGGACACGGTATCAGCATTGTAAGCGACAAACTTTCTTCGCCTGCCTCCGTTATACTCACGCTGGTTGTTTAGGGCTCCATTCAAACTGGCAAGACTGTCTCCGACGTCACTATATCTGGCAACACCGTCGTGGACTCTACGAATGGTCTCCGCATCAAGACTGTTTATGAGGCTACTGATGGCAGCGTTTCAGGTATCACCTATACTGACAACGTGAACAACTCTTCAAAACTTCTGCTCTCTCAGAACTGACATCGATGTATTCATAGACTGTCACTGCGTCTGACTATGGTGTCGTCATTGAGCAAGACTATGAGAACGGCTCGCCCACTGGTACGCCCACCAATGGCATCACTATCAGCGATGTCACCTTCTCTGGTACCAACACGGTCACTGTGTCCGAGGACGATGGTCTCGAAGGTCAGTCTGACCTTTTGCCTACCTTATCCTTTGACTGACCTTGTGATGTAGTCTATGTCCTTTGCGGTGACGGCTCCTGCACCGGAACATGGGACTGGTCAGGCCTCACTGTCTCTGGCGGCGAGGCTGGCTCCATCACTGGCGACCCACCGATTACGGGTTTTTCTCTTTGAGGTGCTGGAGTTAGACCCAAAATTACCCCGAGCCCTTCGATAGTACTTAGCAGTTTCTTACTTACGGCCATCTGCGTGCATATTGGCCTGTCCGCGTGTACGTGCAGGTTCCTAACTACTGTATCATTAGCATAAACAATGCGATCTTCGATACCCTGTTCAGTCTTTATGCTTGCGCCTCCTTCGCGAAACGTGAGGCTAAGCTTGAGAAGCGTCGACTCGAAAGCGCGTTCGGACATAGTCATCATGGCAATGGTATTCTGTAGACACTCTTCCCCCATCATCATCATCATCATCATCTCAATAAATGCGGCTGCCCACTGTTCTTGACAACAATCCTATTCTGCCTGCCACGAACAGTTTATGACTCTAGCAGAACATCCCAAACCTTCACGATGTATTCTTCTATATAAGTTGCAAAGTAGACCAAAGAAAGGTACTATTAGAATTATTCAAGTCGGAATCCACGGGCAATAAGTATGATGTAGGTAGGGTGTTTGAAACGAGCGGTACCAGTCCCTTCAAAGCATAAGATAAAAAAATGGAGATGCATACAAGATTGATCAGCAAAATGATAGCACTGGAGGTCTAATGAAAAACGAGATCGATATCTTTATGGCTGTTGTGATGATGATGATGGCAGCCGTGGTGTGGGGGAGAACAGTGAGAAAACCTTCTCCGCGCCCTCCTTGTACTTCTTCAGCTTCTTGGTCTTCTTCTCTGGGTTCTCGACGTCTGTGCTCGGCACCATCTCCGAGGGGCTAGGGACGTTCACTGTATCGGACTGGTCCGAAAGGCTAAGCGCCCCACTGACAGATGCCGTAGACTGCTTGGATTTGAGAGATGGCGATCCTGGGGGCAAGGTCCCGCTCAAAGACGGAGATGGCGTCAACATGCTTGCACTCGACGTGGTGGAGTACTTGCTCGAAGTCGAGGCAGCAGACTGGACGGTGATACTGCTAGCCTTGCTCGAGTATGATGACGGCGGCGACTTCGGCTTCAAGAACTGTCGAGGGTTCTTCCTGAACGTCAGGCCTTGGTTACGACCGCGGCGCTGCGTAGGGCTTGAGGTTGGCGAGGTGGATGTAAGAGAAGGCGCGTGCTCCGAGGTCCCAGAGACCGACCGGTGGGTTGGGGTCGACACTTTGCGGAAGACCGCCAATCTGTACCGATCAACAACACCACGAGCGAAGAGACTCGTTGCTTTATTGTTGCCGTTGCGGTCTTCGCCATCCCCAGCCTCAACAAAGTCCCAATCGTCATCTTCGTCGTCATGCTCCGTGATAGCACCATCGTCTCCGCCATCCGAGAGATATTGATCCAGCGCGTGAACACCAGACTTCTCGCGGCGAGCAGGTCGCACAACACGAGTGACGTTCTTGTTGACAGCTGGCTTGCCATTGGTGTTGGAAGGTCGCTTGGACTCCTCGTCGAGATCTGCGCTCTTCTTCTTTTCCTCGGCGGCAATGGTAACGGTCTTCACTGGCTTGCTCGGACGCTCTGTTACTGCAGGCGTTACTGCAGGCAGTTCCGTTACCGCAGGCAGTTCGGCCGGGGTAGACATGACTGGGGAATCGGGCAAAGGAGGTAATGTATCGTCCGGCGGCAACGTGGCTGGGCGCGCCTCGGGTGTCTTGGGCTCTGCCTGATCAATGTTTGGCGTTTCTGGAGTCGATGGTGTCTCTGGTGTCTCCGACGCAACCTTCTCTCCCGCTGGTCTAGGTGTGACAGGTTCCAAGCCAAGACCTTTAAGCGCCAAGGCCTCCTCTTCATCTTCGTCGGTACCATCTTCACTGCTCTCGTCATCATCATCGTCGTTGTCGTCGATAAGGACAGAGTGACGACCTTTGAAGGAATAACCGTCGAAGACATCGACAGAATCCTCCTCAAGCATTCGGCTGCGAGAGTTTGGCGCCACTGACGAGCTACGCGACTGCGATGGCGTCGTATTGGTTTCGTCGCCGTCAGTCCGATCGGTATCCGTGTGCTCATTATCCTGGTCTGTGTCTGTCTGTCCATTCTCTTCGACAAACTCGTCAAGGACAGGTTCCATGTCAAGGAAAGTCTCATCGAAGTTCTGGGTATCACTAGCATTATTCGTGGGAGGGATGTAAGGGGCTAGTGAACACAAAATGAGCAGACGAAAAAAACCTGAAGACTTTAACGTACGTATGTACCGCTTGTAGTAGACATGCGACCAGTCAATCATGGAGAAATATGGATGGCGCTTTATCCGAGGCTCGCAGATTCTCAGGCCAGGATTGCGTTGTAAAAGCTGTGATACACATTAGAAGACAGTTAGCAGACAAGAGGAATGGTACTTACGCCTCGGATCAAACTCTTGGTGTCCTGATCGAGTGCCCTGTCATCCGGGAACACAAGTTCATCCTGGAGAACACGAACATACATGTCCGAATGGTTCCCAGCGTAGAATGGTGTCTAACATTGGTATATTAGTACCGCATAACAAAAAGACCGGGTGACTTACAATTCCCGTAAGCATCTCGAATAGCATAGTGCCAAAGCTCCACCAATCAACCTCGTACGAATACGACAAGCCTTGAATCACCTCCGGGGCAAGATATTCAGCGGTGCCGCAGAACGTGGTGGTCGCATCGCTGTGGCCGACGGGCTGTCCAGGCCAGCCTGCTGCGAGCTCGCCACCCTTCTCGACCTTCATCCAGGGAGGCGAAACAGGTGTCGCCGGGGGCTCAAAGCCATTCCGACTACCGGAGGGGGTAGATGGGGCAGTAGCTGAAGTAGGCCGCCTCGGGAACTCTTTCGACAGCCCAAAGTCAGTCAAGACAATATGTCCATCCTGGCCAATTAGGATGTTCTCTGGCTTGAGGTCCCTGTAAATGACACCAGCAGCATGGAGACCTTCTACACCCTCGACAATTTCAGCCGCGTAGAATCTGGCCCGGTCTCGCCCAAGACGCCCCCAGCGAGCCAGTTGAGTCGCTAGATCACCTCCGGGATGGAAGTCCTAGAGACGTGTACCGCATGAGTGTCCAGTCGTAGGAGAGGGTCGAGAAGAAACTTGCCATGACTAAGAACAGATTCTCCTTGTCGTGGAAACTCCACCAGAGTTTCACTACGAAGGGATCCTTCGACTCCGCGGCCATCCGCTTGAGGACTGCTTGCTCTGTCAACGTATGCTGAAGCTCCTGGTGGGCCAATACGTGGCGCTTGGTGATGGCCTTTAGCGCATAGAGGTCGGCCGTCGACTTGTGTTTCACGAGCAGAACCTTCCCAGCGCATCCCTTGCCCAGTACCCGCATCATCTCAAAGTCGTCGATGACGACCTTGCGACTCTTTTTCTTCGGGTCGACAGACATGGAGCGCTTCTTCTTCGGTTTGGTAACGCCAGAGACAGACGACTCATCACCAGTCTCCCTGTCAGTCTGAGACGAAACACCGTCTTGATTAATGGAGGAAGAAGTGAAGGCTCGCGAGAGGCGTGCAGAAGTATCTGCGTCCGCGGAGCGCGAACGGTGAAGGCGATTCGAAGGAGCTTCCGGTGTGACTGGCGTCTTGGGTGTTTCCTCCTCCGCTGGCGGAGGTACTTGCTCAGCGACCGGCGGCGAAGTTTCTTTAGATGAGGGCTCGACCTCTTGAGGCTTTTCGACCTCCTTCTCCTTCTCCTCCTCTTCTGTATCCATCTGTACCCCAGCCTGAGCGTCCGGCGCGGCTGGCTTCGATTTCTCGTCGGCCGGTTCTTGCATTTCCACCTCGTGCAGGCTAGCCTCCTCGCGTTGGGTTCTTTCTTTATCCTTCTCAGCAATTGCCTGACCGGTGTGGGCCGCAAGATCGGACCTCACACGCTTGATTGCCCGCTCCACGCGAACACTCTCTAGATCATCGGTGCGCACCCTGACAAAACGTTTCCAGACGCGCGCCTGGCGCAGTGCAGGAGTATTGGATATGGTCGTGAGGTAGGACGCAAGGGAGGTGCTGTTAACAGCAGTGGGGAGAGTAGCGGTGATGGCGCTCGGCGAAAACGTTTGGAAAGGATCGGATTGTTCCTTGGACGGTGACGCGAGCGGTGAGGTAAGAGACGAAGGCGTGCTAGTATTATTCAGACGCCGCGTTTTGCTGGCATGGGGGGATGCTAGCCGCGAGAGGGTATGAAGGAAGGTGGACTTGCGTTTAGGAGGCATGCTCATGATGACCTGGGCATCGAGCGGAAGGGTGGGCACCTTGATGGTCGGGTGGTTCTCGCGTAGTTTGACATCGAGCTCGACAATCTCCACGGCCGTCCTGGTCAGTGTCAGATTGTGCGTCGGGGCTGTCGGGAAATAAATGGGGAAATTTGGATAAAAGGCAGATGGGCAACCCACTCTTGATGTACAGACTGTAGGAGCGGGTATCGTGAGGCGATTCGGCAACGCTGACGCTCCAGGGGCCATCCTCAGCGTCGATGCGGACGGGCGCGCGTCGGTTCTGGGGAAGATCGGCTACCATAGCAGATTTGGGCAATAATCAAGCGGGCGTCTATCAAAGAAAGCTGGAGCAGTGCAGGCGCTGTGATGGGCTGGGACACCGTTGGAGGGGCGGTCACTTCTTTGTTTTATGAAAGTATGCCGAGGCCAAGGCTGATTCAAGCTGTTGCTTTCTGGGCTGGGCAGACAGTCCGCGATGAGATTCCGACAAGAAAGCGGCGGGATACACACCAGAGAGCGCGCTAAAACTCAGCAATCTACAACGGATTCTCCTTGACGGGCGACGGGAGAGCCAACAAGGTGGATAATAAAGAAAAGGGCTGTGATTGAGACGGAACAACCGTAGAAAACGTGTTCAGCCACCAGGCTCGCCGTTGCCTCGAGGCGATCGCCTGCTTCTGGCCTCCGTATATGATATCGACCGGGATGAGAGATGGATGGGAATGAGTGGACGGGTTGAGCGCAATGGCGCGGCGGGATTTGTCGCGGTGGTAGGAAACAAAGGTCGGCGACTTGGAGATGTGCAGAGTTTGCGGGTGCTGGCCTTCTCACAGAGAAGCGCAAAATGCCGGGCATCGGCATCAGCTCCGCCCACTGACGGTTGGCAGTTGCCGATCTTCTCTCTCGTGTATACACTCAAAGCAGAACTTTAATGGATGTATTTCTTCACCTAGTCTGATGACTGAACTCCCGTAGCAACCGTCCTGCAGGCTATCGTGCGTTGATTTGTCAATCTAGGGTATTTGTGGGTATCCAAGCACACGACCGTGACCAGCACACGACTCGCTGCTATTGTTCTGTTGGAATTCTTTCTTTCATTTTCATTCCCTCATCATGAGTCTGCCGATCCTTGTCCCGCTTTACAAGTCTAACGATGAGCGTATTGAGACCGACTTGGAACCTCTCGTGTACGAGGAATGGACTTCTGCCAAAGAAGACCAACCGGAAAATGCGCAATGGTTCTCAGTCATCAAACGCGCAAGCTGGCTTCTGAATGGGCTGCCCGTTGCTGCACAGACGCGCAAGCCCTTCGAAGAAGAGGCTGCTGTGAGTCGTCAAAATCTCTACTCAAACTTCTATCATTGAAGTCCGCCTCGTGTAGGTCATGGATATCCAATTTGCTGATGGACGGACAGTGTTTGTACGCGTTCTGAAGCGCCATGACCAAGATCCCTCAATAGAACGGTGGAAGCAAGCAAGGATATTTGCCGAACTCTCCGTCCTTCGCTGGCTCGAAGCAAACGCGCCTGACCTACCCGTCCCACGCATTCTTGCATTTGACGACGCCAGCAACTTGCTTGTCACAACTCTTATGCCTGGACTTGACGCTCTACATGCATATCCTCTTCTGGGCACTACCGCGAGGGTTCGTTTGCGCGTCACGCTGCTCCAAGTTCATGGCTAATCCTGGCTAGGAATGCTCTGTTACCAGTTGGGCCGGTGTATCCCTTTGTATGTTCCGTCTCTCAGCGCCTCAACGCTTTGGCATGCTACACAGCGTCCAAGAGTCTACTAGTCCTACCGCATCGTACCTCTCCATTTCTCCAGAACACACATTTGACATCAAAGAAGGAGCCACCCTTCTCTCTTTCTTCACGAGCGCAATCTCTTCTCGACGCACTCGTTCAGTCATAGATAACAGTCCCGAAGATCATGTCATACTCTGCAAACGGCTGGATCGCCTCCTCGAAGGCCTCAGGCCTCTGATTGCTCTGGCGCAGGATACATCTTACATGTCGCGCTTTGCGTTCACGCACAGCGACCTTCGGCCTGGTAACATTATGCTCGATGGAATTTCCGGCGAAGTTGTGGGAATCGTCGACTGGGAATTCAACGCAAGCATGCCCGCTTGTATGTCTGTGGGGTACCCTAGCTGGATCCGACCACCTATCTTTGAAACATATCATAACCCCAAGGACAATTTTGTCACTTTCCAGAACGAGCCAAAAGGAGAGAGGAATCGGCTCTGCGACTTGTATGAACAGGTCAGTAATGATTCTATACAGTATGATGGTGATGATGTGCTGAGCGCTGCGACAGACTGTGAAGGAACTCAGTGAAGAGTATCACAACTGCCTCATCTTGGGTACGAGGTTGCGTGATGCGCTAGCGTGGATCGAAATCTCCCTCTGTGACCTCGACGGCGCTGCCATGGAGAGTTGGACCGAAGAACATCTGTTCGAAGCTTCTGTTATAAATCATCGATGTGCATGATGCACTTGTTAATAACATTGCTCTACTATTTCGTCAAATTTACAACCAGAAACACAGTCCAGAAAGTCTAGTCTACCGTACGAGCGAAGACGATCAGATCGGTACGAATAGCTGTTAGTCCACAAAATTTTTGCAATTTTCATAAATTACTGTTTCAGTTTGGGAAACCTCAGCGCCCTCGATTGGAGCCCCCAGTGCTATCATTCATGAAAATTGCAAATAAATATGCATATGTACAGTGGGCTATAGGACAACAAGTCAGAAACATGCCACGAGGCTCTCTGCTCGCGGCTTCACGTAGTGCTCGAGCGTTGGTACTCCTACTATTAGTAGTCCCATTCTTTTCTCTGATGCATCCACTTGTCCAGCAGCTCACTTCTTTCAATATCCATCGAAAGATCTATGACCGTCATTCTCAAGTCCGGTGCCGTAGCAATGCATATTTTCCCGCTAGCTTCATCCCATGCAAAAAACTTCCCGTTCTGGTTCGAGACCTGGTGGAAGACCGTGTCTGGAATCAACCCAATCGAGCTGACCATATAATTTGGGCGCCACGTCCGGTGCCACCCCCGCGGCAGGAGCGGCGCGCGCTCGAACCCGTATCTGCCGTCGTACAGGCTTCGGTCCAGGCCACGCCTCTTCGGTGTGCATCGCCGAATGTCATCGAACACACCTTTGTCAAATTGAAGGTTGCAGATGATGGAGCGGTGTACTCCTGGGAGGAGGCCGATCTCGTAGTCAAGAGTGTCGTAGATGTAGCGGGAGGTTGGCAGGAAGGTGTCTGGCAACATCTCGTATGACGGGGAGCGGGTGTAGGCGACATCAGCCCAGACATGTATGTGCTCGAGGGTGCGGGGCTCCGCGCGCTGCGCAAATATAGAGATTGGTGGATGGAGGTGATGGGAAGGGATTTCTCCAGGTGAGGACTTGGTTCCGATAGGGTATTCCGTCAGGGAGGTAGGCTCAGTTATCACGAAAGAACTGTAGGAAGACCGAGTCTTAAGAGAGCAAACGCCTATTGGCGACTGGTATGTTGAAGTGTTGTTGACGTAGTCGTACACTTCAAAGAAGTGCTTCTCTCCGCTTTCCTGTTTATAACTTCGGACGACAAGGACGCGGTTTTCGCATGTCAGAAGTCTGATAGCACGGACCCCGGACTGAGACAGAGTGAGTTGGTTGGGGAAGTGAGCAGACGGAATGGCGTTGTACATACATCACAATGTGGAGAACGGAAGAACATGCCTTCGGAAGCAGAAGTGTTCAAGTTGTAGAGCACGAGTCTGTTTGGCTGTACAACAAAACCTGCTATCGGTTTGTCCTCGCACATACAAAGCACCAGGCATTCGATGCGCAGATTATGAACATAATTGGCCACTCCGTTCCAGAGTTCCAACACCCTCCCGTCACTTTGTGCATGATCCAGGCGTTCCATTGGAATGCACCCTACGTGCCAGCAGTAGTCAACGGGAGCCTCGAAATCGGTCTCATAAGGGTGCTGGGAGAGATCCAAGCTGAGAGAAGGGTCAGCGGCGGTCGATACGTGCACAACAGGTCAGAAACTAGTGAGCCCACCTATTGGCATGTCCTTCCTTATACTGTCGCGTCACAAACGCAATTACCAGTGTCTCTACGCCGAGACGCACCATGAACCGCGCCTCTATGTTATGTACACGTCCCACGGCATTAGTTTGCATGCAGAGCAGCAATCGGGGCGTCTGGCGTCCCGGTGGCCCACATAAGCGTAAGATAGCGAGTGCATAGTTACCTGTAGCTAGTCGGACAGATGCGACAATGTATTCGCCTCCTGGAAGCAGCTTCATACCCAGTATTTCGAAGCCAAGCGCAGACGAATCGACGCGATACGCTACTGTGGAGACCCTCCGCCAGTTGTCTTCCAGAGTAATTGCGCGTGCCACAAGCTGTTCCCATCGGTGAGAGATAGCTTCGAAAGTGAATCGAGGAGACGGTTCGTGGTACAATGGCACCGGGAGGTCCAGCTGCCAGTAGAAATATTGCCATAGTTTGCTGTCATGCGTAAGGATGAAGAAGGCTTTATCAACCTGATAGGATAGAGTGAGACAAGTAAGCAATCGAATGCAAGCGTTGGTCACCTTTCTTAGGTTGAGGATGTCCGAAAGGGAGAGTAGAAAGAAAATTCCATCTACTAGGAGGGGAAGAGGTAGCCTCCGAAGAAAACAGGGCGAGAACGGATGGAAGGAGTCTCTGATAAACCTCGGATATGCCATGGATAGTGCGCCTGAGATGCTGGTGACGGTTGAAGACGAACGTCGCCGTCAGTCATGTTAGTAGGTGGCACCAGTGCTTTGTTCCGCGTAAGGAGCGTCTTGTTGAACGTCAAACGTGACCGTTGAGACGACTTGAATCATTTATGACCGGATGAAGAGAGCTTGTGTGAGTTCGACAGCCGTACTTATGAAGAAATCTAACAGAGCATGGAGCGAGAGGAAGCAAAAGGGAAGCGATACAAGTCAAGCCGAATGGGAGCCGCTGGTCGGAGATCAAAATCTGCAAAAGCCGAAAAGCCGGCGGAAGGGTGGCATTGACAGCAAGCTTTCGTTTCTTTGAAGCTTTACTTGCACAGTACAGGCGTACAATTGTAGTAGTACTTTCAGCCTCCGATTGAGAGTCTTGTTTGTCTTTGTAGTGCTTGTTTTTTTTCAAGCGCGATGTTGGCGTAACTTATACTTACTAGTTATAGATGTCGGGCGGCCAGTGTCCAAAGGGGGATGCGCCCAAGCTGATTTGAAATTATTTTCCCTCTGCCTTCGACGATCATCCATAAATGGCTGCGACGACTGTCCTGGAGCCGGGGACAGTGCTGGGCAAGCGTAAAACTAGAGAGCTTGTCCTCCATCTTGCTTCCAGCCCCGAGCCCACCGAGTCCGACTCGGATTGCATTCGGCCAGCGTCGTCGAGCAAGCCTATCATCGTCAACGGCGAGCTCGTCAATGATACCAGAAAGCGATATAGATGCACCTTTTCTGGCTGTGGAAAGGCATACACCAAGCCATCTAGACTAGAGGAGCACGAACGGTCCCATACTGGCCTGGTGTGTGCATCACCGTGCTGCAACGGAGACAAGCCTGACCGCCTCGACAGCGGCCTTTCGTGTGCAGCACTTGCAGCAGGTCCTATCTACGCGAATCGCATCTTCTTGCGCACGCTCGCAGTCATTTACCGGAATCTGAACGACCGCTCGCGTGCGACCGTCCAAGCTGCCAGAAGCGGTTTTGGACGAATCAGCATCTGAAGGCGCATCTCAGCTGGCACGATTCAGCCAAGCCTTTTGAGGTGAGGGTTCTGCTTGGATTGGCGTCTGCAGTTTGCTTATGTCTTGCCAGTGCACTGAACCGGGCTGTTCAGCCGCATTCTCGAAACACAATCAACTGCGAGCGCATGTCTGCGCCGAACACGCACCTCCGGGCACTAAACCATTCCAATGCACGCACGATGGCTGCACAAAGTCCTTTTCGACCAATCAACACCTCAAGACCCACTCCAAAGTACACAATGGTACGCTCAAACCTTTACGTCTACCCGGTAGTATTAACGGCCATGTAGATAAACGATATACCTGCGTCCATGTGAATTGTATACCCCAGCCAGGAAACCAACCGACATTCTTTTCTACTTGGTCTTCCCTCCAACACCACATCCGCACCGCCCATCCGCCAACATGTCCGCATCCATCCTGTAAAGGAAAAACGTTCACCACCCAGAAGGGATTGCGCGCCCACGAGAAACTGCACGAGGAACGCGACGTCGAGACGCTTCTTGATCCCGAGCCGCCACGGAAAAAGCGGAGAGGCGGCGAGGTGGGCCGCGACTGGTTGTGCACCGCCGAGGGATGTGGCAAGGACTTCAAATCTGTAAATCTATCATTCATTGATTGGTTAAATTCTGACGTGGTCCGATAGAAAAAGGCCCTCAGTACGCATAACAATGTCACCCATCTTGGGCGGAGAGATCACGCCTGTCCACACGACGACTGTCAACGTGCATTTGGGTACAAACATCTCCTGCAGCGTCATGTTGCATCTGTTCATGTCCAAACGTCGTCTGCCCATTCTTCTTACGACGAGGAAGAAGATTCGTCTGCTAGCGGGTCGGAGGATGACCGCGGTGAAGGTTTCGACTTTGGTCTGGACGCGATTACAGGAAACCTCTACAAGCAAAAGGCAAACGAAAGAATCGCTTCTTCTAGCAAGGCTTTGCGCTGCCCGTTTCCGGATCTGCCTTTTGGCAATTTGGATATGCATGGGCCCCATTGCGACTATGTCTTTTGTCGTGCCTATGACCTCCGCCGGCATCTTGGCACGACGCATAGCGTCGTAGTAGAAAAGGAGGATGTCGAGGCTTGGGTCGTCAAGCACAAGCCACAGGGCAATATATGAGATACTCTAGAGTAGATTTATCCTTGTTTTTTGGTACTGTAGCCGTTCATCGCGTTGACCAATGAACTCGATATGTATGGTAACAAGTTGATCATGTAGTCATACTGACCACTTATTGCCAAGTGAAAGTATCTTCTGGGGAGTATTATGCGTTTTCGGAGTGCGTGTGGGCGCGTCGCGTCGAGCAATGAGCATCATTTTCGAAGCCTCGTGATCTCAACATGACTTGCTCATGACCACCATGTACCCTCTGGCGTCGCTGCAGCAAATTTCGCAGTCGCCCTCCGCTATTCCACCCTCCCTCGAGGCTGCTTTGCGAGCACACGGCTGCAAACTGATCCACACGGCGACCACTCTTTTGCGCCTACCACACGTCGCTTGCGCTACCGCCCAAATCCTATTCCAGCGCTTCTGGGTCGTGTCCTCCCTCTTGACATTCAGCGTCAGCGATATTGCGTTCGGCGCTCTCTACCTCTCTAGCAAGCTGGAGGAATGCGCTGTGCGCATCCGGGACCTGATCAATATCTTCCATGTACTTTTGCAGCAGAAGGAGGGAAAAGGCAACACCAAGATAGAACCGATGTCCTACTTTGGGAATACGTTTTACGACCTGAAGGACCGAGTGGTGGTTGCGGAGATGCAGATATTGAAGAGGCTTGGCTTCAACACGAACGTCGTCCTGCCATTTGGATCCTTGATCAACTATCTCCGTCTCTTGGGCCAGGACAGTAAAGATGTTATTCAGAAGGCATGGGGGTTCTTGAACGACGCGTCAGTGTGCTGGTCCTTCCCTCATTTGCTTGCTCATAATGGCACAGGATGCAAACGCCTGTATACACCCTCTACCAGGTTCCGACTATCGTCAGCGCAGCGATCCTTCTGACGTCTCGGCATATGCAGATCGCTCTACCGGACAAGTGGTGGGTTCTCTTCGACGCCGAGTGGGAGGACGTCTGGAGCGTTTGCGGGTTCATAGTGCGCTTGTACCACACCGAGTCTTCGAAGGAATGGGAAGTCGAGGATCTCATGGATAAAAAGGATGTCCGCAAGTGGGTCGAGGAACACTCACAATCATGATTGTAAATCTGTACTAGTACTAATCAAACTTAATGCCTAAGGTCGTGGGCAACGCATCAGACTAGGCGACGAGGGAGAACAACACTAGGTGCGCACTGGCACTTCTCACAAGATGCACAACTGATACTAGAGACGAAATACCTGAACGAGACTTACCGCTTACAGGAGCGACAACTGCCTTCACCTGCCTATAGCGGTGTCAACATTTGACCGATGCTCCGCAAAGGATTCAGGCATTAGTCACTTTGAGCTAGAAGTTTGAGACTACCGACTACAAGATGCCGACTAAGATGGGCTTTTCAGATATAAAGTCGCTGTTATTAGTGCCGTCTCTGGGGATCCGATGCTCCTCTTCATCTCCTTCTTATATCTCTTTGCCCACTGTTTGGCCTTTGACATCGATTCTTATATTCGCCAGGAATCTATCGTTGCCAAAGACAATCTTCTAGCGAATATCGGCGCCTCTGGCTCCAACGCCCGCGATGCGAAGCCCGGTGTAGTTATTGCCTCTCCGTCGCGAGATCTGGGGTACTTCTTTACTTGGACTCGGAACTCTGCCCTTGTCTTCAAGTATCTCATTGGCGAGTAAGTGACCGAACCTTCGAGACCCCCTTCAGCTTGACTCATCTTCCTGCAGATTCACATCAGGGAGAGATACATCGCTGGAGTATCTCATACGAGAGTATGCGACGTCCCAAGCCCGCATACAAGCGCTCCCTAGCCTCGCTGGCCTGGGAGAACCAAGATTCTACGTCAACGAGACCGTATCTAGTGGGCCTTGGGAGTGAGTCTTAAGCAAGCTGCTCGCTCTGTGGCTAACCAGGATTGACAGTCGTCCTCAGCGAGGTCAGAGCTCTTTCAGAACTCGTGACTCAATTCATCGTCGACTCAACGTTATCTACAGACGGTCCGGCCTTACGCGCTATAGCTTTAATCGACTTGGCCAACCATTACACTACATACGATATGCCTTACGTCCAGAAAGTTCTCTGGCCCATCATCGACCTCGACCTGGAGTACGTTTCCCAGAGCTGGAACCTCACCACATTCGATCTTTGGGAAGAACTCTCATCGTCGTCATTTTGGACTGCATCTGTTCAACACCGAGCTCTGAGACAAGGCATACAATTGGGAGTCTCCCTGCGACAATTAAATCACGCTACCATCAGAGATTACACGACTCAAGCAGAGCGCATTCTTTGCTTTATGCAGGTGCCGAGACTTTCTTCCTTCAGGCTGAAGGTCTGAGCTCTAACATATTTAAGAGCTTCTGGAACACCGAAGGAGGATACATGTCAGCGAATACTGGTGGCGGCCGGACTGG